>CAXIPT010000020.1:5100-72755 GCA_964030475.1 Tethya wilhelma
CAGGGCCATAGTTGTCTGTAAGAAACAAAGTTTTCTCACAGTACAGATAAAAAACTTAGTCTTTTTGACTGACTATACTCTTAGAAAATTTTCTGTGACTAAAAAATACACTATTGTCATACAACGTTTGTTTTGCCTTGAAAACATTTTTAGCACAAAAGAAACACTTTTGTGAATAGTTACATTTTTCAACACTTGAAACATTATCTTGAGCTGAAAAACTTTGTGATAAACAAAGTCTTCTCACGGTAGAAATAAAGAACTTAGTCTTTTTGATTGACTCTCGACTTAGAAAATTTTCTGTGACAGAAGAGTACACATTTGACAAAATAAGTTTATTTTGCCTTGAAAACATTTTTTGCACAAAAGAAACACTTTTGTGAATCGTTACTTTTTTCAACACTTGGAACATTATCTAAAACATTGTCTGTAATAAACAAAGTTTTCTCACAGTACAGATAAACAACTTAGTCCTTTTAACTGACTATCGACTTAGAAAATTTTCTGTGACTGAAAAATACACTTTTGACAAAAAACATTTATTTTCTTGTAAAAACATTTTTAGCACAAAAGAAACACTTTTGTGAATAGTTACATTTTAAAAACTTGGAAAATTATGTTGAGATGAAACACTTTGTGATAAACAAAGTCTTCTCACAGTACAGATAAAGAACTTAGTCTAATTCACTGACTATCGACTTAGAAAATTTTCTGTGACTGAAAACTACACTTTTGAAGAAAAACGTTTATTTTGACTTGAAAACATTTTCTGCACTTGGCGAATAGTTGCTCACTTGGAACATTATCTTGAGGTGAAAAACATTGTCTGTATTAAACAAAGTTTTCTCACAGTACAGATAAAGAACTTAGTCTTTTTGACTGACTATCGACTTAGAAAATTTTCTGTGACTGAAAAATGTGACCTGTCAAGGGAAAACGTGCCGGTTAGGAAATTATTGTTTTTAGAGTAAAATGCGGTTTTAGTTTAATTCGCGTTTTTGCGCGAAATTTTTTTCTTGCACGGCTGTGCTGCGCTACATCTCAGCATGCTCCATGCAAAATTTGAGGGGTGGAGCTGCTTCTGTTGCAGAGATATAGACAGCAATGTCAGCCTCGTTCATTTTTACTTAGTTGCTAACACGGAGGACAGTTGCTATGCTGTGCAACAAACCGTAGCGAATATTTATGAGCAAGGCAGCTGCCAATAAAAATAAATTTTTATTTGGTGCTTTCTTTGACTTATAAGCTGACTAATCTCAAAATTTTGCTAGAGCACATGGACAGAAAAGCAAGCCCAAGCTTTGTACACGCTTGTCTAATCCAAGCACTTTCATACAGTAACTTTCTATTCGTGCATATTGCCTCTCCTTGTACGGCGATGGCGTACAGGTTATTTTGAGGCTTAGATTAGTTCTTGGAACTTACTGTACCTAAAATCTATCTTATTACTGACAAGCACTTACCTCCCTCAGTCCATTAGCTGTCTCCTGGGTCTTCTTTCCTAGCTACTCGCTTCTCACTAAATAATTTTAGCCTCCACGTGGCTGGCTGTGGTAATATTCAGCATGTTCTGTACATGATCTAATTATGATACGGAGAGTATACGGACCGCCCATAGTTTACCTAGCAACAACTTTACAACCGTTTTTCTAGGAAGCCACGAGTGGAGGCAGGGCTGCTTGCAAGAGCTGTATCTGGAAAACTACTTGAGCTATGCGCATCAAATTTTGATATGCGCTTCCTGGGAAGGCCTAGATATACCTGGAATAGCTAACTCAAAATTCGCAGACTTTCCTAACCGGCACGTTTTTCTCTTGACAGGTCACAAATACACTTTTGACAAAAAAATGCTTATTTTGATCCGAAAACATTTTTTAGCACAAAAGAAACACTTTTTTGAAAAGTTACTTTTTTCAACACTTGGAACATTATCTTGAGGTGAAAAAACATTGTCTGTAATAAACAAAGTTTTCTCACAGTACAGATAAAAAAAACTTAGTCTTTTTGACTGACTATCAACTTAGAAAAATTTTCTGTGACTGAGAAACACACTTTTGACAAAAAATGCTTATTTTGCTTCGAAAAAATTTTTTAGCACAAAAGAAACACTTTTGTGAATAGTTACATTTTCAACACTTTAAACATCTTTAGCTGAAAAACTTTGTGATAAACAAAGTCTTCTCACAGTACAGATAAAAAATATAGTATTTTCTCAGCTCTTCTTTGAGTGGTTTGATTCTCAGGTTTTCAAATGGCTTAAGATCTCCTGGGTTTTTTCCCCGTTTCCCGGCTACAGCAACACATTGAATATCCTGGAGGTTTCTGGACGGAAGCTGAAGTGTGTGAGCTAAGTCACCCATCATTGTGTCTCTCACACTGCACCCACATTTGAATGCACCACCCTGTTGAGTGCCTCTCTCGAATTGTTGAGCTTTGTGGTCATCTACAAAAAATCGTAGCTTGTCGGTTATTTCAATTCCTGTTGACGATTTGACTGTCTCATTTTGTGTGAGAAGGCAGTCAATCCTATCCTGTAGTAGAGT
Source organism: Tethya wilhelma (assembly GCA_964030475.1). Classification (NCBI taxonomy): domain Eukaryota; kingdom Metazoa; phylum Porifera; class Demospongiae; order Tethyida; family Tethyidae; genus Tethya; species Tethya wilhelma. The sequence goes on from CAXIPT010000020.1 coordinate 7,644, forward strand.
AGCTTGGTCTTCGACTGTCGATGAACCAACTGCCATCATGTGGATTACAGGACATTCGATTGTAGCTTGTACGTTTAGCTGGGAGGCTCCATCTCTGTTGTTCCACTCGGTTTGTGTGTAAAATACACAAGGATCAAATAGAATGTGTACTGTGAACATGATCATTCCCATTCCGAGTAACGTGGCATGGTCATGCCAAATTGTTATGTACCGTGTACGTTGAAGATGTTTCAGTTGCCACTGCAATTCCTGTGCACTCTGTGACTCGGAACTAAAATTACAAGAAGACATTGAGGATTGCAGCTGTTCCAGAGACATAGCTTCTATTTCATCATCTGTGTTCAACCGCATGTACTTCTCTTGTTGGTCAAGCAACTTCTGTCGTATCTCCTTGAGGCAGAATTTACGACCAGTTATCATGATCTCTCTCTTGATCAGCTGGCCTTCTTCAGCACTGTAACGTGTTAGAGTGTATGGTGCACAAGGCACACCAATTGCTATTTCACCACTCTTGACCATTTCTTTCCATGAATCCTTGACAGAATCCGGAGTTGGGGGTGTTGGTGCCGAAATCTCACCTCCTTGAAGTTTTCTCTTCCTCTTACGTTGTCTTGTGCTCTCTTCTCTTCCGTCCAATCGTTCTGTGTCAATGCCAGACTTTTTTGCAAATTCTTTGACCACCTGACCACAATTAGATCCAGGGACATTGTGGTCACGTGCAAATTTCTGCCAGTTAATTGGTGGTGGTGCAGGTGGGTGATCCTGGAGATCACTAAGAACGAGATCTTTGTTCCACGCAACAGATGAAAAGTCTGGTGAGTGTGATTTTGGTACACGTCTCTTCGATGGTGGTGTTTCAAAGTGCTCCAGTGATCGTTTTCGTCTATATGCACGAACGGATTCATCTTCGCATATCACTGCTTTCGGAACTGATGCTGCAAGGGATTTGTTTTCTTTGTCTCTACATCGTCTGTAGATTTGTCTCAGCCTTTTCTTTCCTTCTGCTGGAGATGGCTTAACCTATATAGTTGAAAATGCATGTATGTATCATGTGTAGCTGAGTTGAAGTTACTTGCCTGTAATCTGTGTCCTCCATGATTGATCAGAGAGTCAACAAAGCTATCCTGGAAGGTTTCTGTAAACGATTCGTTCAAGGAAGCCAAAGCTCTCTTGGTCCCTTCTTGTTTTCCCAGGCTGTGTAGAGCTTCCATGTCTACAGAAACAATTGGGTCGTGTTTGTACCAGGGCAGCAGTGGAAACTTCTGCTGAAGTACAAAATGTTGCAGAAAGCACTCTTTACAACATGATAGTGTGTGTTTGCTTTGTTCTTCACTTGGTAATTGTTTCCAATTGACTGTTGAGAAAGTGCTCTCGTATTGTTGCCTGATACTGCCTGGGTGCCACTTTTGACTGAAACTCTTAATTATAGCAGCACATTGGCGATCAAAGATTGATGGTGTATGTTCAAAATAGGCATCATTTATCCCATATGTTGGGCAATCCTTGAACAGGTTGATGAAATCTGATTTTCGTTTGGATTTGTCTGTGCTGTCCTTGGGGTTTTTGGAAGTGTATTCCCTTGCTGCACACCGTGCAAATCCACAATTAAACTGGAGACCAATAGGTAGCCGTTTTGTCAAGTAGGCCATCTATATATGAAGTTGAAAACTTTTAAAAATAATTGTGTGTAGCTAATTTATAAATTTTTTTTCAATTGTATAGAAAACCATCTTATCAAAATTTGTGTGCTCTAGTATAGAGCACTTGCTGTAATTACATAAAATGAGTATTAGTATGGAAAACGGGCAGCTGCCATTTACTTCCGTATGGCAAAAAATAACTTGCTCCAGTATCACTTCAAAATGCTTCTGGTTTTGATGACGTCAATTGCAAGTGCCCTATACAATGTCTTTTCTATCACATCATATAATAATACATAGTCATATGTGACCTGTCAAGGGAAAACCTACCGGTTAGGAAAATATTGTTTTTGGAGTAAAATGCGGTTTTAGTTTAATTCGCGTTTTTGCGCGAAATTTTTTTTCTTGCACGGATGCGCTGCGCTACATCTCAGCATGCTCCACGCAAAATTTGAGGGGTGGAGCTGCTTCTGTTGCAAAGATATAGCCTGTAGTTTCAGCCTCGTTCGTTTTTACTTAGTTGCTAACACGGAGAACAGTTGCTATGCTGTGCAACAAACCGTAGCGAATATTTATGAGCAAGGCAGCTGCCTCTAAAAATGATTTATTATTCCATGTTCTCTCTAACTTATAAGCTGACTAATCTCAAAATTTTGCTACAGCACATAGACAGAAAGATAAGCTAAAGCTTTGTACATGCTTGTCTAAGCCAAGCGCTTTCATACAGTAGATTTCTACTCGTAGGTAATGCCTCTCCCTGTACGGCGATCGCGTACAGGTTATTTTGAGGCTTATCTTAGTTCTTAGAACTTACTGTATCTAGAATCTATCTCTCTACTAGTAAGCGCTTACCTTCTTCAGTCCATTAGCTGTCTTCTGGGTCTTCTTTCCTAGCTACTCGCTTCTCACTAAATGANCTTTGTTTCTTAAAGACATTGTTTTTCAACTAGCTCAAGATAATGTTCCAAGTTTTGAAAAAGTAACTATTCACAAAAGTGTTTCTTTTGTGCTTAAAAATTTTTTAAAGGAAAAATAAACGCTTTTTGTCAATAGTGCAGTTTTCAGTCACAGAATATTTTCTATGTTCATATTCAGTCAAAAAGACTAAGTTCTTTATCTGTACTGTGAGAAAACTTTGTTTCTTAAAGACATTGTTTTTCAACTACCGTAGAGTCGGGTTATTAGGCGCACTTCGTTATTAGGCGCACATTCGCTATTAGGCGCATACTGTCTTCTTACACTTACCTTTGATAACAGGCGCAAAGTTTATAAACTGGATGTTCACGTAGTTTTCTAAGCCTGACAGCCATGAACAACGCTTTCTTTCACTACTTGGCCTTACATTTCACTTAGAAAAGGCAGCTTCTCGCCGCTTTTAGAGCTCTAGCACCGCTAGCGCAATCGATTTCTGCTTGATGACGTCATTTATTTGGAGGTGTGGTCATACGTAAGCCCTCGTTATTAGGCGCACTTCGTTATTTAGCGCATACTTTTTCACTAATATCCCAATAAGCGCATGCGCTTAATAACCCGACTCTACGGTAGCTCAAGATAATGTTCCAAGTTTTGAAAAATGTAACTTTTCACAAAAGTGTTTCTTTTGTGCTAAAAAAATTTTTCGAAGCAAAATAATAATTTCTTGTCAAAAGTGTATTTTTCATTCACAGAAAATTTTCTAAGTCGATAGTCAGTCAAAAAGACTAAGTTCTTTATCGGTACTGTGAGAAGCCTTTGTTTATTACAGTTTTTCAGCTAAAGATAATGCTTCAAGTGTTGAAAAATGTAACTATTCACAAAAGTGTTTCTTTTGTGCTAGAAAATGTTTTCAAGGCAAAATAAACGTTTTTTGTCATAAGTGTATTTCACTCACAGAAAATTTTTTGTCGATAGTCAGTCAAAAAGACTAAGTTCTTTATCTGTACTGTTAGAAAACTTTGTTTATCACAATGTTTTACAACTCAAGATAATGTTCCAAGTGTTGAAAAAAGTAACTTTTCAGAAAAAGTGTATCTTTTGCGCTGAAAAATGTGACCAAATTTTGGAAAACCGACCAGATGTAGTAATATGCGAATTTTGAGATAGCGCTTGCATTGTAATCTACGTCATTGCAGCTAGCTATTTTCCAAATTTGAAGCGGCTAGGCGCTATAGTTTTGGAGATATGAGCTCAAATATACCGACCGTTCATTCCAATTTTACTCGCTAAAATCGTGAGCGAATACGTTGCTAAGCTCGAGTACACAAACTCCGTATACTATCCGTGTTACAAACAATTTATGTTTGTGGTACAATTTTAGTGTAGTATCAGAATATGCATGAAGTTAGTTGAAGCGCTAGTTAAAACTTACTTTATGAGCCTTTTTAAAGACACAGAAGACCATGCAGGGAGCCTTCCAGGAGGATTCACTAACGAGGTAAGTAAGTCTACTAAGTAGAATAATGTAGCGGGTGGGCTGTAACTAGAGTAACTAGGCTATAAATGGCGCAGAAATAAGCGCCCAATATTAATGCATACATCTATAGCTTTTCTAACAGTAGGAAATAGTTTAGCTAATACTTATTGCCCGTAATAAGAAGCGCTTAGCTTCTTTCCCCACAAATTTTATTGCAAATTTATTATACACAATGTACAAACACTCATTCATTATTATGCACAGATAAACAGCTCCTGGAATAGCCCAGCGATTCTGCAACACTGTGGGCCATCTTCGGATCATCTGGAAGAGATTTCTTTCTGCTAGAAGTGTTTAGTTCATGAACAATGCATTGTTTTTTGTTGCACATTAAATATGCAAGATTATAATGAGATGCACAACAGCAGCTGCATCATGTACTTATTAATCAATGAACATGGCAATGCATCCCGTGTACTAACGGGAGAGAAGCTAGCCATGGCTGACATAGCTGCATTCAAACGCTTATATCTCAGCAATAGAAGCAGCCCCACCCGTAAAATCACGTCTGCAGCTCGCCAAGGTGTGCCCCTCCCGATTAATGCAAAAAAATTAATTTCGCGCGCGCGTTGCGAATTACACTACAATCGCCGATTACTACAAAGTTTTACTACATCTGGTCGGTTTTCCAAAATTGGGTCACAAATGTTTTCGAAGCAAAATAAGCATTTTTTGTCAAAAGCATATTTTTAAGTTACAGAATATTTTCTAAGTCGATAGTCAGTCAAAGAGACTAAGTTCTCTATCTGTACTGTGAGAAAACTTTGTTTCTTACAAACATTTTCAACTAGCTCAAGATAATGTTCCAAGTTTTAAAAAAAGTAACTTTTCACAAAAGTGTTTCTTTTGTGCTAAAAAATGTTTTCAAAACAAAATAAGCATTTTTTGTCTAAAGTGTATTTTTCAGTCACAGAAAATTTTCTAAGTCGATAGTCAGTCAAAAAGACTAAGTTCTTTATCTGTACTGTGAGAAGACTTTGTTTATCACAAAGTTTTTTTACCTCAAGATAATGTTCCAAGTGTTAAAATAACTATTCACAAAATTGTTTCTTTTGTGCAAAAAATGTTTTCAAGGAAAAATAAACGTTTTTTGTCAAAAGTGTTTTTTTTCAGTCACAGAAAATTTTCTAAGTTGATAGTCAGTCAAAAAGACTATGTTCTTTATCTGTACTATGAGAAGACTTTGTTTATTACAAAGTTTTTTTTACCTCAAGGTAATGTTCCAAGTGTTGAAAAAAGTAACTATTCACAAAATTGTTTCTTTTGTGCAAAAAATATTTTCAAGACAAAATAAGCATTTTTTGTTAAAAGTGTATTTTTCAGTCATGGAAAATTTTCCAAGTCGATAGTCAGTCAAAAAGACTAACTTCTTTATCTGTATTGTGAGAAAACTTTGTTTCTAAAAGACATTGTTTTTCAACTAGCTCAAGATAATGTTCCAAGTTTTGAAAAAGTAACTACTCACAAAAGTGTTTCTTTTGTGCTTAAAATTTTTTTCAAGGAAAAATAAACGCTTTTTGTCAATAGTGCAGTTTTCAGTCACAGAATATTTTCTATGTTGATATACAGTCAAAAAGACTAAGTTCTTTATCTGTACTGTGAGAAAACTTTGTTTCTTAAAGACATTGTTTTTCAACTAGCTCAAGATAATGTTTCAAGTTTTGAAAAATGTAACTTTTCACAAAAGTGTTTCTTTTGTGCTAAAAAATTTTTTCAAAGCAAAATAATAATTTTTTGTCAAAAGTGTATTTTTCATTCACAGAAAATTTTCTAAGTCGATAGTCAGTCAAAAAGACTAAGTTCTTTATCGGTACTGTAAGAAGCCTTTGTTTATTACAGTTTTTCAGCTAAAGATAATGCTTCAAGTGTTGAAAAATGTAACTATTCACAAAAGTGTTTGTTTTGTGCTAGAAAATGTTTTCAAGGCAAAATAAACGTTTTTTGTCAAAAGTGTATTTTTCACTCACAGAAAATTTTTTGTCGATAGTCAGTCAAAAAGACTAAGTTCTTTATCTGTACTGTGAGAAAACTTTGTTTTTTACAGACATTGTTTTTCAACTAGCTCAAGACAATGTTTCAAGTTTTAAAAAAGTAACTTTTCACAAAAGTGTTTCTTTTGTGCTAAAAAATGTTTTCAAAACAAAATAAGCATTTTTTGTCTAAAGTGTATTTTCCAGTCACAGAAAATTTTCTAAGTCGATAGTGAGTCAAAAAGACTAAGTTCTTTATCTGTACTGTGAGAAGACTTTGTTTATCACAAAGTTTTTTTACCTCAAGGTAATGTACCAAGTGTTGAAAAAAGTAACTATTCACAAAATTGTTTCTTTTGTGCAAAAAATGTTTTCAAGACAAAATAAACGTTTTTTGTCAAAAGTGTATTTTTCAGTCACAGAAAATTTTCTAAATCGATAGTCAGTCAAAAAGACTAAGTTCTTTATCTGTACTGTGAGAAGACATTGTTTTTCAACTAGCTCAAGACAATGTTTCAAGTTTTGAAAAAAGTAACTTTTCACAAAAGTGTTTCTTTTGTGCTAAAAAAATTTTTCGAAGCAAATTAAGCATTTTTTGTTAAAAGTGTATTTTTCAATCACGGAAAATTTTCTAAGTCGATAGTCAGTCAAAAAGACTAACTTCTTTATCTGTACCCTGAGAAGACTTTGCTTATTACAGACAATGTTTTTTCACCTCAAGATAATGTTCCAAGTGTTGAAAGTAACTATTCACAAAATTGTTTCTTTTGTGCAAAAAACGTTTTCAAGACAAAACAAATGTTTTTTGGCAATAGTGTATTTTTCAGTCAAAGAAAATTTTCTAAGTCGATAGTCAGTCAAAAAGACTAAGTTCTTTATCTGTACTGTGAGAAGACTTTGTTTGTCACAAAGTTTTTTCTCCTCAAGATAATGTTCCAAGTGTTGAAAGTAACTATTCACAAAATTATTTCTTTGGTGTAAAATATGTTTTCAAGACAAAACAAACGTTTTTTGACAATAGTTTTTTTAGTCACAGAAAATTTTCTAAGAGTATTGTCAGTCAAAAAGACTATGTTCTTTATCTCTACTGTGAGAAAACTTTGTTTATCACAGTTTATCAGCTCAAGATGTTTCGAGTGTTGAAAAATGTAGCTATTCACAAAAGTGATTCTTTTGTGCTAAAAAATGTTTTCAAGGCAAAATAAACGTTGTTTGGCAATTGTGTATTTTTCGTCACAGAAAATTTTCTACCCAGTTGCCTTGGATGACTTGTTAACTCTCTATATGCTTTCAGAAGTAGTGTCTTGTTGCTATTTTCACGAACTTCAGAACGACCAATTGCAGTGTATGAGCAAAACATGGAAGTCACTTACCAAAACATACAAAAGCAAATTCATCCTGTAACTCCTGAGCAATAAACTCATCACCACTGATTCAGCATCTGATCGGCAATAGTTGAGCCTGATCTTCCAAGAGTATGAATTTCTGGTTGTTCAACGAGACCTTGCACATCCAGCTTAACACCAGGTCTCTGCTCCATCTCTTATGGTGTGTAGTAAAAAGCCTCATTATAAATCGGTGTGATCACAACTAGGAGGTAGCCATGGTTTGCTATGGAGGAGTGATCATGCCACAATTTGAGATGAGGTTTTCTGCTTAGAAGTACAAGCTTCTCTCGAAGGTCTGTTTCACCTAGATTTTCATGTTTTGTAAGTAATCTTTGGCAAATTCCATTAAGAGAAATTCTTCTTACAGAAATTTTGCTTTGGGTGACTCCAATTTCACCTAGTGGAGTAACAACATATCGTGAACAGTTCTGCTCCACAACTTCATCCCCAAGTGTAAACTCTCCTCTTTCTACTCTTTCTTTCAGCCTTTTTCTCTCTATGGTGGCAGGAGGAGCTATGGGAACTGTTAGTCTGCTTCCTTTTATGCGTTTTTTCTTTCTTCTTGGAGCTCTGTACTTTCTCTCCTTCTGTTTAGCTATTTCTACATCATGATCGGCTAAAAACTCCTTGATTATCTGTCCACGGTTAGATCCCTGAACACCGTACTTGCTTGCTAATTCTGACCAGTTTATCCTCTCATGAGGTTCCCATAGCTTTGCCTCTGCAAGTAGTTCTTCCTGGTGTGATATTTGAAGATGTCTTATACCATGACGGCGCTTCTTTGTTGGAGGTAGTTCTTGGTCTTGTGGCAGCTTATCAAGAGGTCGTTTTGGTGTAGCCTGTAATCCGTTTGCTTGTCTCATTTTGTCATACTTCTTCCAATTTATTCTGTTTTGAAGGAGTGTAGATTGGCCATCCATTTCATTCTCGATGTTCTTCTTTACTTTATTTTGTAGTTTCCGTTTCTCATGTTGCCTGGTAGCACTAGTTGGCTTATGTATAAGACCTGATTTAGGTGTTTCAACAAGAATATTCTGTACTGGCTTAAAAAAGTGATCATTCGTGACTACATTCAGTTCTCTAAGGACTTTCTTTCCAAATCGCTTGCTGTTGGAAAGATCATCTGTTGTAAATTTGATGGCAGCAGCTGTTTCACGTTTCTTTGCTGAAGGAAAGGCATTAGCGAGATGTGGTAGTGTTGCTTGACATTGCATACAATTTTTGCATGAGTGCTTTACCTTTTCTTCCTTAGAAAGCTTACTCCACGCTTTTGCACTGAAGGCTTCTAAATAATCGGCTCAAACACTTGTATTCGTCCATCTTTCATTGAAACGGTTGCATATTGCAGGAAATCGCTTTGCTGTAGTGCTATAGGTAACCTTCATAGATGAAAACTGGTCGAATTGGTTGTTGTAATCGACCATGATCTTGGAGAAACTACGATGTGGTAGCCTGTGTAATTTTTGACTAAAGAACTTGCTAATAGAGTTTCTTGCTGCAACTCTTGCAAAACCAAAGTTAACCCTTTACAGCTGGACGACGAGTATACTCGCATGCACGCGAAATACGGGTGATGAGTGTACTCGTCATTGCAGCTTTAGCGTGCGCCTCCGGGCAACGTGCAATAACAGTGATAAGTCGATAGTCAGTCAAAAAGACTAAGTTCTTTATCGATACTGTGTGAAGACTTTGTTTATCACAAAGTTTTTTCACCTCAAGACAATCTTCCAAGTGTTGAAAAAAGTAACTATTCACCACAGTGTTTCTTTTGTGTTAAAAATATTTTACAGGGCAAAATAAACTTTTTTTGTGAATAGTGAATTTTACAGTCACTGAAAATTTTCTAAGTCGATAGTCTGTCAAAAAGACAAAGTTCTTTATCAGTATTGTGAGAAAACTTTGTTTCTTAAAGACATTGTTTTTCAACTAGCTCAAGATAATGTTCCAAAGTTTTAAAAAAAGTAACATTTCACAAAAGTGTTTCTTTTGTGCTAAAAAATTTTTTCGAAGCAACATAATTTTTTGTCAAAAGTGTATTTTTCATTCACAGAAAATTTTCTAAGCCGATAGTCAAAAAGACTAAGTTCTTTATCGGTACTGTAAGAAGCATTTCTTTATTACAGTTTTTCAGCTAAAGATAATGCTTCAAGTGTTGAAAAATGTAACTATTCACAAAAGTGTTTCTTTTGTGCTAAAAAATGTTTTCAAGGCAAAATAAACGTTTTTTGTCAAAAGTGTATTTTTCAGTCAAAGAAAATTTTCTAAGTCGATAGTCAGTCAAAAAGACTAAGTTCTTTATCTATACTGTGAGAAAACTTTGTTTATCTCAAAGTTTTTTCACCTCAAGATAATGTTCCAAGCGTTGAAAAAAGTAACTATTCATAAAATTGTTTCTTTTGTGCAAAAAATGTTTACAGGACAAAACAAACGTTTTTTGACAATTGTGTATTTTTTAGTCACAGAAAATTTTCTAAGTGTATAGTCAGTCAAAAAGACTATGTTCTTTATCTATACTGTGATACAACTTTGTTTATTACAGACAATGTTTTTCACCACAAGATAATGTTCCAAGTGTTGAAAAATGTAACTATTCACAAAAATGTTTCTTTTGTGCTAAAAAATGTTTTCAAGACAAAAAAAAACTTTTTTTATCAAAAGTGTATTTTTCAGTCACAGAAAATTTTCTAAGTCGATAGTCAGTCAAAAAGACTAAGTTCTTTATCTGTACTGTGAGAATACTTTGTTTCTTACAGACATTGTTTTTCAACTAGCTCAAGATAATGCTCCAAGTTTTGAAAAAGTAACTTTACACAAAAGTGTTTGTTTTGTGCTAAAAAATTTTTTAGAAGCAACATAATAATTTTCTGTCAAAAGTGTATTTTTCATTCACAGAAAACTTTCTAAGCCGATAGTCAAAAAGACAAAGTTCTTTATCGGTACTGTGTGAAGACTTTGTTTATCACAAAGTTTTTTCACCTCAAGATAATCTTCCAAGTGTTGAAAAAAGTAACTATTCACCAAAGTGTTTCTTTTGTGTTAAAAATATTTTACAGGGCAAAATATACTTTTTTTTTGAATAGTGAATTTTACAGTCACAGAAAATTTTCTAAGTTCAACTAGCTCAAGATAATGTTCCAAGTTTTAAAAAAAGTAACTTTTCACAAAAGTGTTTCTTTTGTGCTAAAAAATTTTTTTGAAGCAAAATAATAATTTTTTGTGAAAAGTGTATTTTTCATTCACAGAAAATTTTTTAAGTCGATAGTCAGTCAAAAAGACTAAGTTCTTTATCGGTACTGTAAGAAGCCTTTGTTTATTACAGTTTTTCAGCTAAAGATAATGCTTCAAGTGTTGCAAAATGTAACTATTCACAAAAGTGTTTCTTTTGTGCTAAAAATTGTTTTCAAGGCAAAATAAACGTTTTTTGTCAAAAGCGTATTTTTCACTCACAGAAAATTTTTTAAGTCAATAGTCAGTCGATAAGACTAAGTTCTTTATCTGTACTGTTAGAAAACTTTGTTTATCACAATGTTATACAACTCAAGATAATGTTCCAAGTGTTGAAAAAAGTAACTTTTCAAAAAAAGGGTTTCTTTTGTGCTAAAAAATGTTTTCGAAGCAAAATAAGCATTTTTTGTCAAGAGTATTTTTAAGTTACAGAATATTTTCTATGTCGATAGTCAGTCAAAGAGACTAAGTTCTTTATCTGTACTGTGAGAAAACTTTGTTTCTTACAAACATTTTCAACTAGCTCAAGATAATGTTCCAAGTTTTAAAAAAGTAACTTTTCACAAAAGTGTTTCTTTTGTGCTAAAAAATGCTTTCAAATCAAAATAAGCATTTTTTGTCAAAAGTGTATTTTTAAGTCACAGAAAATTTTCTAGGTCGATAGTCAGTCAAAAAGACTAAGTTCTTTATCTGTAATGTGAGAAGACTTTGTTTATCACAAAGTTTTTTTACCTCAAGATAATGTTCCAAGTGTTGAAAGTAACTATTCACAAATCTTTTGTGCAAAAAATGTTTTCAAGACAAAACAAACTCTGGCAAGTTAAAAACCGGCTCCCTAATTAAGAAAAAAAATTATTCGAACTAAGAATATCTTTATCATTTAACATGCTCTCACCATGGTAATGCATGTGAATGATGCTCCTAACATCCTTAATGATTTGCCATGGTTACCAGAGTCACGTGACTAATCTCATTATGAATATTCATGAAAATATCTTCAATTAAAATCCCGGAAATGATATGCAGTTACCATGGCAACCAAAATTTTTTCACCGAATCTTGTGTTATAGTACTATATTTTTATTCATTAATATCTTGGATATCATGTGGAGCTACAGCTTGAAGAAGTAGGACACGTCAATAAATTTTGGTGTGCATTAAATGGAGAGTGCTGCATATCTCTCCATGGCAACATGATATCCAAGATATTAATGAATAAAAATATAGTACTATAACACAAGATTTCACATAAAATTTTTGGTTGTCATGGCAACTGCATATCATTTCTGGAATTTTAATTGAATATATTTTCATGAATATTCATAATGAGATTGGTCATGTGACTCTGGTAACCAGGGCAAACCATTAAGGATGTTCGACGCATTGTTCACATGCGTTACCATGGTGAGAGCATGTTAAACAATAAAGATATTCTTAGTTCGAATTTTTTTTTTCCTTAATTAGGGAGCCAGTCCTTAACTTGCCAGAGAACGTTTTTTGACAATAGTATATTTTTAGTCACAGGAAATTTTGTAAGAGTATAGTAAGTCAAAAAGATTGTTCTTTATCTGCACTGTGAGAAAACTTTGTTTATTACAGACAATGTTTTTCACCTCAAGATAATGTTCCAAGTGTTGAAAAATGTAACTATTAACAAAAATGTTTCTTTTGTGCTAAAAAATGTTTTCAAAACAAAATAAACTTTTTTTGTTAAAAGTGTATTTTTCAGTCACGGAATATTTTCTAAGTCGATAGTCAAAAAGACTAAGTTCTTCATCTGTAATGTGAGAAAACTTTCTTTCTTAATGACATTGTTTTTCAACTAGCTCAAGATAATGTTCCAAGTTTTGAAAAAGTAACAATTCACAAAAGTGTTTCTTTTGTGCTTAAAAATTTTTTCAAGGAAAAATAAATGCTTTTGTCAATAGTGCAGTTTTCAGTCACAGAATATTTTCTATGTTGATATTCAGTAAAAAAGACTAAGTTCTTTATCTGTACTGTGAGAAAACTTTGTTTCTTAAAGATATTGTTTTTCAACTAGCTAAGATAATGTTCCAAGTTTTGAAAAATGTAACTTTTCACAAAAGTGTTTCTTTTGTGCTAAAAAATTTTTTCGAAGCAAAATAATAATTTCTTGTCAAAAGTGTATTTTTCATTCACAGAAAATTTTCTAAGTCGATAGTCAGTCAAAAAGACTAAGTTCTTTATCTGTACTGTGAGAAAACTTTGTTTCTTACAGAGATTGTTTTTCAACTAGCTCAAGATAATGTTCCAAGTTTTGAAAAAAGTAACATTTCACAAAAGTGATTCTTTTGTGCTAAAAAAATTTTTCGAAGCAAAATAAGCATTTTTTGTTAAAAGTGTATTTTTCAGTCACGGAATATTTTCTAAGTCGATAGTCAAAAAGACTAAGTTCTTCATCTGTAATGTGAGAAAACTTTCTTTCTTAATGACATTGTTTTTCAACTAGCTCAAGATAATGTTCCAAGTTTTGAGAAAGTTACTATTCACAAAAGTGTTTCTTTTGTGCTTAAAAATTTTTTCAAGGAAAAATAAATGCTTTTTGTCAATAGTGCAGTTTTCAGTCACAGAATATTTTCTATGTTGATATTCAGTCAAAAAGACTAAGTTCTTTATCTGTACTGTTAGAAAACTTTGTTTATTTCAATGTTATTCAACTCAAGATAATGTTCCAAGTTTTGAAAAAAGTAACTTTTCACAAAAGTGTTTCTTTTGTGCTAAAAATGTTTTCGAAGCAAAATAAGCATTTTTTGTCAGAAGTGTATTTTTCAGTGACAGAATATTTTTTAAGTCGATAGTCAGTCAAAAAGACTAAGTTCTTTATCTGTACTGTGAGAAGACTTTGTTTATTACAAAGTTTTTCAGCTCAAGATGTTTAAAGTGTTGAAAATGTAACTATTCACAAGAGTTACTTTTGTGCTAAAAATGTTTTAAAGGCAAAAAAGCGTTTTTTGTCAATAGTGTATTTTTCAGTAACAGAAAATTTTCTCTAAGTCGATATTCAGTCAAAAAGACTAAGTTCTTTATCTGTACTGGGAGAAAACTGTTTATTACAGACAATGTTTTTCACCTCAAGATAATGTTCCAAGTTTTGAAGAAAGTAACTATTCGCAAAGTGCAGAAAATGTTTTCTAAACGTTTTTCGTCAAAAGTGTATTTTTCAGTCACTAAAAATTTTCTAAGTCGATATTCAGTCAAAAAGACTAAGTTCTTTATCTGTACTGTGAGAAAACTTTGTTTTTTACAGACATTGTTTTTCAAATGAAGATAATGTTCCAAGTGTTGAAAAAAGTACCTTTTCAAAAAAGTGTTTCTTTTGTGCTAAAAAATGTTTTCGAAGCAAAATAAACGTTTTTTTGTCAATAGTGCATTTTTTAGTCACAGAAAATTTTCTAAGTCGATAGTCGAAAAGACTAAGTTCTTTATCTGTACTGTGAGAAAACTTTGTTTCTTACAGACATTGTTTTTGAACTCAAGATAATGTTCCAAGTTTTGAAAAAAGTAAAATTTCACAAAAGTGTTTTTTTGTGCTGAAAATTGTTTTCAAGTAAAATAAAACGCTTTTTGCAAAAAGTGCACTTCATCAGTATGCAAATAATCTACTACAAACTCGTTTCACTACAACGTGCAATATGAATAATTGACACAGAGAGTATACGGAGTGATTGTAGTATTCCGTAGAAACGTATTCATTGACCTTTTTTTGCAATTGAAACGATCGGTTTTTTAGAGACAATATCTCTAAAACTATAGCGCCTAGCCGCTTCAAATTTTCTTTTTCGGTTTTATTTATGACGTAAATCTAAAAGAAATAATAATCACGATTTTTGCCTGTAACTACATCTGGTCGGTTTTAAAAAATTGGGTCACATATTTTACCTTGAAAACATTTTCAAGGCACAAAAGAAACACTTTTTTGAAAATTTACTTTTTTCGGAACATTCTCTTCATGTAAAAANTGTTCTCCTAACTTACTTCCTTCCTAACTGACTTACTTGAAAAGGATTTCCAAAGAACCAGAACGTGTTGAGCCAACTTTGACAGCACAAAGTAAGTTCTTTTCATGGGTACTACATTCCTTGATACTCGTTTTCATCATAAATACGCTTACCAATAAGCATAGCGGGGAGGGACTGGTTTACGAGGCTATGAAAAATACACTTTTGATAAAAAACGTTTATTTTGCCTTGAAAACATTTTTTGCACAAAAGAAACACTTTGTGAATAGTTACTTTTTACAAATCTTGAAACAATATCTTGAGCTAAAAAACTTTGTAATAAACAAAGTTTTCTCCCAGTACAGATAAAGAACTTAGTCCTTTTGACTGAATATCGACTTAGAAAATTTTCTGTGACTAAAAAATACACTATTGTCAAAAAACTTTTGTTTTTCCTTGCAAACATTTTTTGCACAAAAGAAACACTTTTGTGAATCGATACTTTTTTCAACACTTGGAACGATATCTTGAGGTGAAAAAACATTGTCTGTAATAAACAAAGTTTTCTCACAATACAGATAAACAACTTAGTCCTATTAACTGACTATCGACTTAGAAAATTTTCTGTGACTGAAAAATACACTTTTAACAAAAGACATTTAATTTCTTTTAAAAAAATTTTTAGCACAAAAGAAACACTTTTGTGAATAGTTACATTTTCAAAACTTGGAATATTATGTTGAGGTGAAACACTGTGATAAACAAAGTCTTGTACAGATAAAGAACTTAGTCTAATTCACTGACTATCGACTTAGAAAATTTTCTGTGACTGAAAAATACACTTTTGTCGAAAAACGTTTAATTTAACTTGAAAACATTTCCTACACTTTGGAAATAGTTACTTTTTTCAACAATAGGAACATTATCTTGAGGTGAAAAATATTGTCTGTATTGAACAAAGTTTTCTAACAGTACAGATAAAGAACTTAGTCTTTTTGACTGACTATTTACTTAGAAAATTTTCTGTGAATGAAAAATACACTTTTGACAAACAATTATTATTTTGCTTCGAAAAAATTTTTAGCACAAAAGAAACACTTGTGAAAAGTTACTTTTTTCAAAACTTGGAACATTATCTTGAGCTAGTTGAAAAACAATGTCTTTAAGAAGAAGAGTTTTCTCACAGTACAGAAAAAGAACTTAGTCTTTTTGACTGACTATCAACTTAGAAAATTTTCTCTGACTGAAAAATACACGTTTGACAAAAAACATTTAATTTCTTTTAAAAACATTTTTAGCACAAAAGAAACACTTTTGTGAATAGTTACATTTTCAAAACTTGCAAAATTATGTAGAGGTGAAACACTTTGTGAAAAACAAAGTCTTCTCACAGTACAGATAAAGAACTTTGTCTAATTCACTGACTATCGACTTAGAAAATTTTCTGTGACTGAAAATTACACTTTTGACGAAAAACGTTTATTTTGACTTGAAAACATTTTCTGCACTTTGCGAATAGTTACTTTTTTCAACACTAGGAACATTATCTTGAGGTAAAAAACATTGTCAGTATTAAACAAAGTTTTCTCACAGTACAGATAAAGAACTTAGTCTTTTGACTGACTATCAACTTAGAAAATTTTCTGTGACTGAAAAATAAACTTTTGACAAAAAATGCTTATTTTGCTTCGAAAACATTTTTAGCACAAAAGAAACACTTTTGTGAAAAGTTACTTTTTTTAAAACTTGCTTGAGCTACTTGAAAATGTCTGTAAGAAACAAAGTTTTCTCACAGTACACTTAGTCTTTTTGACTGACTATCGACTTAGAAAATTTTCTGTAACTGAAAAATACACATTTGACAAAAAAATTCTTATTTTGATTCGAAAACATTTTTCAGCATAAAAGAAACACTTTTTTGAAGTTACTTTTTTCAACACTTGGAACATTATCTTGAGGTGAAATATCATTGTCTGTAATAAACAAAGTTTTCTCACAGTACAGATAAAGAACTTAGTCTTTTTGACTGACTATACTCTTAGAAAATTTTCTGTGACTAAAAAATACACTATTGTCAAAAAACGTTTATTTTGCTTTGAAAACATTTTTTGCACAAAAGAAACACTTTTGTGAATAGTTACTTTTTTCAACACTTGGAACATTATCTTGAGGTGAAAAACATTGTCTGTAATACACAAAGTTTTCTCTCAGTACAGATAAACAACTTAATCCCTTTAACCATAGATAATATACGCGAACGAAATATGGATTGGCAACGTAATGTAATTTTTTTCGCCAAGCCATGTTATACTACTCCCACTTTTTTCAGTGCCACTGTAATTCAGCAATTTTTCTTCTTTGTTCCTGCTCTGTCCCAGGCGAGAGAGGAAGGTAAAAAGAAGATAGCGAATGTTTTATAGTATGTACTATCATGGAAAGCAATGAAATTCAATTGTCTTCGCTTGTACCGCTACTCTTCCTGGACTCAAACGTTTTGTAATTTTTTTGGAAGTGTAACAGCCTTTTGGAGGATCCGACTCTACACTGCAGACTTACCACCATTTGAGGAGTGTAAATAGGTATATCGTGTCGCACAGAAACCCTCAGGCTCCATGTAATATCAACTATCATAAAGAAATTTGTTTTGTAATTTTTACAAGAAAATAAGAAATGCATGACATTTATAACTGATATTTCCAAGCTTGAATATGCCGAGTGAGTGTAAATGGCCGCTTCTTTTACTGCAAAAGTCAAGCCCAGAGAAAAGGGGCGCCTTCAAGAATATAAACACCTCCACAAAATTTTGATGAGTTTAGAACAAATCTTATCATTATAGACAACATAGGGCAAAATTCAACTTTAATAGTTCATTTTAAAATAATCTAGAAGCGTAGTTTAGGCTTGAAAGAGACACGAAAAGCTTTTTTTTATAACACTCTTGGCCTTGCAGCAGCTGCAGCATCACGTGACCATAACATGGCTTGGCGAAAAAATTACATTACGTTGCCAATCCATATTCGTGTATATTATCTATGTTTTAATTGACTATCAACTTAGAAAATTTTCTGTGACTGAAAAATACACTTTTGACGAAAAACGTTTATTTTGACTTGAAAACATTTTCTGCACTTTGCGAATAGTTACTTTTTTCAACAGTAGGAACATTATCTTGAGGTGAAAAACATTGTCTGTATTAAACAAAGTTTTCTCACAGTACAGATAAACAACTTAGTTTTGACTGACTATCGACTTAGAAAATATTACGTGACTGAAAAATACACTTTTGACAAAAATATTCTTATTTTGATTCGAAAACATTTTTTAGCACAAAGAAACACTTTTTTGAAAAGTTACTTTTTTCAACACTTGGAACATTATCTTGAGCTATTTGAAAAACAATGTCTGTAAGAAACAAAGTTTTCTAACAGTACAGATAAAGAACTTAGTCTTTTGGACTGACTATCAACTTAGAAAATTTTCTGTGACTGAAAAATATACTTTTGATAAAAAATGCTTATTTTGCTTTGAAAAAATTTTTTAGCACAAAAGAAACAATTTTGTGAATAGTTACTTTTTTCAACACTTGAAACATTATCTTGAGCTGAAAAACTTTGTGATAAAATAAGTCTTCTCACAGTAGAAATAAAGAACTTAGTCTTTTTGATTGACTCTCGACTTAGAAAATTTTCTGTGACAGAAAAATACACATTTCACAAAATAAGTTTATTTTGCCTTGAAAACATTTTTTGCACAAAAGAAACACTTTTGTGAATCGTTACATTTTCAAAACTTGCAACATTATGTTGAGGTGAAAAACATTGTCCATGATAAACAAAGTCTTCTCACAGTACAGATAAAGAACATAGTCTTTTTGACTGATTATACTCTTAGAAAATTTTCTGTGACTGAAAAGTACACTCTTGACAAAAAACGTTTATTTTGCCTTGAAAAAATTTTTTGCACAAAAGAACACTTTGTGAATAGTTTCTTTTTACAACACTTGGAACATTATCTTGAGGTGAAAAAACTTTGTCTGTAATAAAGTTTTCTCACAGAAAAGAAAAAGAACTTAGTCTTTTTGACTGACTATCAACTTAGAAAATTTTCTTTAACTGAAAAATACACTTTTGCTTAATTTGCTTCGAAAAAAATTTTTAGCACAAAAGAAACACTTTTGTGAAAAGTTACTTTTTTCAAAACTTGGAACATTATCTTGAACTAGTTGAAAAACAATATCTCCAAGAAACAAAGTTTTGTCACAGTACAGATAAAGAACTTAGTCTTTTTGACTGACAATACTCTTAGAAAATTTTCTGTGACTAAAAAATACACTATTGTCAAACAACGTTTGTTTTGCCTTGAAAACATTTTTTAGCACAAAACAAACTTTTTTGAAAAGGTACATTTCTCAACACTTGAAACATTATCTAAAGCTGAAAAACTTTGTGATAAACAAAGTCTTCTCGCAGAACAGATAAAGAACTTTGTCTTTTTGACTGATTATTGACTTAGAAAATTTTTTGTAACTAATAAATACTCTTTTGACAAAAAACGTTTATTTTGCCTTGAAAACATTTTTTGCACAAAAGAAACACTTTTGTGAAAAGTTACTTTTTTCAAAACTTGGAACATTATCTTGAGCTAGTTTAAAAACAATGTCTGTAAGAAACAAAGTTTTCTCACAGAACAGAAAAAGAACTTAGTCCTTTTGACTGACTATCAACTTAGAAAATTTTCTGTGACTGAAATATATACTTTTGACAAAAAATGCTTATTTTGCTTCGAAAAAATTTTTTAGCACAAAAGAAACAATTTTGTGAATAGTTACTTTTTTCAACACTTGGAACATTATCTTCAGGTGATAAAACTTTGTAATAAACAAAGTTTTCTCACAGAACAGAAGAAGAACTTAGTTTTTTTGACTGACTATCGAGTTAGAAAATTTTCTATGACTGAAAAATATACTTTTGACAAAAAATGCTTATTTTGCTTCGAAAAAATTTTTTAGCACAAAAGAAACACTTTTGTGAAAAGTTACTTTTTTCAAAGCTTGGAACATTGTCTTGAAGCTAGTTGAAAAACAATATCTGCAAGAAACAAAGTTTTCTCACAGTACAGATAAAGCACTTAGTCTTTTTGACTGACTATACTCTTAAAAAATTTTTTGTGACTAACAAATACACTATTGTCAAAAAACGTTTGTTTTGCTTTGAAAAGTTCATTTTTTGCTAAAAAAGTTTATTTTGACTTGAAAACCATTTCCGCTCAAAAGAAACTCTTTGGTGAAATTTTACTTTTTGGATCATTCTCTTGGTGTGAAAAACATTGTTGGTGAAAAAAAAAGTTTTCTCTCTGTAGACATAAAAAACTTAGTTTGTTTGTGTGACTATGAACTTACAAAATTTTTTAAGACCAAAAAGTTCACTTTTTGCTTAAAACGTTTATTTTGACTTGAAAACAATTTTCAGCTCAATAGAAACACTTTGGTTATATTTTACTTTTTTCAGCACATAGAACATTTTCTCGGTGTAAATAACATTGTTGGTGAAAAACAAAGTTTTCTCACGGTAGAGATAGAATAGTTAGTTTATGTGACTGTAAACTTAGAAAATTTTCTAAGACAAAAATTTTAATTTTTTGTTAAAAACGTTTATTTTGACTCGAAAAAAATTTTCAGCACAAAACAAACACTTTGGTGAAATTTTACTTTTTTCAACACATGGATCATTCTCTTGGTGTAAAAAACATTTTTGGCGGAAAAAAGCTTTCTCATGGTATAGATAAATAACTTTGTTTTTTGGTGTGACTATGCACTTAGAAAATTTTTTAAGACCAAAAAGTTCACTTTTTGCTAAAAACGTTTATTTTGACTTGAAAACAATTTTCAGCACAAAACAAACGCTTTGGGGAAATTTTACTTTTTTATGCACATGGAACATTCTCTTGGTGTAAATAACATTGTTTAGGAAAAGCAAACTTTACACTAGGTAGAGATAAAAAACTTAGTATATTTGTGTGACTATAGACTTAGAAAATTTTCTAAGACAAAAAAGTTCACTATTTACAAAAAAAGTTTATTTTTACTTAATTGAAAACAATTTTCAGTACAAAAAAAAACTTTAGTGAAATTTTACATTTTTCAACACATGGATCATTCTCTTGGTTGAAATAACATTGTTGGTGAAAAACTAAGTTATCTCAATATAGAGATAAAGAACTTAGTTACTTTGTGTGACTATGCACTTAGAAAATTTTTTAAAACCAAAGAAGTACATTTATCGCAAAAAAACGATCATTTTGACATGAAAAAATTTTTCAGCTCTATAGAAACACTTTGGTGACATTTTACTTTTTTTAACACATAGAACATTCTCTTGGTGTAAGCACATTGTGAAAGACAAAGTTTTCTAACGGTAGAGATAAGAAATTAGTTTATTTGTGTGACTATGGACTTAGAAAATTTTTTAAGATCAAAATGTTCACTTTTTGCTAAAAACGTTTATTTTGACTCGAAAACAATTTTAAGCACAAAACAAACACTTGGGTGAAATTTTACTTTTTTCAACACATGGATCATTCTCTTGGTGTAAAGAACATTGTGAAAAACAAAGTTTTCTCACGGTAGAGATAAAGAACTTGGTTTATTTGTGTGATTATAGACTTAGAAAGTTTTTTAAGACCAAAATTTTCATTTTTTGTTAAAAACGTTTATTTTGACTCGAAAAAAATTTTAAGCACAAAACAAACACTTTGGTGAAATCTTACTTTTTTCAACACATGGATCATTCTCTTGGCGTAAAAAAAATTTTTGGTAGAAAAAAAGCTTTCTCATGGTAGAGATAAATAAATTTGTTTTTTTGTGTGACTATGGACTTAGAAAATTTTTTAAGACCAAAGAGTTCACTTTTTGCTTAAAACGTTTATTTTGACTTGAAAACAATTTTCAGCTCAATAGAAACACTTTGATTAAATTTTACTTTTTTCAACAAAAGGAACATTCTCTTGGTGTAAAGAACATTCTCAAGTTGGTTAAGGATTGCCAAGCGCTTCCAGCTCATTATAGTGCGCGCGGCGCCTATTGCATGTATTTAGCTTGTAATGGTACAAGCAAGCTATAATGAATATCATTAATAATTAGTAGATAAAGATCGTCAGAACTAATCGCAGTATTTGGTGGGTTTGGCGCTAGAACTTGGCCTCATGGCGAGTTGAGAAAGAGACCTCTTGTGAATAACAGATTTTCCGGTACAGAAAGACACTAGCGCAGAGAGTCAAACAAAGCTTAAAGTGATGCTAGAAGACTATACAAAAAGGTTCTCGCTGGTTTTTCCGAAAATTCTACACCAAAGCGCGATGGTGAACGGCAATGTTATGGTGAGTATGAGAAATTGACTCTAAAATTCACTATTTTTTCCTACATTTTAGCGCTACTGTAGCTTTGACACAAAAACCAGCGAGGATCGATGTATAATTCACACCATTAGCTAACTAACAAACGCTATGCCAAACTCTGAACTAGGCTTCTTCTGTACCGAATTTTTAATTTTGCGTCTATGAATATCAATCAGCTAACAGTAATTTTATTCATGATAATGGTTACCATGGAAACTAATTGTGAATCACTATAAAGAACATAGATCAAAGAATCGTAAACTGCTATTGAAATAAGCTCTAAGTGAAGCACTGACTGTATATCAGTCATCTAATTCAAAGCTTTTTCAATTGCTTGATTTTCCAGCTAAGACTTAACTGACCTGAGTTGTTTGTGAAAAACAAAGTTTTCTCAAGGTAGAGATAAAGAACTTAGTTTATTTGTGTTACTATGGACTTAAAAAATTTTTTAAGATCAAAATGTTCATCTTTTGCTAAAAACGTTTATTTTGACCAAAAAAATATTTTCAGCTCAAAATAAACTCTTTGGTTAAATTTTACAATTTGGATCATTCTCTTGGCGTAAAAAACATTGTTGGTGAAAAAAGTTTTCTCACGTTATAGATAAAGAACTTATTTTAATTGTGTGACTATAGACTTGTGACTATAGACTATACTCTTGGTGTAAAAAAGTTTGTTGGTAAAAAACAAAGTTTTCTAATGGTAGAGATAAAGAACTTAGTTTTTTTGTGTGACAATGGACTTACAAATTTTTCTAAGACCAAAAAGTTTACTTTTTGCTAAAAAAACTTTTATTTTGACTTGAAATCATTTTGTAGCTAAAAAGAAAAAATTTAGTTAAATTTAACTTTTTTCAGCACATGGAACATTCTCCTTGTGTAAATAAGATTGTTTGTGAAAAATAAGGTTTTCTCACAGTATTTTCTAAGACCAAAATGTTCACTTTTTGCTAAAAATGTTTATTTTGACTTAAAACAATTTCCGCTCAAAAGAAACTCTTTGGTGGAATTTTACTTTTTGGATCATTCTCTTGGTGTAAAAAACATTTTTGGTGGAAAACAATACTTTCTCATGGTAGAGATAAATAACTTTGTTTCTTTGTGTGACTATTGACTTAGAAAATTTTTAAAACCAAAAAGTTCACTTTTTGCTTAAAACGTTTGTTTTGACTTGAAAACAATTTTCAGCTCAATAGAAACACTTTGGTTTAATTTTACTTTTTTCAGCACATAGAACATTCTCTCAGTGTAAATAACATTGTTGGTGAAAAACAAAGTTTTCTCATGGTAGAGATAAATAACTTAGTTACTTTGTGGGACTATGCACTTAGAAAATTTTTTTAAAACCAAAAGTACACTTATCGCAAAAAAACGATCATTTTGACTTGAAATTTTACTTGTTTTAACACATAGAACATTCTCTTGGTGTAAAAAAATTGATTGTGAAAAACAAAGTTTTCTCACGGTAGAAATAAATAACTTATTTTTTTTGATTACTATGGACTAAGAAAATATTCCAAATCCATTTTGCTAAGACTGTTAATTTTGACTTAAAAACAATTTTCAGCTCAAAGCAAACACTTTGGTTAAACTTTACTTTTTTCAGCACATGGAGCATTTTCTTGGTGTAAATAACATTGTTTAGGAAAAACAAAGTTTACTCTAGGTAGAGCTTAAAAACTTTGTTTATTTGTGTGACTATGAACATAGAAAATTTTCAAAAAGTTCACTTTTTGCTAAAACGTTTATTTTGACTTGAAAACAATTTTCAGCTCAAAAGAAACACTTTGGTTAAATTTTACTTTTTTTAGCACATGGAACAGTGTAAATAACAATTTATTGTGAAAAACAAACTTTACTCGAGGTAGAGATAAATTGTTTATTTTTATGACTATAGACTTAGAAAATTTTCTAAGACCACAAAGTTCACTTTTTAATAAAAAAGGTTATTTTTACTTAATTGAAAACAATTCTCAGCACAAAAGAAACCCTTTAGTGAAATTTTACGTTTTTCAAAACATGGAACATTCTTTTGGTGTAAGCAACATTGTTGGTTAAAAACAAAAATTTCTCACAGTAGAGAATAAGAACTTAGTTTATTTGTGTGACCATGGACTTAAAAATTTTTCTAAGACCAAAAAGTTCACTTTTTGCTAAAAAACTTTTATTTTGACTTGAAATCAATTTGTAGCTAAAAAGAAACACTTTGGTTAAATTTAACTTTTTTTTAGCACATGGAACATTCTCTTGGTGTAAATAAGATTGTGACAAATAAAGTTTTCTCCCAGTAGAGATAAAAAACATAGTTAATTTGTGTGACTATGGACTTAGAAAATTTTCTAAGACCAAAAAGTTCATTTTTTGTTAAAAACGTTTATTTTGACTCGAAAAAAATTTTCAGCACAAAACAAACACTTTGGTGAAATTTTACTTTTTTCAACACACGGATCATTCTCTTTGTGTAAAAAACATTTTTCGCGGAAAAAAAGCTTTCTCATGGTAGTGATAAATAACTTTGTTTTTTGGTGTGACTATGCACTTAGAAAATTTTTTAAGACCAAAAAGTTCACTTTTTGCTAAAAACGTTTATTTTGACTTCAAAACAATTTTCAGCACAAAACAAACGCTTTGGGGAAATTTTACTTTTTTAAGCACATGGAACATTCTCTTGGTGTAAATAACATTGTTTAGGAAAAGCAAAGTTTACTCTAGGTAGAGATAAAAAACTTAGTTTTTTTGTGTGACTATGGACTTACAAAATTTTCTAACACCAAAAATTACACTGTTTACAAAAAAAGTTTATTTTTGCTTGAAAACAATTTTCAGCACAAATGAAACACTTTAGTGACATTTTACTTTTTTCAACACATGGAACATTTTCTTGGTGTAAAGAACATTGTTTGTGAAAAACAAAGTTTTCTCACGGTAGAGATAAAGAACTTGGTTTCTTTGTGTGATTATAGACTTAGAAAGTTTTTTAAGACCAAAATTTTCATTTTTTGTTAAAAACGTTTATTTTGACTAGAAAAAAATTTTAAGCACAAAACAAACACTTTGGTGAAATCTTACTTTTTTCAACACATGGATCATTCTCTTGGTGTAAAAAACATTTTTGGTGGAAAAAAAGCTTTTTAATGGTAGAGATAAATAACTTTGTTTTTTTGTGTGACTATGGACTTAGAAAATTTTTTAAGACTAAAGAGTTCACTTTTTGCTTAAAACGTTTATTTTGACTTGAAAACAATTTTTAGCTCAATAGAAACACTTTGATTAAATTTTACTTTTTTCAACGGGAGTCTGAAAACAGTGGACTGGACCACTGGAATGGATCACTGGACTGGACTACTGGACTGGGTGGGCAGGGTTGGAAATTGATGAAATTCATGATCTGAGTATACGCATTACCGTTTACATATTTCTAGACAATGACAATGTGTATGACAAAACAATGAGCAAGTACATGTTACACTACAATGTAAGTCCAAACAAAGAGTTAATGTGTGTTTTGTGACATGGGAGCAGTTGATTAAGAACTGATGGTGGGNCAACACATGGATCATTCTCATGGTGTAAAAAACATTTTTGGTGGAAAAAAAAGCTTTCCTGTGGTAGAGATAAATAATTTTTTTTTTGGTGTGACTATGCACTTAGAAAATTTTTTATGACCAAAAAGTTCACTTTTTGCTTAAAACGTTTATTTTGACTTGAAAACAATTTTCAGCACAAAACAAACACATTGATGAAATTTTACTTTTTTTGGAACATTCTTTTGGTGTAAAAAACATTGTTGGTGAAAAAACAAAGTTTGCTCTAGGTAGAGCTTAAAAACTTAGTTTATTTGTGACCTGTCAAGCGAAAACCTGACGTTTGGGAAATTATTGTTTTTCGAGTAAAATGTGGTTTTAGTTTAATTCGCGTTTTTGCGCGAAATTTTTTTTACTGCACGGATGGGTTGCGCTACATTTCAGCATGCTCCACGCAAAATTTGAGGGGTGGAGCTGCTTCAGTTGCAGAGATATAGACAGTAATACCAGCCTAGTTCTTTTCTATTTAGTTGCTAACACGGAGAACAGTTGCTATGCTGTGCAATAGACCGTAGCGAATATTAATGAGCTAGGCAGCTGCTGTTAAAAATGAATTATTGTTCAGTGTAATTTCTGCTTTATAGGCTTTTGTTTACAGAATTTTGGTATAGCACATGCACAGAGAGATCAGCTAAAGCTTCTGATATGCTTGCCTAATTCAAGCGCCCACATAGAACAGCTTTCTGCTTGCCTCACCCTGTACGCGATCGCATACAGGTTATTCTGAGGCTTATCTTAGTTCCTAGAACTTACTCTACCTAGAATCTACCACTTTACTAGCAAGCGCTTACCTCCACGAGTCCAGTAGCCTTCTCCTGGGTCTTCTTTCCTAGCTACTCGCTTCTCACTAAATAATTAAACTGGCCACGTGGCTGTTTGTGGTAATATTCAGCATGTACTGTACATGATCTAATTAAGATACGGAGAGTATACGGACCGCCCATAGTTTACCTAGCAACAACTTTACAACCGTTTTTCTAGGAAGCCACGAGTGGAGGCAGGGCTGCTTGCAAGAGCTGTATCTGGAAAACTACTATAGCTATGCGCATCAAATTTTGATATGCGCTTCCTGAGAAGGCCTAGATATACGTGGAATAGCTAACTCAAAATTCGCGGAAATTCCCAAACGTCAGGTTTTCGCTTGACAGGTCACATTTGTGTGACTATGAACTTAGAAAATTTTCAAAAAGTTCACTTTTTGCTAAAAACGTTTGTTTTGACTTGAAAACAATTTTCAGCACAAAAGAAACACTTTAGTGAAATTTTATGTTTTTTCAAAACATGGATCATTCTCTTGGTGTAAAAAACATTATTGGTGAAAAACAATATTTTCAAACGTAAGAGATAAGGAATTTAGTTTATTTGTGTGACTATAGACTTAGAAAATGTTTACTTTTTGCTAAAAACGTTTATTTTGACTTAAAAAAATTTACAGCTCAAAACAAACTGTTTAGGGAAATTTTACAATTTAAATTATAATCTTGGCTTAAAAAACATTGTTGGTGAAAAAAAAATTTTTTTACGGTTGAGATAAAGAACTTGGTTTATTCGTGTGACTATAGACTTGTGACTATAGACTACACTCTTGGTGTAAAAAACTTTGTTGGTAAAAAACAAAGTTTTCTAACGGTAGAGATAAAGAACTTAGTTTTTATGTGTGACTATGGACTTGCCAAATTTTCTAAACAAAAAGTTTGCTTTTCAGCTAAAAAACTTTTATTCTGACTTGAAATCTATTGGTTAAATTTTTTCTTTTTTCAGCACATGAAACATTCACTAGGTGTAAAAAAGATTGTTTTGTTAAAAATAAAGTTTTCTCAAAGTAGAGATAATTGCTTTAGTTTTTTTTTGTGACTATTGACTTTGAATATTTTCTAAGACCAAAAAGTTCACTTTTTGCTAAAAAGGTATATTTTGACTTGAAAACAATTTCCGCTCAGAAGAAGCTCTTTGGTGGAAACAAAGCTTTCTCATGGTATAGATAAATAATTTTGTTTTTTGGTGTGACTATGCACTTAAAAAATTTTTTAAGACCTAAAAGTTCACTTTTTGCTTAAAACGTTTATTTTGACTTGAAAACAATTTTCAGCACAAAACAAACACAGTGATGAAATTTTACTTTTTTTGGAACATTCTCTTGGTGTAAAAAACATTGTTGGTGAAAAACAAAGTTTTCTCACAATAGAGATAAAGAACTTAGTTTCTTTGTGTGACTGTGGACTTAGAAAATTTTTTTCTACGACTAAGAGTACACTTTTTAACAAAAAAGCTTATTTTTACTTAATTGAAAACATTTTTCAGCACAAAAGAAACACTTTAGTGAAATTTTACGTTTTTCACACATGGATCATTCTCTTGGTAGAAATAACTTTGCTGGTAAAAAATAAAGTTTCTCACGGTTGAGATAAATAACTGTTTTTTTGTGTGACTATGGACTTAGAAAACTTTTTAAGACCAAAGAGTTCACTTTTTGCTTAAAACAATTATTTTGACCTGAAAACAATTTTCAGCTCAATAGAAACACTTTGATTAAATTTTACTTTTTTCAACACAAGGTGCATTCTATTGGTGTAAAAAACTTTTTTGTTAAAAAACAAAGTTTTCTAACGGTAGAGATAAAGAACTTAGTTTTTATGTGTGACTATAGACTTACCAAATTTTCTAACCAAAGTTTACTTTTTAGCTAATAAACTTTTATTTTGACTTGAAATCAATTTGGTTAAATTTTACTTTTTTCAGCACATGGAACATTCACTAGGTGTAAAAAAGATTGTTTTGTGAAAAATAAAGTTTTCTCACAGTAGAGATAATTGACTTAGTTTTTTTGTGTGACTATTGACTTAGAATATTTTCTAAGACCAAAAAGTTCACTTTTTGCTAAAAACGTTTATTTTGACTTGAAAACAATTTCCGCTCAGAAGAAACTCTTTGGTGGAACACAAAGCTTTCTCATGGTAGAGATAAATAACTTTGTTTCTTTGTGTGACTATGGACTTAAAAAATTTTTTAAGCTCAAAAAGTTCTCTTTTTGCTAAAAAACTTTTATTTTGACTTGAAATTAATTTGTACCTAGAAAGAAACACTGGTGAAATTTTACTTTTTTCGACACATGGTGCATTCTCTTGGTGTAAGAAACTATGTTGGTGAAAAACAAAGTTTTCTAATGGTAAAGATAAAAAACTTTGTTTCTTTGTGTGACTATGGACTTAGAAAATTTTTTTAGACCAAAAAGTTCACTTTTTGCTTAAAACGTTTATTTTGACTTGAAAACAATTTTCAGCTCAATAGAAACACTTTGGCTTTTTTCAGCACATAGAACATTCTCTCAGTGTAAATAACATTGTTGGTGAAAAACAAAGTTTTCTCACATTAGAGATAAAGAACTTAGTTACTTTGTGGGACTATGCACTTAAAAAATTTTTTAAAACCAAAAAGTACACTTATCGCAAAAAAACGATCATTTTGACTTGAAATTTTACTTTTTTTAACACACAGAACATTCTCTTGGTGTAAAAAAATTGCTTGTGAAAAACAAAGTTTTCTCACTGTAGAAATAAATAACTCATTTTTTTTATGACTATGGACTAAGAAAATATTCCAAGACCAAAAAGTTCACTTTTTGCTAAGACCGTTAATTTTGACTTGAAAACAATTTTCAGCTCAAAGCAAACACTTTAGTTAAACTTTACTTTTTTCAGCACATGGAGCATTCTCTTGGTGTAAATAACATTGTTTAGGAAAAACAAAGTTTACTCTAGGTAGAGCTTAAAAACTTTGTTTATTTGTGTGACTATGAACATAGAAAATTTTCAAAAAGTTCACTTTTTGCTAAAACGTTTATTTTGACTTGAAAAAAATTTTCAGCTCAAAAGAAACACTTTGGTAAAATTTTACTTTTTTTAGCACATGGAACAATGTAAATAACATTTTATTGTGAAAAACAAACTTTACTCGAGGTAGAGATAAATTGTTTATTTGTATGACTATAGACTTAGAAAATTTTCTAAGACTACAAAGTTAACATTTTAATAAAAAAGGTTATTTTTACTTGATTGAAAACAATTTTCAGCACAAAACAAACACTTTGGTGAAATTATACCTTGTTCAACACATGGATCATTCTCTTGGTGTAAAAAACATTTTTGGTGGAAAAAAAAGCTTTCCCATGGTAGAGATAAATAATTTTGTTTTTTGGTGTGACTATGCACTTAGAAAATTTTTTATGACCAAAAAGTTCACTTTTTGCTTAAAACGTTTATTTTGACTTGAAAACAATTTTCAGCTAAATAGAAACACTTTGGTTAAATTTTACTTTTTTCAGCACATAGAACATTCTCTCAGTGTAAATAACATTGTTGGTAAAAAACAAAGTTTTATCACAGTAGATATAAAGAACTTAGTTACTTTGTGGGACTATGCACTTAGAAAATTTTTTAAAACCAAAAAGTACACTTATCGCAAAAAAACGATCATTTTGACTTGAAATTTTACTTTTTTTAACACATAGAACATTCTCTTGGTGTAAAAAAATTGCTTGTGAAAAACAAAGTTTTCTCAGCAAAAAGTGAACTTTTTGGTCTTAGAATATTTTTTAAGTCCATAGGCACAAAAAAAACTAAGTTATTTATTTCTACCGTGAGACCGTTAATTTTGACTTGAAAACAACTTTCAGCTCAAAGCAAACACTTTGGTTAAACTTTACTTTTTTCAGCACATGGAGCATTCTCTTGGTGTAAATAACATTGTTTAGGAAAAACAAAGTTTACTCTAGGTAGAGCTTAAAAAATTTGTTTATATGTGTGACTATGAACATAGAAAATTTTCAAAAAGTTCACTTTTTGCTAAAACGTTTATTTTGACTTGAAAAAAATTTTCAGCTCAAAAGAAACACTTTGGTTCAATTTTACTTTTTTTAGCACATGGAACATTCTCTTGGTGTAAATAAGATTGTTTGTGACAAATAAAGTTTTCTCACAATAGAGATAAAAAACTTAGTTTATTTGTGTGAATATGGACTTAGAAAATTTTCTAAGACCAAAAAAAAAAAAAGTTCATTTTTTGTTAAAAATGTTTATTTTGACTTGAAAAAAATTTTCAGCACAAAACAAACACTTTGGTGCAATTTTTCTTTTTTCAACACATGGAACATTCTCTCGGTGTAAAAAACATTGTTGGTGAACATCAAAGTTTTCTAACAATAGATATAAAGAACTTAGTTTTTTTTGTGTGACTATGGACTTAGAAAATTTTCTAAGACCAAAAAGTTCATTTTTTTGCTAAAAACGTTTATTTTGACTTGAAAACAATTTCCGCTCAAAAGAAACACTTTGGTGAAATTTTACTTTTTTCGACACATGGTGCATTTTCTTGGTGTAAGAAACTTTGTTGGTGAAAAACAAAGTTTTCTAACGGTAAAGATAAAAAACTTAGTTTATTTGTGTGACTATGAACTTACAAAATTTTTTAAGACCAAAAAGTTCACTTTTTGCTTAAAACGTTTATTTTGACTTGAAAACAATTTTCAGCTCAATAGAAACACTTTGGTTAAATTTTACTTTTTTCAACACATGGAACATTCTCTCGGTGTAAAAAACATTGTTGGTGAACATCAAAGTTTTCTCACAATAGATATAAAGAACTTAGTTTTTTTGTGTGACTATGGACTTAGAAAATTTTTTAAGACCAAAAAGTTCACTTTTTGCGTAAAACGTTTATTTTGACTTTAAAATAATTTCCGCTCAAAAAAAACTCTTTGGTGGAAAACAAAGCTTTCTCATGGTAGAGATAAATAACTTTGTTTCTTTGTGTGACTATGAACTTAGAAAATTTTTTAAGCTCAAAAAGTTCACTTTTTGCTTAAAACGTTTATTTTGACTTGAAAACAATTTTCAGCTCAATAGATACACTTTGGTTAAATTTTACTTTTTTCAGCGCATAGAACATTCTCTCAGTGTAAATAACATTGTTGGTGAAAAACAAAGTTTTCTCACGGTAGAGATAAAATAGTGACTATAGACTTGGAAAACTTTCTAAGACAAAAATTTTAATTTTTTGTTAAAAACGTTTATTTTGACTCGAAAACAATTTTCAGCACAAAACAAACACTGGTGAAATTTTACTTTTTTCAACACATGGATCATTCTCTTTGTGTAAAAAACATTTTTAAAAAAGTACAATTTCACAAAAGTGTTTCTTTTGTGCTGAATAGTGTTTTCTAAGCAAAATAAACGTTTTTGCAAAAAGTTTATATTATGGTCTTAGAAAATTTTCTAAGTCCATAGTCACTCAAAAAAAGTAAGTTCTTATCTCTACCGTGAGAAAACTTTGTAATTCACCATCAATGTTTCTTACACCAAGAGAATGTTCCATGTGTTGAGAAAAGTAAAATTTTACAAAAGTGTTTCTTTTGTGCTGAAAAGTGTTTTCAAGCCTCTGCATGCAAATCAATGGATGTCTGGGGCATGCTTAATTCCCCTTATATTAGGCATGGCACATGCAAGGCAAAATCAACGTTTTTTTGCAAAAAGTGTATATTATGGTCTTAGAAAATTTTTTAACTCCATAGTTACTCAAAAAACTAAGTTCTTTATCTCTACCGTGAGAAAACTTTTTTTCACCTACAATGTTTTTTACACTAAGAGAATGTTTTATGTGTTGAAAAAAGTAAAATATCACAAAAGTATTTTCAAGGCAAAATAAACTTTTTTTTGAAAAAAGTGAAGTTTATGGTCTTAGAAAATTTTCTAAGTACATAGTCACTCAAAAAAACTAAGTTCTTTATCTCTACAGTGAGAAAACTTAGTTTTTTACCAACAATGTTTTTACACCAAGAGAATGTTCCATGTGATAAAAAAAGTAAAATTTCACAAAAGTTTTTATTTTTTGCTAAAATTTTTTTCCAAACATTTTCTGCAAAAAGTGAAGTTTTTGGTGTTAAAAAATTTTCTAAGTCCATAATTTCACAAAAAAAACAAGTTCTTTATCTCTACCGTGAGAAAACATTTTTTTTCACCAACAATGTTATTGAAACCAAGAGAATGTTTCATGTGTTGAAAAAAGTAAATTTCACAAAAGTGTTTCTTTTGTGCTAAAAATTGTTTTCAAGTCAAAATAACTGTTTTTTGCAAAAAGTATACTTTTTGGTCTTAGAAAATTTTCTCTAAGTCTATAGTCACACAAAAAAACTAAGTTCTTTATCACTACTGTGAGAAAACTTTCTTTTTCACCAACTTTTTTTTTAAAAAGACTTTGTTTTTCACTAAAATGTTCCATGTGTTGAAAAAAGTAAAATTTCACAAAAGTGTTTATGTTGTGCTGAAAATTGTTTTCAAGGCAAAAT
Organism: Tethya wilhelma; assembly: GCA_964030475.1. Lineage (NCBI taxonomy): Eukaryota > Metazoa > Porifera > Demospongiae > Tethyida > Tethyidae > Tethya > Tethya wilhelma. The sequence continues at coordinate 40,592 of CAXIPT010000020.1, forward strand.
AATGTTTTTTGCACAAAGTGTACTTTATGTTCTTAGAAACTACAAATTGAACATTATTAGGCTATTCTAAAAGTTAAGGCAGCGTTAACTACACTGAGTGGCAGAACAGGTACAGTATAGAGATGTAACTCAAATTTAGGCGATTATTCTCACTCCCTTACAGCCCTCAATAGCCAAGACCAAGTTGCTTTGTGACAGCAAGAAAGTGTGCAACTGTTGTGATGCCATTCCAAGAATGGTAACATCAATACTAACACTTCTTACAATGGACTTTATATTTTAGCTCAGTTACCTGATTGATGAGGCAGTAAACACAGGCAAAGGAGCAAATACCATCATTAGCCTACTGCATCATTATTTCAGTAATCACAATTCTGGGGAAACAGAACTGACTCTTCATGACGTCAACTGCAGTGGTTAAAATAAGAAAAGGTATGTTAATCTCGTTACATGTACAGAGCCAAGATTAATGTTCAGAAACAAAGACTGGATTCCTAACCCATCTATTATGCCAGAAGTAAATGCACCAGAAAGACTCAGCAAAGAGAGACAAGTTTACCTCTATGGGAAAATCCGAGTTTGTTGACAAAAAACACCAAGGTTCTGTGTGTCCAAAGCCAGCAGATTACATGGCAACGTCCCCACGAGTCGAAACTGTTGCATTATTCATTGTAACACCACCAACAGTGGATGGTGAATCATTCAATGCTGTCACTGACTAACCACCAATAATACGAAGGAAGGTAGTGTGTATATACTCTCTGCAAACAAGCTGGACACAATTGTACAGTGACGTGAGTGAACATCAATAAAATTTAACACTGGTGGTTTATACTTCTCAAGTTCAGTGGGAAATGTCCCAGCTGGGAAATATCAGCTGAAGAGCTGTGAGCTGATACCATGAGAAGTCAAACTCGAACTGTACGAAATACAGAGATAACTCCCATCGAACACTATAAAGCATAATAACCATCACACCCCCACACAATACTTACAAGGTAAGCTCACTAAAGTAATTTGCACTACAGTAACCTACAGTCATACACATATGCACATGTACATAGACACAGATGTCACATTAGAAACAGACTGACCAAGAGAGTGACCTGGAAGTGTGTACATGGCTCTCTAAGGATACATACAGAGTAGTCTAAAAACTGAATTGTCACACATTTTGTTTACTAGTATTTCCTATGATGGGCAAAAGAAACTAAATACATGATCTTTTCATGCAGTTTTGGTCATTTTTATGCGGGACCATTGTATTTGATTCCCACCTGCTAACTTTACACTTAAGCTTATAGGTAATTACTTTCTTTTTGTCTTCTTCTTGAGTTAGCTTTTGGCTTTCTTCTTTCTTTGCAGGAAATTTTTAAGGGGCGCTTCATCAGTATGCAAATATTCTACTACAAACTCGTTTCACTACAACGTGCAATATGAATAATTATGACGCAGAGAGTATACGAAGTGATTGTAGTACTCCGTAGCAATGATTTCATTGACCTTTTTTTGCAATTGAAACCGTATTAAGCGATAAGTTTTTTAGAGACCATATCTCTAAAATTATAGCGCCTAGCCGCTTCAAATTTTCTTTTCCGGATCTACTTATGACATAAATCCGAAAGAAATAATAATCGCGATTTTGGCTGGCAACTACATCTGGTCGGTTTTAAAAAATTGAGTCACATATTTTACCTTGAAAACATTTTCTAGCACAAAAGAAACACTTTTTTAAAAATTTACTTTTTTTGGAACATTCTCTTCATGTAAAAACATCAACAGTTTAAAAACAAAGTTTTCTCACAGTACAGAAAAAGAATTAAGTCTTAGAAAATTTTCCAAGAGCAAAATCTACGCTTTTCACGTTATTTTGCCTTGAATAGAGCAACAGAAACACTTTTGTGCAAATTTACTTTTATTAACACATCGAAAATTTTAAGCGAAAATCAAAGTTTTTTCATGATAGAAAAAAACAACTTAGTCTTTTTAGGTTAATATCGATTCAGAAAATTTCTAAGACAAAAAACTACTTTTTTGACAAAAAACCTATATGTGAGTCAATTTTGGATAAACGACCAGATTTAATAAAACTTTGCTTTCAGTAAAAAGCATTTTGGTTGAATTTCCGCAATTCAGGTGAAATTGATTTTTTTGTAGCACTCAGCAACCTGCACACGAGATTTGAAGGGTGGAGCTGCTTTTGTTAGAGAGTTATTTGCAAAAAAGTGCAGCAAGGTCAGCACTCATGATTTTGAAGTTTTCTCATGCACGGAAATACATTTCTACGTATGTTTACTACAAAGTACAATCACGTCTCACTCACTTACTTTATTACCACTTTAAAGTTTCTCGATTAGATTTACCACGTTTACTTAGCTCTGTAATATTGTAACCATGCTCTTCATCAGCATCACTCCTATCTTCAGGGCTTGAATGTGATTTATAGAAGAATATCGAACGATGCACAGTACACTCAGTGCTACAAAAAGAAAAGTAGCTATAGCTAGCTAGCATACAGTAATAATAATAATTGCATGGGGACAAACCTAGTGTTGGATCTTCATGTGCTTGCTCAAAGACAGCTAGCTCTGGACTTGAGGCATCCAGATTGTCAATGCCCTGATCTTCCACATCTAGGTAGTCCTGGAAGAGCGATAAGAGATCATTGTCAGTGAAGAGGTCAAAGTCCTCTCCAATTACGTTGAATCACCTTGCAATGTCCTGTTCCATGTAGAAAGCCAGTGAGTCATCACACTCGATGACTGCACTAGGTGAGCATTAATTTGCCCCAGGATGACAAGGTCCAACTCCTTCCAGCTGAGTTCTCTGCATTGGTCTTGGCGTTGCTGGAAGTAGCTTCTACTCAATATATAGTGACGAACAGTTAAGCTTGCAATCACATCCTTCTTCCAAAATTTTTCAAGCTTGTTGTCATAGCTATCTTCGAGTGCAGAGAGTAAGAAATCTGCCGGAAGAATCCTGTCCATCCGTCGAGTGATGTCTTCTTGGCTGTTGTTGGCAAAGAGATCAACCTCCACATCGTCCTCATCATCAGAATCTACAGAAAGAGAAATTCGGTCCGTGCCTCAAGTTCTATCACTTGCGCCGAGAAATCTGTATGAAAACCTTCCTAGCTTTACATGGTATCGGTATGTACCTGCAATAATGTGTTTGTGTGTGTGTGTGTGTGTGTGTGTGTGTGTGTGTGTGTGTGTGTGTGTGTTCGCGTGTGTGTATTCTTGGTTTGTGTGTGTGTGTGAGTGAGTGAGTGTGTGTGTGCTTGATTTTGTGTGTGTGTGTGTGTGTGTGTGTGTGTGCTTGTTGGTGAGTGAGTGTGACTGTATGTGAGTGTGTGTGTATGTAGGTATGCTTGTTTGTGAGTGAGTGTGAATGTATGTATGTAAGTGTGTGTGCTTGTTTATAAGTGTGTGTTTGCGAATGTGTGTATGTGTGTGTGTTTGTGTGCTTGTTTGTGAGTGAGTGTGAATGTATGTATGTAAGTGTGTGTGCTTGTTCATAAGTGTGAGTTTGCAAATGTGTGTATGTGTGTGTGTGTGTGTGCTTGTTTGTGAGTGAGTGTGAGTGTATGTGAGTTCGTGTGCGTGTGTGTGTGTGTGCTTTGTGAGTGAGTGTTAGTGTATATATATGAGAGTGTGTGTGCTTGTGAGTGTGTGAGTGAGAGTGTGTGTGTGTGTGTGAAGTATAATTTAAAAACTTTTACAAGAAACGTAAATCGAGACTATGTTTGTGCAGGTGTACGTGTTCTTTTATCTAGTGTGTTAGCATATGCGCATATGGATGTTTTGCGTATCTGATGCATCATTACACGACGGCACAAATGACATGTGGGAGGGTCTGTACACTATAGATCATCCTTTGAGCATCTGTGTCAAGAGCAAACGTCTACAGTGTGCTTTATTTAGAGTTTTAAGACTGTGTTTCGGAATGCGTAAAGGATCACTGAAGGCTGTACTGACATTGATACAGGGAGTTGGAGATTAAAACAACTGAAGAAGAACTACCTTGAACATGGTATCTACCTTAGGGAGCACGGAATCACCAAGAGGCTTCCACACAATGCGAGGTCCATAGAAGACATCAAACACGTGGTGAAATTTCTTAAAAACTATGCAGAAGAGCATGCCCTCCTACTGCCAGGTCGTGTTCCAGGCTACAAAAGAGACGACATCAAACTTCTACCAACATGTACTACAATGAAGGTATACAAATACAAATTGTGTTATAACAGCATAATCAATTATGATCACGTTTGTACCTTTAAAGTGTCCACAAACAATACATCCAAGCTTGCGAGCAGGCTAAGATGGACCCTGTGCCGTAAACCAACGTTTTGAGTTACAGGAGACAGCTTGTACCACAGATAATGAGGATGAAGCTCATGACAACTATATTGCTAGCCGCCAACAAATCTGAAAAAGCCAAAACAGACTCTGCGTACTTAAGGCCCAGGTCACCTTGAAAATGATTGAAATTTTGCCTGAATTAAAATTCAGATCTACAGAATATCAAATAGCTTTTCCTAATTTCTTTGCTATACAACAATTTTTTGGCCTTTCGTTTTCATGTTACCAAAATCTCGTTCCAAAATAATGAATATTCATGTAAATAATGATAGGTCAATGAAACACCTTAAACTATGAATAATTAATTAGGCGGAAACCTTAGAAGGTTGCTATGGCAACCAAACTTTGTCAGGAGATAACTATCATCATGAACCTCTATAATCTTGATTGGGGTTACTGCTGATCGTATTGTTGATAAGATATAGCCGAGAAGGAGAGAACGACAGGTGTGCATTATATGGAAAAAGCTGCATATCTTTCATCCAGATCAGTATTTCTGAACCCCAATTAAGATTTAGGCATTTATTGATGAAAAAAATATTTACACAAAAAATGGTTTCCATAGCAACAGGGGAACATTTCCGCCTAATTAATCATTCATTTTTTGCTGATTCAGCAAATATGGAAGAGTCACATGACCAACTTTTGACTTAGGAATGTTTGAAATATCCCGAAGAATCTATACCTATGTTTCCATGGTTACTAATTAGTTAGTTTAAAAGTTATGACCATTCCGAATATTGATGAGATTATTCCCAGTACGGTAGTACTGGGTACACAGGAATGGCACGGATGGCCCATTAGCGCAATACAAATATTCACGCGAATAACTCTGCAAAAACTGAGCGCTTAGCACTAAAAGGCTTCTTAAGCTACTATTTAGCTCTTTCTCTTTCTAATGAGCCCAAAAACATGGCCTAAANTTTGTCTTGGAAAATTTTGTAAGTCTATAGTCACATAAACTAACTATTCTATCTCTACCGTGAGATAACTTTGTTTTTCACCAACAATGTTATTTACACCGAGAGAATGTTCTATGTGCTGAAAAAAGTAAAATTTAACCAAAGTGTTTCTATTGAGCTGAAAATTGTTTTTGAAGTCAAAATAAACATTTTAAGAAAAAAGTGAACTTTTTGGTCTTAAAAAATTTTGTAAGTTCATAGTCACACATGTCTACAGTGAGAAAACTTTTGTTTTCACCAGCAATGTTTTTACACCAAGAGAATGATCCAAAAAGTAAAATTTCACCAAAGAGTTTTTTTTGAGCGGAAATTGTTTTCAAGTCAAAATAAACGTTTTTAGCAAAAAAATGAACTTTTTGGTCTTAGAAAATTTTCTAAGTCCATAGTCACACAAATAAACTAAGTTTTTTATCTTTACCGTCAGAAAACTTTGTTTTTCACCAACAATGTTATTTACACTGAGAGAACGTTCTATGTGCTGAAAAAAGTAAAATTTCACCAAAGTGTATCTATTGAGCTGAAAATTTTTTTCAAGTCAAAATAAACGTTTTAAGCAAAAAGTGGACTTTTTGAGCTTAAAAAATTTTCTAAGTCTATAGTCACACAAAGAAACAAAGTTATTTATCTCTACCATGAGAAAGCTTTTTTTTCCACCAAAAATGTTTTTTATTCAAAGAGAATGATCCATGTGTTGAAAAAGGTAAAATTTAACCAAAGTGTTTCTATTGAGCTAAAAATTGTTTTCAAGTCAAAATAAACGTTTTAAGCAAAAAGTGAACTTTTTGGTCTTAAAGGATTTTCTAAGTCCATATAACACAAAGAAATAATATTATTTATTTCTACCATGAGAAAGCTTTGTTTTCCACCAAAAATGTTTTTTAACCCTTTGAGCGCGTACTAATAATTCAATAATTTCACTGCTAACGCGTAATGTGCAATAATGCGCAAACGCGGTTGCGTAATTGACAAGTTTTAGCTCGATTTTTGCAAGCTAAGCAATTACTACTGAACTTTAAACTCTATATACGAATAGGTAAAGGACTCACTAGTAGTATACTCAAGTTAAAGCTAGAGGTGTGGCGTTGCAGTTTATAATGAATTGTCACGATCGTCGCGATTGCGATGATCGGTTTTAGAGCTACGTTTTTGCCACAACCCTTTGGAGCACAAGCTTAAAACTTGCAGCGTAGGTGCAGGGATAGTTAGGCTATATAGGCATAGCATCGCTTTTGAAAGCTTGGTTAGCAAACTAGAAAAAAAGCCTTAAATGCGATGGGATATTAATGCGTCAGATCCCCTCGCCGAAGTTGAAGCTTTTTTTCTGAGAAAAGCTATATTGGTGCACTGTTGCTTGCACCATAGTTAGTTTGACTATTGCTCAGTGGCATTATGAAATGAACTTTGTCTAGCTGCTACTATAAAAGAAATACAAAAAGAAAGGCGTAGCTATTCATTGAGCGTATATATACGCTCGCCGCGAAATTCGAACGCATAAATTGAGCGTATATATACGCTCACCGCGTTCAGAGGGTTAATGATCCAAAAAGTAAAATTCCACCAAAGAGTTTCTTTTGAGCGGAAATTGTTTTCAAGTCAAAATAAACGTTTTTAACAACAAGTGAACTTTTTGAAAATTTTCTAAGTTCATAGTCACACAAATAAACTAAGTTTTTAAGCTCTACCTAGAGCGAACTTTGTTTTTCCTAAAAAATGTTATTTGCACCAAGAAAATGTTCCATGTGCTGAAAAAAGTAAAGTTTAACCAAAGTGTTTCCTTTGAACTGAAAATTGTTTTCAAGTCAAAATAAACTATTTTTGCAAAAAGTGAACTTTTTGGTCTTAAAAAGTTTTCTAAGTCCATAGTCACACAAAAAAACAAAGTTATTTATCTCAACCGTGAGAAAACTTTGTTTTTCACCAGCAATGTTATTTCCACTNCGGACAGAACAAACCACAGAGGAAGGCTTACCAGAGAGCACAGGACAAGCTCAAGGTATGGGTCGATGTTCTAAAGGAACTGGAACTGCCGAATTCTTCCTGTGTGGGCTGCATGTAGTACTCTCTTTCCATGTTGAATCCCTCATGTTGCCCATAGGAATAATTCTTTACACAGCCAGCTATTCCATCTTGTTTGCCTTCTTTTTACGATTGGGCCATTCCTATGTCTCATTACATTTCCAATGTTTTTTACTTGTTTGTTTTCATTTTTTCATAATTCTACAAATCACGTTTGAGTTTGTGTGTATAATTATAGTAGTTACTTGTACACTATCAGCATGGATCAGTATAATTTATAGCTAATCTATGCTCAGGCTGATCAGTACTCAGGAGGCTGAGCCAAAATTTAATCGCTTTGCTCATCTTATAATGAATACTACATAACACAGCTCAGGTGTGTTAATACGTGTAGACCATAGATTTGTGCGCGCGCCTCTATAGTAATTATTGCTTGTACCTGAACAAGCTTTTTACAAGCTTTGAACATGCGCAGTTTGTATATTAATTAGCCAATGGAATTTAATTGGGGCGAGCCTGAGCGAGCCCCACATTTGTGAGTAGGTCGGCTCTTCTGTTTTTTTCGTCGTCGTCGTATGCTCGATAATCAAGGACTTTGACCTTCAGCTTAGCTTATGTGCACGTGATCATCCACGTGGCGGCAGCGCTGCAGCGCTGATTGAGTACGAGTACGAGTGTTTGCCAGAGTGTTTGCTATGCTGAAAGCAGATTGAAATGATCTACTACTATATAGCTGCTACTCAGCGTTTTGTAAGTTTTATTTATGCTCAACCTGTGGATATATGAATATAGTCATAGTAGAGACGTTTGCTTCATTCAGTGGAGTGCTATGAATATTGCCAATGAGCATCAGTTAGCCTCAGTTAGGGCGGCTAGCTATTAAGTATTATCAGAAAACTCACACACTCTGAAGGTTGCATGAACCGTTTTATATGTACCACTGCATGGTTGCTCATGAAAACACACGGGTTACAGGTCTGGAGTCATCATGTTACCATGAGAAGCTATGACGTAGGATCAACTTTATAGCACTTGCTCCGTCCATACCAATGTTGAACAAAGAAAGAGATACATATCTCAGGCTATGCACCCCATGCTTAAAAACAAACACTAAAAAAGCATTATGGTGGGGGTGGTTTACGGATGTACAACTGTTGTGGCAACGCTGTTGACAGATACCATGCATGCAGTACTATAGCCTAAGACACATGAAATACATACTGTATTATCATAGTAAGTCATAATGTCGCTCAGGCTCGCCCCTATCAATGGCATGCATTTTCCTAGTTATTTACGTGGTGCGTTATTTGGAACAGTTCTAACTGGACAAGACTCGCGCTAGCTCGCGCATTGTCTTTTGCTTCTGGGGCTGATTAGATGGAAGAGCCTGTAATACTGAGCAGCAGTCTTCAATTGGAGTGCCAGGTACAAGCATAGACACACTAAGCTACTACAAAATTATNTGAATATTTGTATTGCGCTAATGGGCCATCCGTGCCATTCCTATGTACCCAGTACTACCGTACTGGGAATATCCAGCTTTGCTGAAGAGATGCTCAGATGGCACACTTGTACCACATATGTACAAATACTTTTGAGCAAGAGTTGGTAGTCGTTTTGATTCTATTTTCTACCAATCAATAGGATTGTCTTTGGGGCTTATCACAGGTAAGTCCATGTACAAAGACTGTTCTTTCTCGACCTTTGCTGTGGGAGATAGTGACTCAGTACTTTTCTCTTTCAGTGCTTTCTTTTAAACTGCTCCAAGACCTTTTAGGTGCAGGAGGATTTATATCCTCACTTTCAGGCTCCAATCGTGAATGTTCATCAGGAACAAGCTTCTCTGCAATAGCAATAGCTTCAGTTTTAAGCTGATAGAGAAGAGAGTCTTTATTAGCTAAATATTCTGCTTTAAATCTAGGATCCAGAAAGCTGCATTTGTCAAGAATATCAGAGGTTTTTGTACGAGTGTAGTAAGCTGGTAATTTATCTGTAATTATCCCTTTCTTTCTTTTACCACTGCACTATCATCATCCTCAACAACAAGAATTTCATCCACATGTTTCAAAAGAGGTCGAATTGCTGAAATAGTAATCTGCTTCTCATCAGCTAAAGCATCAGTAAGAACATGAAGTGGTTTTAATACAGAAGCTACATCCTCTAAAACAGTGAACTCATGATCTGAAGGCATGCGATACCAGTTTTTCCGATCTTCAGCTAACACACCACATATAGCTTGCTGTTGCTCCAAGATCCTAGCAATCATCTCATAGGTTAAACCCCATCGCGTGACAACATCTGAAATTAGCTTTTTTTGCTTCATGCCTAAGTCTGCCTGAGATCTCGGTACTTTTTCCAACTTCTACTAAACACTTCTAACAATGAGTGACATCTTGCAACTGCCCTTTTTACTGCATCGATATCCAATGCCTTGTTTACAGCGAGATCTAGATTTTGACCAAAACAACTGATTCGTGGCCAAGAAAGAGATTCAAAAGCAGCAACAAAGTCAGTAGTTGTACAAACCAGTTTGTTGCTCTCAAGCTCCCGGTTTTGTAGTGTTTCTTGTATAGCTTCTGCTAGATTATTTCCTGTGTGATCCTCAAAAACAGGTACTGTATCAAGGCAAAAACAGCTTAGCTCCCAATCTTCATGTATAAAATGTACATTGAAACTCAGGTATGGGTGTAACTGAAATTGTCCATAGATCAGTAGTTGCTGCAAATGATTGGGCACTTTTAACAGCTGGCTTAACAGTGTTATTTTTTAGCTCACTGTACACTTTACGAATCTTAGTGTCTGAAAAGTACTTACGAGAAGGAAGAGATTACTTCGGATCAAATGTCATCACTCTATGCCTAAAGCCAGGTTTCTCAACAATGTAGAATGGTTGCATATCCCTAGCAATAAAATGAGCAACAGCATCATTCAACACCTGGCCTCGTCGAGATTGGGTCTACACTTGAACGTGGCAAGATACCTAAAAGGAGGCACCAGACATTGGAAGATGTCCTTGAAAAATCAAAAAAGTATGACCAGAAAATATCTCAGGCTGATTGTCTTGCAAGTGAACAAACATGTTAGTTGTGTTAGAACGCTTGGCCTGCACAACTTTTTTGCAATGACGGCAAACAGGCTTTTCACTTTCTGTAGGAATAGGCTGTCCTTTTTCATTTGCTTTGAGCCCGCCCATACTTCACTAGTAGAATTTGTTTTTTTTACTAGATTACACTCACTAGTACTAGCCTCAGCCATTTTGTTTCACGAGGTTTAAGCCTAACACGTGCATGATGAAATGCTGCCCTTTGACCTCAAGTTGCAATAATAACAATAGTCCAAAAGTACAGTATTGCACGTTCTGTGATATCGCATATCGCGATACTATCGTTCAATAGTAGTCTGGACATGACACGGACTTCCTGAAACTACGGACTAGATAACCGGGAAAATGATCGACCACGCCGACTTGGAGGCGGGATCCCTCATAGGATTTGGTGTTTGATCAATCATGAGCATGCTTGAGGTGAAAGCGAGACTAGTTAAATTGGGCACCAAGACTGAAAGACAATGTTTGCAGGGGAGATGTGAATTAGTGATTGTGAATTGTGCTTCTACCAGCCTTTAGTACTCTTGGTGAAGAGTAGAGTGCTTGCCCTGCTGTTGTTCAATTCCATGGACAAGCTTGTTTAGAAAGTGAAAGTTGGCTGTATGTCTTAATGCTTTTCTCTCTGCTAAATAGCAATGGATTTATCTCAAATAAATTTGTATTTTTTAATTGACTGGGTCTGCATGGTCTTGTAGGCGAATTTTAGCACAGATAGAGAGTACCTCTTTGCTCTGACCGGTGACCTGTTTTCGGGTCTTNCACACACACACACACACACACACACACACACACACACACACACACACACACACACACACACACACACACACTGTTGTTTCTCTTTGCTCTGACCAGCGAACTGTTTTGGGGTCTTGTATAGGTAGAGTTCACACACACACATACTGTTGTTTCTCTTTGCTCTGACTGGCGACCTGTTTTCGAGTCTTGTAGGCAGAGTTCACACATACTGTTGTTTCTCTTTACTCTGACTGGCGACCTGTTTTCGGGTCTTTTAGGCAGAGTTTACACACACACAATCAATGTTGTTTCTCTTTGCTCTGACCAGCGAACTGTTTTCGAGTCTTGTAGGCAGAGTTCATGCACACATACTGTTGCTCTGACCTGCGACTTGTTTTCGGGTCTTGTAGGCAGTGTTCACACACACATACACATACTGTTGTTTCTCTTTGCTCTGACCGGCGACCTGTTTTCGGGTCTTGTAGGCAGAGTTCACACACACACATACACACACACACTGTTGTTTCTATTTCCTCTGACCGGCGACCTGTTTTCAGATCTTGTAGGCAAAGTTTCACACACAGTATTTTTAATTGCTTTGACCAGCGACCCAAGTTTCACTCATGCACACACTGTTGTTAATTGCTCTAACTGGGCCATATAACCTGCATGTTTTCATGTCTTGTTTATTCCAGTGTAAGTATGTATAATCATGTATTATTTATGTTTATTATTATTAGAGAAACAGCACAAGACTCTAGTGGACAAGATACAAGCATGCAGTCAAGTTCATTATTACTCTCACATTTGTCAGATTCCCAATGGTCAAAGTTCAAGAGTTCTGTTCTAATTAAGTGAAAGTCGGCTTAGTAAAATTAGGAATGTCCAGTGATTTCTGGCAATGATATAGATTTACAATCATGCTTATTATATAAGTAAAAAAAACCATTGGAAATGTAATGAGACACACATAGCTCTCAAGTGACCCGCATTTGGCGGTACAGACCAGCATTTACCTAGTAAAACCCACTGACCTGCCTACCTGACCCTAAAACACAGGTCTGGCAGCAGAGTTAAACCTAGGAATCACCTTCAGCACTTCAGGCTTGCTGACTCTTTCAGGATGTTCTTTAGTCTCAAACTTCGTTTTACTACGTCAGTATTTTTGTTTAGTGAGCCTGTATCTCAGTGGTTACTAGCCAGTAAGTCCTCAATTTGAGCAATAATTTACCATAGATCGGGAAATTTTCGTTAAAAAATTTTGGTCGATGACCATTACCAACAAAAATTAAACGGCACACACCCAATGAATATATCTATTGAAAATGTCAAGTTCTACATAGTTGTTGAAGCCGGCTCTGACACGACTATTATGACAGTTCAGTACTCATGTTTTGTATGAAATAACCATGACTAGCATTGGTACTATTGAAAGTTGGGAGCTATGACACAGGAATGGCTAAATCGTAAAAAGAACACAAACAAGATGGAATGGCTGTTAAAGTGTGTGCAAAATTCTTCCTGTATGGGCTGCATTTAACAATCTCCTTATTGAGTGGTTCATTTGAAAAATTCCTTACACACTCTAACAGCCATTCCATCTTGTTTGCGTTCTTTTTACGATTTAGCCATTACTGTGTCTCATTACATTTCCAATGTTTTTTTTACTTGTTTGTACTAATTTTTCCATAATTCTACAAATGACATTTAAGTTGGTGTTTGTAGCTAGCTACTGAGCTAGTAGTCTGGCAAGCCAGACTTGCTGAGCCAGCAGTGAGCTCAGTGCTGAGCTGGTAAGTTGTGTAGCCTGCTGCTTGATACTGAAGTGAAACACACATCTCAGTCATTTGAAGGCAGGAGCTGTATCATAATGCCTTTCTATGTTATGATAATCAAAGTCCTGATTCATAAGAGGAACCAGGTATCACAAAATAGTTCCAAGCAACTTTAGTGCATTTAATTACAAATAATGCACACTTTTGTGTTCGGAAAGGGTCGTCAATTCGATTTTTTAGAAGCTAAATGCATGAGTGTAGAAATTAATGGCGGCCATATGGAGGAAGCGCTTTTCGCCTTGTATCTAGCTACTCAATGAGAGGCGCTAAAAACTGATGGCAAAAGTGACTGCTCCGGAAGAAACCAAGTTTGTTCGTTCAAGAAAATCAGCTTGTAAAAGTGAGTAGTCACTGAGAAAAGTTGAGCCAAGATAGAAAAAGAAGAAGAAGAAGATGGAGAAAATTGGCGGTTTGACATGTTTGTGTTTGTTGCTTTACCGATGGTCTTAGGCCATTTTTTGGGCTCATTACAAAGAGAAAGAGAAAGCCTTTTAGTGCTAAGCGCTGAGTTTTTGCAGTTATTCGCGTGAATATTTGTATTGTGCTGATGGGCCATCCGTGCCATTCCTGTGTACCCAGTACTACCATGTTGGGAATAATCAAGGTGATCATCACTTCACACTGTACACATTATGTATACACGTATCTATATGCACGGACACTTGCATTCGTATACGCATATTATACACACGTACACACACACACACACTCAGGTGCGTTAATACATGTAGACCATAGATTTGTGCATGCACCTCTATAGTAATTATTGCTTGTACCTGAACAAGCTTTTTACAAGCTTTGAACATGCGCAGTTTGCATATTAATTAGCCAATGGAATTTAATTATGGACGTGGTGCATTATTTGGAACAGTTCTACTGGACAAGACTCGCGCTAGCTTGCGCATTGTCTTTTGCTTCTGGGGCCGATTAGAATGGAAGAGCCTGTAATACTGAGCAGCAGTCTTCAATTGGAGTGCCAGGTACAAGCATAGACACACTAAGCTACTACAAAATTATATACAATGTCATGTATATACAGAGGAGGGGGGGAGGCACTTGAAAGTGTAAATTTATATGAGGTCTGCATGATAAAGGCAAAGCTTAATAGGACCCCATAAGGGGCCAGGCAAAAAGACTTACAGAGAATTCCTTCACATCAAGAATCTAGATAAGTATTATGGACTCCGAAATTCAATCCTCTCTACATTATAATAATAATATGTAGCACTATTATGTGTGTGTAAGAGAGAGAAAGGCTGGCTTAAGCTTTTTATAAAAGAATTATATGACTTTTAAATTGTCACCAAGTTAGAGTTGATCAATAATTATACGATGAAATTTGACATTAAAATTTAGTGCCTTATCGACTGTGTTAATGTGTATAATACTATAATCACTATTATTACCAACACAACACACAACATCATGTATACATACATGATAATTAGTTCAAACTAGACATATCAGTTGGTCAACATTCCATTCACTCATTGGAAGTTTGCAGGGGATCCTCCTGGCTTGTAAGTCATGCTCATTTGCCTTGTATTCCTCAAAAAGAGTACTTTTCATCTTTTTGGAAAGCTCTCTCAGCTTCTTCATTAAGGTTGCTCCCACACGTTTACCATTGTGCTGTAGCGTTTTGACCTCATGTCGTACAGAGTCATACTGTTGTAGCTGCTGCTGGTTTGTAACAATTCTTGCAGCATGTTGAGCAAACTTACTTTTGTATACATAAAGACTTGGCTTAGCAATACTCACAGCATTATCGAAGAGAGTAGAGTAAGCGATCAATGCTCAGACACCATCAATTATCGGACGCTATTCTGACTTATCTGTGGGCGTTGCTGCTTCGAGACTATTACCATTAGACTGCTCATGAAAATCTACTCCAGGTTGTGCAAACATCCAGCCCCACCCCCTTTCTGTAACGCTTTCTGGCACGATTAAAGGGTGTGTCCGAAATAATCAATAGTCGGCCCAAAAATCACATCACGGACGGCAGCTCAAAACAACCTAGAAACTTGTGGTAGAGCTACCCAATCTGGATATCAGAAAGTTCCGTTCTCTTACTATTAATATTCCAAGAGAGTAGCTGATTGCACGTAGCAGTGTCTCAAACAAAGCCGTCATATCATTGAGGTCCAGCGATCCAATATAAAATGGCCAATTTCACTGTTTTACTGAATTTTAGCAATTGCTGTGAAAGTAAACAATACTTAATAGTATAGACATATAAAGAAACTTATCAATAGCTTCTATATGTAATTTCAAGTTGTTTTAGCAGATACTATGCCAGTTGTCCATTTATTTCTAAATAGCAGATTTTTCTAATAGCCTTGTAGGGTGCGATCTTGTTAAACAATTAAACAATTGTCAGAATATTACATACAGCAATTTCAGATTACACACAGAAGTTTACAATAAATTTCTTTCAATGATTATGCACTCAAACTTGCTTGCTTACACATCAAAGTGCCTAAAACCAGTGAAAACGCTAACAATTAATGTTTGACAATCGATTGTTCGACCTCAATGATATGACGGTTTCGTTTAAGACACTGCTGCCTGCAATCAGCTCCTCTCTTGGAATATTAAGAGCAAGAGAACTGAACTTTCTGATCTCCAGATTGGGTAGCTCTAACACAAGTTTACAGGTTGTTTTGAGCTGCCGTTCGTGATGTGATTTTTTGGGCCGACTATTGATTATTTCGGCCGTCGTGCCAGAAAACGTTACAGAAAGGGGGTGGGGCTGGATGTTTGCACAACCTGGAGTAGATTTTCACGAGCAGTCTAATGGTAATAGTCTCAAAGCAGCAACGCCCACAGGTAAGTCATAATAGCGTCCGATAATTGATGGTGTCCGAGTATTGATCGCTTACTCTATATATAGTTGTCTCTTTGATTGGAGAAATTGTTTGATCATAGTAATCTGGTGTTTCAGCTCCTTTTAGTGACAACGACTCTGAGTCCATACTGTGTGAAGAGCTTACTTCTAAATCTGACTCAAGGGGGGCAATCGCACTCTCATTGGTGTATACACTGACCTTCTCAATCGGCAATACAATATCAGATTCTTGGTCAACACAATCTTCCCAGCAAACATTGAGGTGAGTGAGCACATCACTAGTACATGTTGACCGATAGTGAAATACTGGTGGTGATTTGTGACTGTTGTCTGTATCAAGAAATTCAATCCCTTGTGTACAATATCTCCACCACACATCTTCATTGCATAAAAGGTAATCACTAATCTGTTGTAGGTGGGCCTGATAATGTGCTTTATGCTGCTGTATCCATTCCCAACTAAAAATTGTCTCAAACNTTTATGCTGCTGTATCCATTCCCAACTAAAAATTGTGTTAGACTTTGGTGGTAGAGTTGAAGCTAGTTGACTAATGCTGCTTTCTTCTAGCTGAAGATCTTTGCTAACCGTTAGTTCTTCTTGTACCCTGATCAGAGCATTTTGAACAAGTAAAAAAAACATTGGAAATGTAATGAGACATAGGAATGGCCAAGTCGTAAAAAGAAGGCAAACAAGATGGAATGGCTGTCTGAGTGTGTGCCGAATTCTTCCTGTGTGGGCTACATGTAGTACTCTCTTTCCATGTTGAGTCCCTCATGTTGCCCATAGGAATAATTCTTTACACACTCTGCNTACAACGGATTAGTGATTACCTTTTATGCGGTGAAGATGTGTGGTGGAGATATTGTACACAAGGGATTGAATTTCTTGATACAGACAACAGTCACAAATCACCACCAGTATTTCACTATCGGTCAACATGTACTAGTGATGTGCTCACTCACCTCAATGTTTGCTGGGAAGATTGTGTTGACCAAGAATCTGATGTTGTATTGCCGATTGAGAAGGTCAGTATGTACACCAACGAGAGTGCAATTGCCCCCCTTGAGTCAGATTTAGAAGTAAGCTCTTCACACAGTATGGACTCAGAGTCGTTGTCACTAAAAGGAGATGAAACACCAGATTACTATGATCAAACAATTTCTCCAATCAAAGAGACAACTATATATACTCTCTTTGATAATGCTGTGAGTATTGCTAAGCCAAGTCTTTATGTATACAAAACTAAGTTTGCTCAACATGCTGCAAGAATTGTTACAAACCAGCAGCAGCTACAACAGTATGACTCTGTGCGACATGAGGTCAAAACGTTACAGCACAATGGTAAACGTGTGGGAGCAACTTTAATGAAGAAGCTGAGAGATCTTTCCAAAAAGATGAAAAGTACTCTTTTTGAGGAATACAAGGCAAATGAGCATGACTTACAAGCCAGGAGGATCCCCTGCAAACTTCTAATGAGTGAATGGAATGTTGACCCAACTGATATGTCTAGTTTGAACTAATTATCATGTATTTATACATGATGTTGTGTGTTGTGTTGCTAATAATAGTGATTATAGTATTATACACATTAACACAGTCGATAAGGCACTTAATTTCAATGTCAAATTTCATCGTATAATTATTGATCAACTCTAACTTGGCGACAATTTAAAAGTCATGTAATTCTTTTATAAAAAGCTTAAGCCGGCCTTTCTCTCTCTTATACACACATAATAGTACAACATATTATTATAACGTAGGGAGGATTGAAAAAGCCTCCGTAATACTTATCTATACTCTTGATGTGAAGGAATTCTCTGTAACTCTTTCTACCTGGCCCCTTATGGGGTCCTAAGCTTTGCCTTTATCATGCAGACCTCATATTACACTTTCAAGTGCCCCCCCCCCTTCCCCATATATATACATGACATTGTGTATAATTTTGTAGTAGCTTAGTGTGTCTATGCTTGTACCTGGCACTCCAATTGAAGACTGCTGCTCAGTATTACAGGCTCTTCCATCTAATCAGCCCCAGAAGCAAAAGACAATGCGCGAGCTAGCGCGAGTCTTGTCCAGTTAGAACTGTTCCAAATAACGCACCACGTAAATAATTAAATTCCATTGGCTAATTAATATACAAACTGCGCATGTTCAAAGCTTGTAAAAAGCTTGTTCAGGTACAAGCAATAATTACTATAGAGGCGCGCGCACAAATCTATGGTCTACATGTATTAACACACCTGAGTATGCTGAATCTAAATATGTAATAAAATTATCCACAACAGAGCTTAGTATTAAATACTAGTCAAAACTCTGAACACATTTTTAGCAAATTCAGATCATGAAAAAACATGATACCTGCCTTAACTACACTGAGTTGGTGAAATTTTACTTTTTTCGACACATGGTGCATTCTCTCGGTGTAAATAACATTGTTGGTGAAAAACAAAGTTTTCTTACGGTAGAGATAAAGTAGTTAGTTTATGTGACCATAGACTTAGAAAATTTTCAAAGACAAAAATTTTAATTTTTTATTAAAAACGTTTATTTTGACTCGAAAACAATATTCAGCACAAAAAAAACACTTTGGTGAAATTTTACTTTTTTCAACACATGGATCATTTTCTTGGTGTAAAAAACATTTTTGGTGAAAAACAGAGTTTTCTCACGGTTGAGATAAAGAACTTAGTTTATTTCTGTGACTATGGACTTAGAAAATTTTCTAAGATTAAAAAGCGGCATAGCGGCAGCTGTATCATGTACTTTATAAGAATAATTAATCAATGAACATGGCAACACATCCCGTGTACTAACGGGAGGCTAATTTTTATCTGACGCACCCTTTTGGAACATAGAATATCTCGAGGCATGAGGTCAAAGTACACAGTGTACACGCCCAGTATATTATATCTGCTATAAGTTAATAATAATTACTATGCTCTAATTTAACGCACAAAAATTAAATACTGACATGACGCATGGTGATGGAGTGCGAGTTGGATTCTGGTCTATTAGCTACCTGACTGTCGTTCAAAGCAAGTCTCTGGTGGCTAGGTGAGTGTATAGTATTAGAAGATATATAAGTGATACAATAACAATGTTCAAAGGTTAGTAATAGCATCATGAATAACCATATCAAAAATTTGTAAACTAGACTGACTATGATGTGTCCAACACGGTGATGTGAGTGGCTCAGTTAGCTAGCTTTTGGTAATGGCTATTAGTGACCACATCCATGTTTAAAGTCCATGGTTGGCTTGATTCTTTATTTCATTCATTCGTAAGTTTTGTTTGCGTTTTGTGTGTTCTTTTCTCCCACGTTTTGTTTGTGTGCTTTCATCTGGGTGTTCCAAATGTCGTTTACATGGACGCCCACTAGGTGCTTTATGACTTCCTTTTGTTATCTCTTTACGTCTTCTTGAAATTGCTGTAGGCTGTACATGCATTTTTCTAGTACCTGCCACTGAGCTGGGGGAATTTTGAGAGTTTGAAAAGTATGTGTTTAATAGTGAAGAAAGTTTTGGTGTAGCAGAACTTGCCGGCTCTATAGATTTAACTGTTTCTAAGTATACTGAAAAAAACTTTTTTAATCCAGTAAGATATTGTACATCAAATGTTTTCATTCTTTTGCCTATGTCTTCAACAAACGAGTTACACAGCTGTACTATTTCACTCTGGATTTCATCATTTTCTTCCATTAATTCTACCATTAAATCTAGGTTTTCAGCTCCACTGTCACACTCCATATTCTCATCCTCATTATCACCAAAAGTCATATTGTGTTGTTTAGCAGTATCCAAGGCATTGTTCTGAGTATTGGATGTTGGAGTTTCATCTGTCATTCCAGAGTAAAAGGATTTGTTGCCAGCTTTCTCAACTCCAAGTGCAATTACAGCATGTAAGTATCTTCCATCACTATTGAAGTAGGGTACTAAATTAGGTGCATTTAGACTATGCTTTTTAGCAACAGCATGCTGATGTTTGCATGGTTCCCCACTGGGTTGACCAGTCCTCCCAACACTGCATGTACAGGTCCAGTTTTCAGTATCAACCTTGTATTCAGTGTTTCTTGTTTGGCTTTGTACGCTGTAGGTACTTTCAGCTATTTTTCGAATGTCATTTTGATCAACACTACTTGCTCCTAATCCCTTGTACCTAAGTGATATATATCGATCAACTCTGTTATATGCTACAGCCAATAATCGCTTCTCATAGTACATTTCAAATGTTATTGTTAAAAATTCAAAAACTTGGATCAAGTTGTATGCCTTTATTCTATTGAACACAATGTCCTTAAGTATGCGTATACCTGATTCAGCATAGTTATTTGTATCAATGCCTCTCATGATAGATGCATTTCTGAAACATATTGCCCATTCTTTTCTGCGATCCCAATTTTTTTGCATGTATTCAACAAAGTTGGCATACTTGTTTACTATCAAATTAGTTTGAAATGATGCATATTCACTATCAAGAAAGTCTTCTGTTTTGGCATACACAAGTTTTCGTACCAGATTCATCAAGAATTGCCTGTCATCTTTATGTATTCTATTCTCACTACTAAGTAGCCATCGCCACATACTCTGTAAGAAGTGAAATATGCATAGATATAGCTTGGTATTGGGCCAAACCTTTTGTAGACCATCCTTTTCTGCAGCTGAGTCATCTGTTATAATGTTTTCTGGCCTACCTTGTCCATAAAAGGCTTCTTGCGGAAATAGTGATGCAAGAGTTGTCATCGCTTTACAGATAATGTTAGCAATCTCCCCTGAAGTGATAACAATTCCCAGTGGTAGACCCCCTGCGGCAGAAGATGTAGATATCACAAACATTGGGTTATTGAAGTCTTCAAACGATGACGATGAGTCAATGAACACCAATTCCTTTGCTTGTTGTATGTGTGTGTGTACTCGAGACATGAGTGGGGTACATATTGCCAATATTAATGGTTGCTCATTACCATATTCATCCCTATCTTTACTAAACCTATGCACTACAGCTTTCCCTCCATTTTCTTTATGTAAATCATTGTAAACATGTATTCGTTTCTCCAGGTCTGTGAAAAGCTGCTTTCCTGTACATTCTCCTAAATTACTCTTTCTCCATTTATTGAACAGATTGTATACATCACTATAACCTTTGGATTCATATTACGGTCAGCCAATGACTGTGGGTTGTCTAACAACATAAGGTTAGTCTCATATTCTAAATGGGCACTGGAAGGGGAATGACTGTTTGAATAGGTCAAAATATCTAGCCTTGGTTTCATCAGAAATGGGTCTGAACCGTAAGGCATCAGCTACATCTGTTAAGTGATTATGTATATGCTTTATATCCACTTCAACCAGATAACCTTTGTGCTTTATATTTGAAGTCAGTAGTGTTACTGTCATTTGTGCTGGGCAGCCAGTGTGCTTGTTATTGTGTTGTTTGTGTGTGGTTTTAAGAGTATTGGTACTTTTAGCGTGTTTACCTATCTGTCGATGATTATGTTGGCAATGCAAATACAGCTTTTTGACAACCCTTTTCCCTTTTTGTGTTTTACTTCTTTCATAAACCATTGATTCCTTTGTCTTATTGTTGTAGTCAGTAACCCACTTCCTTGCGTCTTCTTCTGATTTTAATTTAAGTTTGAAATTACAGTGAAATGAACCTGTCTCGCTATGCTCCATTACTTCAATAAACTTGTAGTCATAATTGTCTGGAAGAATCTTAGTAATAAACACTCTTCCTATTTTGGTTTGGGTATACATTTCATCTTCACTGTTGCTAAGTTCTACTGTCTTCTTGTTGGTATTTTTTGGTAGAACGAAATCATCATCATCACTTAAAACATTGTCACGTTTAGTTTTTTCATGATCTGCTATATCTGTAGTCATTTTACTGTTTTCTTGTATGCTTTTTGTGCTGACAGGTAGGTCATTACAATTTGGTGAAAACCGTATGAGCTTTCTGATATCAATTTTTTCTTCAACAACCCAAGAAAGAGCATTAATTCTTAGATATCTACCATAGTGTGATGGGTTTACTAGAATGTCTGGTACTGATTCATTTTTCCATTTACACCAATCATTCCAACTCTCACTCATTATAGCTGCCATACACATAACAACAACTCCGCAAATATTTGAGCATGTTTGGATTGGGTAAAAGTGTGAGCAGTACTCAGAGCATCTGTGGTTACTGGCACAAGGTTGGTGAAGGGTGATTATATTTTGCAAACAACTGTGAACATCAATTCCCAATTTATTCTCAAGCATATGAAGATTATCTTCTAAAGCACACATTAGGTTGTGTGGAATAGGCCACCCAAGTGAATCTCCATAGTAGGCATGCTGATTTTCTAGATCAATAGCCAAGAGAGACCAATGATTCCCCTTCACTAAACCATCTGACACAAATGTTACATTTTGTGTGTCTTTTCCAATGTGCAGTGCTATGAGAATTCTCTTTACAGTTATTTTATTTGTGTTGATCATATCAAGCTTTTTCAGTATCTGACTAAATGCACATAGAATTTGGTTCGGTTTTGAAGCAAAACAGATCGTATCATTTTGCTGTTTGTTTGCAATATCAACTAGAGTATCCATGTCAGAGTCTGTTATCCAACGTTTTCCAATGAAGTTTCTCCCACAAGCTATTTCAGACTGCTTATCCCATATGTGTGATTCAAAGTAATGTCTGACTTTATCCATGTCAATAGAACATTCTCTTGGTGTAAATAACATTGTTGGTGAAAAACAAAGTTTTCTCACGGTAGAGATAGAATAGTTAGTTTATGTGACTACAGACTTAGAAAATTTTCTAAGACAAAAAAGTTCACTTTTACCAAAAAAGTTTATTTTTACTTAATTGAAAACACTTTTCAGCACAAAAGAAACACTTTAGTGAAATTTTACGTTTTTTACACATTGATCATTCTCTTGATGGAAATAACATTGTTGGTGAAAAACAAAGTTTTCTCACGGTTGAGATAAAGAACTTAGTTTATTTCTGTGACTATAGACTTAGAAAATTTTCTAAGACCAAAAAGTTCACTTTTTGCAAAAAAAGTTTATTTTGACTTGAAAACAATTTTCAGCTGAAAGGAAACACTTTGGTTAAACTTTACTTTTTTCAGCACATGGAACATTTTCTTGGTGCAAATAACATTTTTAGGAAAAACAAAGTTTGCTCTAGGTAGAGCTTAAAAACTTAGTTTATTTGTGTGACTATGAAATTAGAAAATTTTCAAAAAGTTCAATTTTTGCTAAAAACGCTTATATTGGCTTGAAAACAATTTTCAGCACAAAAGAAACACTTTAGTGAAATTTTACGTTTTTCAAAACATGGATCATTCTCTTGGTGTAAAAAGCATTGTTGGTGAAAAACAATGTTTTCAAACTTAGAGATAAAGAATTTAGTTTATTTGTGTGACTATGGACTTAGAAAATGTTCACTTTTTGCTAAAAACGTTTATTTTGAGTTGAAAACAATTTTCAGCTCAAAACAAACTGTTTGGTGAAATTTTACACTTTAAATCATTCTCTTGGCTTAAAAAACATTGTTGGTGAAAAAAAACTTTTCTTACGCTTGAGATAAAGAACTTAGTTTATTTGTGTGACTATAGACTTGTGACTATTGACTATACTCTTGGTGTAAAAAACTTTGTTGGTAAAAAACAAAGTTTTCTAACGGTAGAGATAAAGAACTTAGTTTTTTTGTATGACTATGGACTTACAAAATTTTCTAAGACCAAAAAGTTTATTTTTTGCTTAAAACGTTTATTTTGACTTGAAAACAAATTTCAGCTCAATACAAACACTTTGGTTAAATTTTACTTTTTTCAGCACATAGAACATTCTCTCAGTGTAAATAACATTGTTGGTGAAAAACAAAGTTTTCTGACCATAGAAATAAAGATCTTAGTTACTTTGTGGGACTATGCACTTAGAAAATTTTTTAAAACCAACAAGTACACTTATCGCAAAAAAACGATCATTTTCACTTGAAATTTTACTTTTTTTAACACATAGAACATTCTCTTGGTGTAAANTTTTGTGAAATTTTACATTTTAGATCATTCTCTTGGTGTAAAAAACATTTTTGGTGAAAAATAAAGTTTTCTCGAAATAGACATAAAAAACTTAGTTTATTTCTGTGACTATGGACTTAGAAAATCTTCTAAGACCAAAAAGTTCACATTTTGCAAAAAAACGTTTATTTTGACTTGAAAACAATTTTCAGCTCAAAAAAAAAACACTTTGGTGAAATTGTCCTATCAACACATAGATCATTCTCTTGGTGTAAAAAAATTTTTTCAGAAAAAAAAAGTTTTCTAACTGTAGGGATAAATAACTTAGTTTTTTTTTGTGACTATGGACTTAGAAAATATTCCAAGATCAAAAAGTTCACTTTTTGCTAAAACCGTTTATTTTGACTTAAAAACAATTTTCAGCTCAAAAGCAACTCTTTTGTGAAATTTTACATTTTAGATCATTCTCTTGGCGTAAAAAACATTGTTGGTGAAAAACAAAGTTTACTCTAGGTAGAGATAAAAAACTTAGTAAATTTGTGTGACTATGGACTTAGAAAATTTTCCTAAGAAAAAAAGTTCACTTTTTTGCTAAAAACATTTATTTTGACTTGAAAACACTTTTTAACACAAAACAAACACTTTGGTTGAATTTTACTTTTTTTAACACATAAACATTCTCTTGGTGTAAGAACATTGTTTGTGAAAGACAAAGCTTTCTCACGATAGAGATAAAGAACTTAGTTTCTTTGTGGGACTATGGAATTCTAAAAATTTTTTAGGACCAAAAGGTTCACTTTTTGCTAAAACCGTTTATTTTGACTTGAAAACAATTCTCAGCTCAAAGGAAACATTTTGGTTAAACTTTACTTTTTTCAGCACATGGAACATTCTCTTGGTGTAAATAACATTGATTAGGAAAACCAAAGTTTACTCTAGGTAGAGATAAAAACTTAGTTTATTTGTGTGACTATGAACTTAGAAAATTTTGAAAAAGTTCACTTTTTGCTAAAAACGTTTATTTTGACTTGAAAACAATTTGTGTAGCTAAAAAAAATACTTTGGTTAAATTTTACTTTTTTCAGCACATGGAACATTCTCTTGGTGTAAATAACATTGTTTAGGAAAAACAAAGTTTACTCTAGGTAGATATAAAAAACTTAGTTTATTTGTGTGACAATGAACTTAGAAAACTGTGACCATATTTTGGAAAACCAACCAGATGTAGTAAAACTTTGTTAGTAGTAATCTGCGATTGTAGTGTAAATCGCGACGCGTGCACGAAAGTAATTTTTTTGCACTAATGGGGAGGGGTACACCTTGGCGAGCTGCAGACGTGATTTTACGGGCGGGGCTGCTTCTATTGCTGAGATATAAGTGTTTGAATACAGCTATGTCAGCCATGACTAGCTTCTCTCCCGTTATTACACGGGATGCGTTGCCATGTTCATTGATTAATTATTCTGAT
The DNA here is from genome assembly GCA_964030475.1 of Tethya wilhelma. NCBI lineage: Eukaryota > Metazoa > Porifera > Demospongiae > Tethyida > Tethyidae > Tethya > Tethya wilhelma. Next base: position 65,940 of record CAXIPT010000020.1, read on the forward strand.
AAGTACATGATGCAGCTGATGCTGTGCATCTCATTATAATCTTGCATATTTAATGTGCAGCAAAAAAACAATGCATTGTTCATGAACTAAACCCTTCTAGCAGAAAGAAATCCCTTCCAGATGATCAGAAGACGGCCCACAGTGTTGCAGAATCGCTGGACCATGCCAGGAGCTGTTTATCTGTGCATAATAATGAATGAATATGTTTGTACATTGTGTATAATAAATTTGCAAAAAATTTGTGGTGGAAAGAAGCTAAGTGCTTCGCAATAAGTATTAGCTAAACTGTTTAGAATAGCTATAGATGCATGCATTAATATTGGGCGGCGCCATTTATAGCCTAGTTACTCTAGTTACAGCCCACCAGCTTCATTATTCTACTTAGTAGACTTACTTACCTCGTTGGGGAATCCTCCTAAAGGCTCCCTGGTCTTCGTAAAAAGGCTCATAAAGTAAGTTTTAACTAGCGCTTCAACTAACTTCATGCATATTCTGATACTACACTAAAATTGTACCACAAACATAAATTGTTTGTAACACGGATAGTATACGGAGTTTGTGTACTCGCGCTTAGCAACGTATTCGCTTATGATTTTAGCGAGTAAAATTTGAATGAACGGTCGGTATATTTGAGCTCATATCTCCAAAACTATAGCGCCTAACCGCTTTAAATTTGGAAAATAGCTAGCTGAAATGACGTAGATTACAATGCAAGCGCTATCTTAAAATTTGCATATTACTACATCTGGTCGGTTTTCCAAAATTTAGTCACAATTTTCAAAAAGTTCACTTTTTGTTAAAAACGTTTATTTTGACTTGAAAACAATTTTCAGCTCAAAAGAAACACTTTGGTTAAATTTTACTTTTTTCAGCATATGGAACAGTGTAAATAACATTTTATTGTGAAAAACAAAGTTTACTCGAATTAGAGATAAAAAACTGTTTATTTCTGTGACTATGGACTTAGAAAATTTTCTAAGACAAAAAAGTTCATTTTTGCTAAAAACGTTTATTTTGACTTGAAAACAATTTTCAGCAAAAAAAAACACTTTGGTGAAATTTTACTTTTTTGAACACATGGATCATTCTCTTGGTGTAAAAAACATTTTGGTGGAAAACAAAGCTTTGTACTGGTAGCTCTAATGGATCTCTTGTTGGGCACTGATGTACAACCTGAACTGGGATTCTCACTCTTGGCCAGCGAGGGAGAACAAGCTAGAGATCTCTTGAATGGTAGCAGTTGGATGCGTGTCACTACTGAAGAGACCCCCGGGAGTTAGAGATTGCCTGCAGCACAACCAGCATCCTCCATTGAGGTGAGATTGTTGAATGCCACTGCACGAAGCGCCAAAACAGTTCGTGCCCGAGTCCTCGCCCGAAGCTCACCTTTATCTCTTTTCTCTCCTGGATTGTCCTTCCTGGATGGTGATGCCCTGAGAATGTCTGATGCTCTTGTGGAACTAGATCAACAACAATGGGTCACCTTGGTCATACAGAACCATGGGCTTAAACCACTCAAACTGAAGAAACATCAAGTGCTTGGTAGTCTAGTCCCTATCACACAGGTGGAGACAGCTGGTCCTTCAGAACCTTCCCAAGACTCTACCCCCATGGTGGCGTCACTGAGCCTGGATAGCAGTCATACTCAAACCTTGCTGGAAGCTGTGGGTCTAGGTGGAGAACATTTATCCGGTGAAGAGTTGGAGAAATTGGAATCTCTGATTGAAAAGAACTCTGATATATTCGCTCTTGATCCTGCAGAGCTGGATGCCACTGACGTCGTCACCCATGCCATCGATACCGGAGACCACCAACCAATTCGACAACACCCTCGTAGGACACCCTTTGCGATGCGAGGAGAGATGGCTCGTCTGGTCCAAGACATGTTAGACAGAGAGGTCATCAGGCAGTCATGCAGTCCCTGGGCCAGCCCTGTCGTCCTGGTTTAAAAGAAAGATGGAAGTTCCCGCTTTTGTGTAGACTACCGACGTCTCTACAGTGTGACTAAGATGGACACCTTTCCTCTGCCTAAAATTGATGATACTCTCGATCTTCTGGGTAAGTCTAAGTATTTTACTACTCTGGATTTGCGATCCGGATACTGGCAAGTGCAGATGGACGAGTCGTCCCATGAGAAGACAGCTTTTGTCACTCATTCTGGATTGTACGAATTCCTCCGAATGCCGTTTGGGTTCAAAAATGCTCCAGCAACCTTCCAACGCTTAATGGAGACTGTGCTGGCAGGACTGGTGGGTGAATACTGCATGGTCTACCTGGATGACATTATTGTGCTGGGTGTGACGTTTGAGAAACATTTGGAGAATCTACAGAAGGTGTTTGACCGATTGAGAGAGGCCCATCTTCGTCTCCACCCAACCAAGTGCCACCTCACCTGTGATCGAGTTGGTTACCTGGGATACGTGGTGTCTGCTGAAGGATTGTCTGCTGACCCCAACAAAATAGCAGCTGTTATGGAGTTCCCGCAGCCTGTGGATGTGAAATCGCTACGATCATTTCTAGGCCTCGTCTCCTACTACCAAAGGTTTATACCTTGTTTCTCCAAGGTTGCTAGTCCTTTGCACCTGTTAACTAGGAAGGACGCTCCGTTCGACTGGACTCCAGCTTGTGAATCAGCGTTTGATCAACTGAAACAGTTGCTGATGTCCGCTCCTGTTTTAGCATATCCTCGATTTGACAGAGAGTTTCTCCTGGAAACTGATGCCTCTGGCTTAGGCCAAGGAGCCCAGAAGATAGATGATGGCCTGATTAGATCAATTTCCTTTGCGAGTCGTACCACATGAATGCAATTATGGAAGCACGGAGATGGAAACATTAGCTGTTGTCTGGGCTGTCAAGCATTTTCGACACTATTTGTATGGATATCCTTGTCAGGTGTATACTGATCATCAGGCCATGAAGTCGTTGTTGAACACTACTCAATCTTCTGGCAAGCTAGCCAGGTGGGGTTTGGCCTTGCAGGAGGTGGATCTGACTATCAACTACAGACCTGGCAGAGTGAACAAGAATGCCGATGCCCTCTCCAGACAGCCTATCGATACTACTCCTGCCAGTGATGAGGTGTTTGGAATTATTGCATACTTGCCCAGATATTCCATCAAGGGATGGGGACAGCCAGTTTGCTGACCAACAGAGACAGGATGAAGAGCTAGTAGAGATAATTGACTACCTTGAAAAGGGTCTCCTTCCGACAGACAGCAAACATGCCCGAGAATTGGCTCTCACCAAGTCTCAATATACTCTGGAGGATCGGATCTTATGCTACATTGAGAAAGAAAAAGTCGCTTTGACTAATTCCTCCATCCTCTCTGAGGAAGTTGTTGGATGATGCTCATGGTGGACTTTATGGTGCTCATTTGCGAGAGGCAAAGTTGCACAGTCAATTAAGTAAACACTACTGGTGGGACCGAATGCGTAGTGACATCAAGAGGTGGTGCCGTGGATGTACTACCTGTGCTACCTATCGTCCTGGTCGAGCTGTTAACCCCCTGTTGTTGCCCATACCAGTGGGTGGCCCATTCGACAGAGTGGGCGTGGATGTGATTCAGTTCCGCAAGTCTAGTGGAGGAAATCGCTATGCTGTTGTCTTTGTGGATTACCTCACCAAATGGCCAGAAGTATTCCCTACTCGTGATCAGACTACTCTCACTATCGCTAAGTTGCTGGTGGAGCATATCATTCCTCGCCATGGAGTACCCAAAGAACTAGCTACTCTCTGATCGTGGAACAGCTTTCCTGTCAAAAGTGATGAGTGATGTGTACCAGCTGCTTGGAATACACAAGTTGAACACGACGGCCTATCATCCTCAAATGGATGGCTTAGTCGAACGCTTCAACAGGACCCTAACCAGTATGCTGGCCAAAACAGTAGAGCAAGATTGGAAGAACTGGGATGTTCGTTTGCCCAATGTGTTGTTTGCCTACCGATCGGACTCAACCAAAGAGTCGCCTTTCTATTTGCTCTACGGGAGAGACCCCACTCTTCCCACTGATGCCGTTATCAACCTCCCTCCTGATCGGGACCTCACTGACATAAACGATTACAAGACTCAGTTGACTGTTCACATGTCAGATGCTTGGGATCTCGCTCGCTCACATGTAACACAAGCACAAGAGAAGCAGAAAACAGCTCATGACCGTCACGTAAGACCCATGACGTTCAAGCCTGGAGAGAGAGTGCTTGTTTTCATGCCTGCTGCTAAGCAGGGGAAGGCGTACAAGTTTACCAGAGCCTACCACGGACCCTTCTGCATTAAGGAAGTTGTGGAGAATGGTGTGGTGGAGCAGCCCATTGACAAACCAGGAGCGGTGCCAATTCGGGTGGCGCTAGACCGAGTGCGACGTTGCCCTGAGGAAATTCCTGACGAGTACTGGAAGTCTAAAGCCTCTCAGAAACAAGGAAAGAAGTCCCCCAAGATCCCTTCATCGCTATTAAGGCCTGGGTCAACCAGTCAACTAATTAAAATCTTATGATGTTTGGATAATGATTACTAAGCAATACATCACTTCAGCATTAATGTTTTAACAAAAATAAAAATATATATAAGTTTACATACTATTTTACAAATAGTTAATTAAACGGAATGGGATGAGTGTTGCCATGGCAACCAAATTTTAATGAGAATATCGGAACAATATAAACTTAATTTTGAGCGGAGCTTTTTGAATACATCGTTTCTATGGAGACTTATGGCCATTTTTGTCAAAATTAACGCATAATTGCAGTGTGCTTTAACTCTTTAGGGCCTAAATTTATTATGCATAGAATTTATGAATATTTAATTAACCTTGGTTTTTGTACATTTTTGTTCTTACTTTAGCCTTAGCCACTCTCTTTTGTAGCTAGTTGAGCTTAGCTATTGTTGTACTAAGCCATGGCTATATCTAATTAGTTCTAGGTTTGCTTTTATTAACTTTAAAACCTTGCAAAAACGGAAGGGGTCAAAGTTCGCCAAACGACCTGCATACTTTAGGCTTTTTTTCAGCTTGAAGAGCAGCACTGCAAAAGCGCTTGCATGCAGGTATAGCCTAAGCCTCCCTGCACCTCCATAGCTAGCGTCAAGCTTCTCCTGCAAAGCACTAAGAAAAAAACGTGAGTTTAAAACCAAAGGTCACGATCTCGCCGCGATCGCGACCTTTGAACTCTAAAGCCTATATCTCCCCTCCCACTAATCAGACCTGACTCTTACTTGGTATTTTAGTAGAGCGCTTCCTTGTCTAACTGCACAGCAAGTCTAAAGCTCATAGCTCAAACGCTATGGCTTAAAATAAAAAAATGCGATAAATCGCAGATTACGTGATCGTTGAATACGCGCGTGCGGATAAATCCGTCTACCGGCCCTAAAAAGTTAAATGGAAAATATTTAATAACTCACTATAGCAACAAGGTATAAAAAAGTCCTTCAGTGAAAATCAATACTTTGGTGTCATAAATAAGTCAAAAAATTTTGGTTGCCATGGCAACAATCCTACTATTCCGTTTAATTAAATCGTTAATATTATGAATATTAATTAGGTCACATGACTAATTAATTTTTTAAAAAAGTTGTTTATTTGTCTCCGTTTCTATGGTTACGACATACTCTATTAGAAAGTTATTCCTGGGCTAAATTAGTTACCATATACTAACCCAGGCCTTAATGGCCCTGAGCCAACTGTTTGATCCGAGCGACTGCAGCTGAGGACGTCCTCACAATAGGGACGGGGAGATGTAATGAACCTGTTGTACTTTGAACTTGGACAATAATTATATTTGTTAATCAGTCTGCGTACATGTAGAGATGAGTTGTTAACAGAAATGTTGAGTTGTTGTGTGCTACACTGAAATAAGATATTATGTCGGTTTGTTGTCGTCGTCGCGTATACGTTTACACATGGTCTTAAAAAATTTTCTAAGTCCATAGTCACTCAAAAAAACTAAGTTTTTTTCTCTACCATGAGAAAACTTTGTTTTTCATCAACAATGTTTTTTACAAGTGAATGCACCATGTGTTAAAAAAAGTAAAATTTCAAAAAGTGTTTCTCTTGTGCTGAAAAGTGTTTTCAAGGCAAAATAAACGTTTTTAAAAAAAGTGTACTTTATGGTCTTACAAAATTTTCTAAGTCCATAGTCACTTAAAAAAACTAAGTTTTGCATCTCTACTGTGAGAAAACTTTGTTTTTCTCGAACAATGTTTTTACACCAAGAGAATGATCCACGTATTGAAAAATGTAAAATTTCACAGAAGCATTTTACTTGTGCTGATACGTACTTTCAAGGCAAAATAAAACATTTTTTGCAAAAAGCGTAATTTATTGTTTAGAAAATTTTCTAAGTCTATAGTCACTCAGAAAAACAAAGTTCTTTATCTCTACAGTGAGAAAACTTAGTTTTTTACCAACAATGTTTTTACACCAAGAGAATGTTCCATGTGATAAAAAAAGTAAAATTCAATAAACATTTTCTGCAAAAAGTGAAGTTTTTGGTGTTAAAAAATTTTCTAAGTCCATAATTTCACAAAAAAAACAAGTTCTTTATCTCTACCGTGAGAAAACNCAAAAACTGAGCGCTTAGCACTAAAAGGCTTCGCTCTTTCTCTTTCTAATGAGCCCAAAAACATGGCCTAAAACCATCGCTAAAGTAACAAACACGAACATGCCAAACCTCCAATTTTCTCCATCTTCTTCTTCTTCTTCTTCTTCTTCTTCTTCTATCTTGGCTCAACTTTTCTCAGAGACTACTCACTTTCAGAAGCTGATTCTTGAACGAACGAACTTGGTTTCTTCCGGGACAGTCGCTTTTGCCATCGGTTTTTAGCG
>CAXIPT010000020.1:73411-120911 GCA_964030475.1 Tethya wilhelma
AACAGCCATTCCATCTTGTTTGCGTTCTTTTTACGATTTAGCCATTCCTGTGTCTCATTACATTTCCAATGTTTTTTTTAATTGTTTGTTCTCATTTTTCCATATTTCTACAAATTACATTTGAGTTGGTGTGAGTAGCTAGCTACTGAGCTAGTAGTCTGGCAAGCCAGACTCACTGAGCCAGCAGCCGGCTGCTGAGCTGGTACTTGAAGTCACAAGTTGTGTAGCCTGCTTGATACTGAAGTGAAATACACATCTCAATCAGTCATCAGGAGCTATATCATAAGATTTGCTTGTCTTTCTATGTTATAATAATCTAAGCAAAGTCCTGATTCATCTCATAAGAAGAGCAACCAGATACAGTGGCGGATTTAGGCATGGTTCCATGGGTTCCATGGAACCCCCCTTTCAGCTGAGACCTCGCATTATAATTAACTGTGCAGATTGGAAAAGGCCAAGCTGGAACCCTCCTTTCAACCTAAAAATACTAAAAGCGACTCAAAATCACACTAAATATTAGTTTTTTGTGAAAAATATAGAGTTTCTGACTCTTTCTTGCCGTTTTTGTCTTCCACTCAGGCTTTTTGGGCAAAATTTTAGCTGCACGAGCGCTAAAGGGGCGGGGCTGTTGCGACCGGAAGTGGGCGTGGCAACATAAAAATTTTCGCACGCTTTGCGCGCATTGATTAGAACCCCCCTATACAATTTCATAGATCCACCACTGAGATATCACAAAAGCAACTTCAGTGCATTTAATTCCAATGGCCGCCATTTCTACACTCATGCATAATTCATTAGCTTCTAGAAAATCCGAATTGACGACCCGTTCAAAGTGTGCGTTATTTGCCATGCGCTTTTCTAGCTACTCAATTAGAGCCGTTAAAAACCGATGGCAAAAGCGACTGTACCGAAAGAAACCAAGTTCAAGAATCAGCTTCTAAAAGTGAATAGTCTCTGAGAAAAGTTGAGACAAGATTTAGCAATGGCTTTAGGCCATATTTTTGGGCTCATTAGAAAGAGAAAGTAGCTTAAGAAGCCTTTTAATGCTAAGCGCTCAGTTTTTGTAGAGTTATTTGCATGAATATTTATATTGCGCTAATGGGCCATCCGTGCCATTCCTGTGTACCCAGTACTACCGTACTGGGAATAATTTGGTCCTAATATAATGCATTGATAAAATTGTGGAACCACAAAAATTATTTAAATTAGTTATAACCAGGGGCATACTTAGGATTTTCAGTGAGAGTTTTCGGTGAAAAACGCTGAAAAAATTTTGGGGTGTCACACTCACTTCCGGTGTACACGCCCCCTAATTAGCGCATTTTTGCTAGTGTTAACTTCATTAAACTTCAGAAAGCTTGAAAGCCAGGCTATGAAAGTGATAAGATGCGTAAAAAGTTAATTTTTTCTGGATTTCTAATCCTGGAGTAGCTTTATACAGGTTTTCAGTCTACGGCAAGACCCCGTATACGTGTACAGTTTTTCACACATTTCGTATGGGGGAAAATGATATTTATAAATGCATGGTTTGGCACTAAGCCAGCTCTCAGTCAAGGTCACTTATAGAGCTAGAAGAAGCTATAGCTTAGTGTTTTCTGGAAGGAAAAAGTCAAGCGCTCTTGAAAGATGTGATTAGGAGATGGACTGAGATTGATCCCGAACATCTTCAGGAGAGGATACTGAGTTCAATGACATGACTGAGCTTTGTTGGAGATTAGTAGGGGTGAAGATGGCATCAGAGGAGACTACCGATAAGCTGATGTTGTTCCCAGGGTTTGAGGTGTCTGGTCTAACTTAAGGAAGAAACCAGTTATCACATGGGTGCAGTGTTTTTCTTGTTACACTGCAGCAAGTGACTTATAAACTTATGACTGAGTCAACTTAGGTTTATGGCAGGGTTCACTGCCACATTCCCTACAGCCCAGGAGAACAATTCCAGCATAGAGACTCTGCTATAGCATGTACCCCACAGAAAGCAAAGCCACCAGTCCTCTCATCTGCCACTGGACACCCAGCTTCTGCACATGTGGACAAGGATTTCTCCAACTCTTACTTTGTGACTTTGGAGGGCCAGCAATGCAGAGATTGTCTAATTAGTGATCTACTTCAGCTACAGCTTTCTGCCGAATCGTATACAGCAAGCCTTCAGCAATGGTGGAGGACTTGAAGTTGGTGCAAAAATCACAACTGGAGTCCTTAGTGGGTCATTTGAGCCATGCATGTACGGTGGTGAGACCAGGCAGGCGTTCATCCAATTCATCTCAATGCAACCTTTCGAGCGACCTGAAATGTTGGCACACATGACTGCCAGTGCATCCCAGGAAAGCAAATACTCCCTCTCGAAAGGGGTCCATCTTGGACGCCTTTATATGCACACGTACTACTGAGGGGCTGGACAAACCATCCAAGGCCACATCCCCCTCACTGAGATGTGACTCAGGGTCAGAAGAAGAGACTGTTAGCTCCCTGGAATGCAGAAACCCGAAAAAGCATGTGCAGCACACTGCCCACAGCATGATACTATCCGGGTCACCACCACTGCTCTTCTCCCACAGCTCTGAAAGTTGTCTCAGGATATGGGGGATAATGGGAAGATGTGTCCTTGACTGAGAGGCCTTGCTCTTTGCCTGACTGAGTTTTAACCCTTTCAGTGTGCATTCGAGTAAAGGCCACGATGCATTGAATGGATTGCCCATTCTGACTGCTTGCTGTTAAGTGTACCTTAATTGTTGACTAGGTTTATTTCAGGGTTGGTAGCCAAGGAGTGGCGAGGGAACCTCGGGGTGAATGGGGAAGTGGGTTATGTGGGTGGACGGGAGGTTGCTGGGTAATGGGCTTGGGGGCGAGGCTTGGGCTATCCCCCCTCTGGCAGTTTGCTGGGTTGCCCAGGAAAATGTGAGACTAGGTACGCCTCCAAGTATAGCCTGGGGTACAGTGTTGGTGGCTCCCAGGTTATTGGGTGGGTGAAATCTTCGAGGGAAGTGCCCAAAATAGAGCAAACTTTGGTCCTATACAACACACATTCAAATACAAAAGCTGAATAATCAAAACCTTGAACAAATGAACTGAAACTTGAAAACGTATATATACCAGCATGACTCACTGAGCAGCACGATCCAATTGCTAGTTGTTCAAGAACTGACAGACAGGTAAATGTGCTAGTATAGGCTGAGCCAGCAGTACTATATACCTGTTCTTTTTTGCCTCTTTTCTCTACTCAGCTGTACGGGTAGTCTTCATGCATGGCCCCTCTAATTTTGGTCTCTCTGCAGTCTCTGGTCATTGGATCAGTTTCGAGTCTTTTACCTAAAAAAAGGGCACCAACTCGGCAAGCATTTAAGTTTACTTTCTTTTCAGCTTTAGCAGCAGCTTTTTTCAGTCACTGACTCACTGATCAAACTTCTCTGATCTCTGAAGTGCAAAATCACGATGAACACGTGGACCTACGCGCATGCGCTGTAAAGCTAAACAGGCAATGATCGTCATAAACATAACCTACAGTTAAACAGAGGACGTACGCCAGACTATACAACATACAATAATTATATAGAAAATTTTGCCGTTGACTACACTAGTGTGGGGCTCGCTCCGGCTCGCCCCAATCACTACACAGCCATCCTATTGCATGCACAAGACACACCCAGTCGATCGGCCAGCGTCAATTTTAATTAACGGCCGGAAGTTATGCATGTAGGCTGTGTTTGCGGTATTCAGCTATATAGGTTTTTGCAGTGGCTTATACTCACTCTATGCTCTTTTGCTGTATAAAAATTTATTAAAAGCTTGTAATGTATTGAATCTATGTTTTTTTCGCTTTCCAATGATATTAAACTTGTAGCTATTCAACAACATATTCTGTGCACATATCTCATATTTTGAGGTTTTTACATACCTGTGTTAGTTCCCAGGATCTTCGCACTTTTAGACTAAATATTCTAAAGCTCAAAGAGTTGTACTAGTGAAACAAAAATTTGCTTTGTTCTGCAGCAAACTTGCCAACTTTCCAGGCTGTGCGTTATTCGTAATTCGTGATTATTGAACATTGTTATATAACTTTTCTTTGTGATCATGTGATGCACCTCGTGCTGAATTTTGAGAAAGAAAGTGAGTAATAATGTCGAAGCATGTGTAAATGAGAACGTTTTGTATCCATATGAATCTTGCTTGTATGATCGCTAACTAGAAAAGAGAAAATCCTACACCAACCTCTCAAGAAAATCCCCAATCTGGGTAACAGTTAGTTCAATGTTCTCTATGTATTCATCAGCTTGCTGTACCTCCGCCTCTAGCTCCTCCGCTGGTGCAACCTCGAGTATCTCGGCATCAAGTGCCTTCAGGAGATCCATCTTGCTCTCCAGGAGCCTTTCCTTCTGTTTTAGTTTTGCTATATCGACTTCCACAGTCGGATCCACGGTAATCATGGCTGCTGTGGCTCGGGTCACCGCTGCTCTGTGGGCGGCTCTGACCAACTTCTTTCTCTCTGCCATGTCTCTTGATTAGTAATGGTCGAGGACTCCACCAAGATCGCCAATAACAGGCTCGAAGGACCACATCCTCCAAGATGAGCCGCGTCTACCTCCTACCCGCCGACCGTTGATGGAAGAGACTCCGACAGAAAGGTCCGTACATGAATCAGCTCACATTGAAGAGTTGAGAGAGCACACGCCCTCAAGCACCTGGCCACCGACGCCCATTTCCGATCCAGAACTTCACACACCTCACACACCTTGTGTAAGGTTACTTACTTAAGTTGTCCCTGAAAAGGTTTAATGGCGATCTCGCCCAATGGGTCACCTTTTGGGATACATTTGAGTCGACGGTGCATGAAAACTCTTCCCTTTCAAGTATTGACAAATTCAATTACTTGAGTACCTTGCTCGAGTCGACAGCAGCGGAAGCCATTTCTGGCCTGACTCGTTCGTCAGCCAACTATGAAGAGGCCATTGCCATATTAAAGAGAAGGTTTGGTAACAAACAACTAATCGTGAACAGGCACATGGATGCTCTGGTTAAACTCGATACAGTGAGTTCACAACATGAGGTGAGGGCACTCAGACGTTTTTACGATGTGGTGGAATCAAACGTGCGAGGCCTCAAGGCGCTAGGAGTGTCCCAAGAGTCCTACGGAGCCTTGCTCTCATCGGTCGTCATCAGCAAGCTGCCCTCTGAAATACGTTTGATCGTCAGTCAAGAGATGGATGAAAAGGATTGGGACCTGAAGAAAATGATGGAGGTCATTGAACGGGAGATTCGAGCTAGAGAACGCTCAGGGGTCCTACCATCTCGCCCAAAGGTACCACAGTGAGGTGCAACCATGCCCCCCACAGCCAGCTCGTTGCTGACAGAGGCGGTAACATGTGTCTATTGCAGTGGACCGCATCAATCGGTAGCATGTTCTGCAGTCGGAGACGCTGAATCTCGTAAACAAAGCCTTCGCTCGTCCGGACGTTGCTACGTATGCCTTCGTAGAAATCACATTAGCAGACGATGTCGGTCGAAGATATGCTGCCCTCGATGCAATGGAAGACATCACGAAAGCATTTGTGTTCAATCAAACACTCGCCAAGCACCTGCACAGCCACCAAGCAACACACCACAATCACAAACCAAGCACTCAAGTGCAAACCCTATGTCTTCCCTCCACATTAACTCTCAAACACCGATCCTACTTCAAACGGCCAAGGTACGAGTTGTCGGAAGAGGGAACCCCGACCCTGTCTCAGCCAGGGAAGCGAGAGCGGTGTTAGATCCAGGGAGTCAGCGGTCGTACATCAGTACTACCTTGAGAGATTCCCTTCAGTTGAAACGAACACGTGTTGAAGCTCTGAACATACGGACGTTCGGGAGAGATTCTGGCAACCCCATGATGTGTGACGTGGTGGACCTTGGATTCCTTACTCAAGATGGAGGTATGCTGCAGTTGTCTACAGTAGTTGTGCCTTATATCTGCAACCCCATAAGCATTCAACCCATTGCCAGCTGTAAGCTGCTTTATGCCCACATTGACAGCCTTAATTTGGCAGATCCGGGTGAGGCCATGGGTGAGCTTGAGATAGATATACTTGTGGGGTCTGATCACTACTGGGAGACTGTTACCAGGAAAATGGTTAGAATGGAAGGTGGACCTATTGCATTGGAGACCAAGTTAAGTTGGGTAGTGTCGGGGCCTGTTTCGGGATTGACACCCACAAATATGACCGCCAATCTAACTCCTTCGAACATCCACACTCTTAACATTGATGTCCACTTCGAGCCTGAGACCCTAGATCAAGGCCTAAAGCAATTTTGCGAGTTGGAATCGTTAGGTATTCCCAAGAATGAGCAGAGTGTGTATGACATATTTACTCAGCAGATCACTTTTAATGGTGAATGGTACTGTGTCAACCTGCCTTGGAGGGAGGACAATCCTGACTTACCCGACAATCTTATGCTTTGTCGCAAGCGACTCGATGGTCCTATGAAGCGATTAAGACAAAACCCCCAGCTGCTGCAACAATACGATTCGGTGATACGGGATCAACTTCAACAAGGGGTTATCGAGATTGTGAGTGAACCTGATGAGCCCCTCGGACCTGTTCACTACCTCCCACATCACCCCGTCGTTAGAGAAGACAAAACCACTACTAAACTCCGCATTGTCTATGATGCCTCAGCGAGGCATAATGGTCCTTCGCTCAATGACTGCCTGTATACAGGCCCGAAGTCTGGAAAGTCCATATTGGACATCCTTCTACGGTTTCGAATTCATAAGGTTGCTGTCGTGAGTGACATTGAGAAGGCATTTCTCATGGTAGAAGTTGCCCAGTCAGACAGAGATGCATTGAGATTTTTATGGGTGGCAGATGTGAACGATCCCTGATAGTGTTGCGATTCACAAGAGTGACATTTGGTGTTTCCAGCAGCCCCTTTTTGTTAAACGCGACTATCGACCATCACATGAAGAAACTTCTACCTGTGGATTCGGAGTTGGTTGACAAGTTTATGCGATCCATCTATGTGGATGATGTAACAGCAGGAGCTTGAGACATTGAGTCAGCTAATCGCTTCTACAGCCAGACCAGAGCTCACCTAGCCAAGGCAGGTTTCAATCTCCGGAAGTTTTCAAGTAATTCAGCAGAGCTGGAACAGATGGTTCAGCAAGACACCCCCAGTCATCGAGACAGCCAGGGAACCTCTATCTAGGGAAGTAACCGACTGGTACTTGGTGTTGGCTGGGACGTTGTGAATGACAAGTTGTTCTTTGATGTGAGTCACATTGGATGTGCCATGAACGAGGCAAACCCAACCAAGAGCAGTGTAATTAGCATTGGAACTAAGTTCTTTGACCCTCTAGGCATCCTCACACCTTTGACGGTGCGGTTTAAGTTGATGTTTCAACGCCTCTGCGAGGCCCAAGTGGAATGGGATGAGCCGATTGCTGGAGATCTACTTGCAGAGTGGGAGAGCTTGAGAATTGATACCCAACATTTTGCACCGATTGCCGTACCACGATGCTATGCCATGAGGACTGTGAGAGCAGAGGAGAAATTCACTCTCAATGGGTATTGTGATGCGTCACTGAAAGCCTATGCAGCAGCAGTGTACCTTGAATGCCGTGTTAGCACAGAGGTAACCCAAGAACTGGTTTGTGCGAAATCCAGAGTTGCTCGACTCAAGAAGTGGACTGGTATGAACAATAGGGAGTTTGTCTTGTGGAATTGGGCCAAGTAGGCGACCTGCAGACAGTTCTGATGCAATTCGCTCGTCTACTACTGCTGGGTTGGCAAGTGCGGATGGGTGGTTACGACGGCATGACCTAAGCGTGTCCCGCTGCACCGTGAAGCCAATGTGAAAGCCATTTGTCAGACCAGTGTGGATGTAGCGAGCAAAGTCTCTGTCTGGGAATGTGTCCAAGTAGGGTAGTAGAGCACTAATAGAGATAGGTGTCCTATAGGTTGGCCAGGTGGTTGCAGGAGACTGAGAGGACTGCTGCTCCAGCTTGAGTAAATCAGCTGTATATTTGTAGCGGGCTGTGTGCAAGTTTGCCTCAGGAAGGTGGGTTAAGACAGGCTCAACAGGACCTACAAGAAGGTTGCATTGTATCTTAACACCTGCATGACAGCAATCCGCTGGTTAAGTATGGTAAGCATGCAGGTACTATATAGCTGGGTGGAAAAGAGCAAGTGCTAAAAAGAGCAAGCGCTATAGTGAGGTAGTTGCAATTAATCGCAATGTGCTATAGTGGGGTAACATTTAATAATGATTAATATAACAGCCACAAGCCACATAGTAGAGTAATTAACAGGCAAAATAAAGTGATAGCAGTGAAACAATTAATTATAACAGTCAGCCACGAATCTAGGCAGCAGTCAACAATTATTAGGTAAGAGAGACAAAGCAAATAGACAATTAAGTTACTCCCGTGGTGCAGACGAGGCAGGTTGGGTGGTTTTCTGTACACGCTGTTTGTAGAAGGAGTCCGGGGGCGTCCTGGGGCAATCCCTAGCTCTGTGCTGGAGCTGACAGGTGAGGCATACATGTCGGTAGGTGCAGTTACCCGGGAAGACGCATTGCTCCTTGTTCCATGACTTGCAAATGTACATCCTATTGCCACGGTTAGACCTTGGGTTGGTTAGCCTCGCTTGAGTAGTGGATGCTGATGGGGGCAGTGGTGGAGCAGTGGGTGGTGGCGCGTAAAGGTAGTCCAGAGCGCAATCCTTGCAAGTGTGGTCAACCTCCCGGCAGAGTGTGCAGAACAGTGATGCTTGATTGGCTGGCTGCTCTACAGTAGTGGATGGTTGGCCCAAGATAGTGGATGACTTGAGGGCTGGCAATAGGGTGTTCCAGCGCAGCTGAGGGTTGGATGCTGCCTGTAGCCTGAATGCCCTGTCATAATCGAGCCAGCCTTTCCCTCCATGGCGCTGAACCTCACGGATGATGAGGCGGGCATAGGCCAGGTGGTCTCGGGTACGCATGTCTAGAAAGCAGTATAGCCATGTTGGCAAGGAGTTGACCTCACGCAGTTTTGGTCGTGATGGTCCCACCATTTGGACCGGAAAAGTGCCTTGCATGGACTGCAAGTATTGGAGAAGGTGGATATTGTCCGTGAGCAGCTCCCTCATTTCGACAAACTCGCCTGAGGTTACCTTGTCAACCAGCTTTTGCGGGAATGGTTCGGCTGTCTCAGATAGGGTTAGTCCCTTCAGCTGTGCAGTGGGTCGTGGTGCCTCCGAGTTGATGACTGTTGGTGGGAGCAGGTTTGTCTGGGTCGTAACACCTGATGTGGACGATGTGTGCCCCGTGATCGGAATCGAGGTTAGCATTTGGGGTGGTGGAAGAAATCCGAGCGCGGCTGGGGAAGGTGAGACAAACAGGACAATAATTGCAAAGGTGAAGCAGGTGGCCATGGTGGCACTTGAAAACAGGAAAACAGCATACAGTGCACACAAAGCATTAAAAGGCCATTGAAAGTTGCTGTAGTAGTATCAGCTGGGATGATTGACCAGTGTGGGAAGCCATGCAACTAGGCTGTGGTTCTGGCTATGAATAGACTGAATAGCAACAGCCGCGCCACGTGCAATGTAAGCCAGGTAGGGTCATGAGTGGACAAGCAAAGCCACAAATTGTAAACATTTGGCGCTGGATGCTGTAAGCTGTGGTTACGGCTATGACTGGACTGCATACATTATCTTTACACTGCGCCACGCCACGAGCCAGTAGTGCCATGCCGTGCAAACCGAAACCACAAATTGCAGACTGGTGTATGATTTATAGCGCTGGGGGCTGGCCTCAGTGGTTAGGCCAGCAGCATGAGGCGGTGTCTCAGTAAACTGTGAAATTTCGCAGCAAGCGGTATAGCTATGCATAGCGCCACACAAGAAAGATTAGGCCATATATAGCGTGCATGCTAGCAAGATATACCTTGCAACGCAGGGGTGCTGCTGGAGCTCTCCTGTGACGGCGGTTCCTGCTCACTCAAACTCTGGGACTGAGACTGGAGCTCCGCGCGTACCTGGTCCCGTACGAGTTGGAGTAGCTCATCCAGAGGGGGATTGGTATGAGGTTGCTGGTTGTTGTGGGGGGACGTAGAACGCCTGGCTGCAGCTCTAGTCGATGTACAAGCGTTCGTGGAGGCTCTTGTGGCGGCGGCAGTTGTTTTTCTTGTCGACCGGTGTCTTGGTGGTGTACGACCAGTAGAGTGTGACTTACGACTCTTGGGCATAGTCAATCAATCAATCACAAATGGCACAAAACTACTCAGAAGTAACTATACAGCGTCAGAAGTAACTAGCATTTTGCAGCAAGTGTGCACTAATGAAATGTCATGTGCAGTGCACAGGCCTATAGATACTAGCACTGACTCCGCCCAAGGAGGAGTGGCCCCCACTTGACCGTTAACTCTATTTAAAGGTAATTAAATAGCATTTATAATCTTGCATATTTAATGTGCATCTAAAAAAACAATTCATTGTTCATGAACTAAACACTTCTAGCAGAAACAAATCTCTTCCAGATGATCAGAAGATGGCACACAGTGTTGCAGAATCACTGGGCTATGCCAGGAGCTGTTTATCTGTGCATAATAATGAATGAATGTATTGTACATTGTGCATAATAATTTGCAATGAAAATTGAGGGAGAAAGAAGCTAAGCGCTTCTTATTATGAGAAATAAGTATTAGTTAAACTGTTTCCTACAGATAGAATAGCTATAGATGCATGCATTAACACTTAGAGGACGATTGTCATGAATCCGTGACATAATTATTAATACATACCACTTCCGGAAGACGATTGTCACGTTTCCATGACGCGTATAATTATAATACAAAGCTTAGCGTCTTTGGCTTTTTTTTCAGCTAGTTGACCAGAGTTACAAAAGCGATGCTATGGTCATATAGTCTGCACTAATATAGCAAGTACTAAGCCTCTACTAGCTAAGACCACGGAGAAAATGAGAAAGTAAAACCGAAAATCGCAATCGCGACTAACGCGACCATGACAGACTTATGAGTGAAAAACTAGCTAGCCTAGCTAAATCCGAAAAGCGATGGTATAGCCTTATAGCCTAGCTATCCCTGCAGTAATATATAAAGTACTAACCTTGTGCTCTGTAGGACTCTGGAGAAAACAAGCTACTAAAAGCGATGGTCGTGATTGTGACCTTTGTCGCTTTATGAGCCTATAGAGCCACACCCATTTCCGTATTTTGGGTTCAAAGGTCATTAATTTAACCCGTCCGCTAAGTGTTAATATAGGGCGCTTATATCTGCGCCATTTATAGCTTAGTTACTCTAGTTACAGCCCACCCACTACATTATTCTACTTAGAAGACTTACTTACCTCCTTGGTGAATCCTCCTGGAAGGCTCCCTGGTTTTCTGTGTCTTTAAAAAGGCTCATAAAGTAAGTTTTAACTAGCGCTTCAACTAACTTCATGCATATTCTGATACTACACTAAAACTGTACCACAAACATAAATTGTTTGTAACACGGATAGTATACAGAGTTTGTGTACTCGCGCTTAGCAACGTATTCGCTCACAATTTTAGCGAGTAAAATTGGAATGAACGGTCCGTATATTTGAGCTCATATCTCCAAAACTATAGCGCCTAGCCGCTTCAAATTTGGAAAATAGCTAGCTGACAATGACGTAGATTACAATGCAAGCGCTATCTCAAAATTCGCATATTACTACATCTGGTCGGGTTTTCCAAAATTCGGTCACATATCGTGAGAAAACTTGGTTTTTCACCAAAAATGTTTTCTGCACCAAGAGAATATTCAATGTGTTGAAAAAAGTAAAATTTCACAAAAGTGTTTCTTTTGTGCTTAAAAGTGTTTTTAACGCAATACAAAACGTTTTTAGCAAAAGTGAACTTTTTGGTCTTAGAAAATTTTCTAAGTCCATAGTCACTGAAAAAAAGTAAGTTCTTTATCTAAAACTTTGTTATTCACCAAAAATGTTTGGTAAACCAAGAGAATGTTTCATATGTTGAAAAAAGTAAAATTTTACAAAAGTGTTTCTTTTGTGCTGAAGTGTTTTCAAGGCAAAATAAAAGTTTTTAGCCAAGAGTAAACTTTGAATGTTTTAATTTTAAATTTTACAAAAGTGAAAAGTGTTTTCAAGGAAAATAATTGTTTTTAGCAAGAAGTGAACTTTTTGGTCTTAGAAAATTTTTCTAAGTCCATTATCGCTCAAAAAAATTAAGTTCTTTATCTCTACCGTGATAAAACTTTGTTTTTCACAATGTTTTTTACACCAATAGAATGTTCCATGTGTTGAAAAAAGTAAAATTTCAAAAAAGTGTTTCTTTTTTGCTGAAAATTGTTTTCAAGGCAAAATAAACGTTCTTTGCAAAAACTGTACTTTTTGATTTAGAAAATTTTCTAAGACCATATTTACTCAAAAAAAAAAAGTTCTTTATCTTTACCGTGTGAAAACTCTTTCACAAACAATATTTTTTACTTCAAAAGAGTGTTCAAATTTCACAAAAAATGTTCTTTTGTGCTGCTCAGGTGTGTTAATACATGTAGACCATAGATTTGTGCGCGTGCCTCTATAGTAATTACTGAACAAGCTTTTTACAAGCTTTGAACATGCACAGTTTGCATATTAATTAGCCAATGGAATTTAATTATTTATGTGGTGCGTTGTTTGGAACAGTTCTAAGTGGACAAGACTCGCGCTAGCTCGTGCATTGTGTTTTGCTTTTGGGGCCGATTAGAATGGAAGAGCCTGTAATACTGAGTAGCAGTCTTCAATTGGAGTGCCAGGTACAAGCATAGACACACTAAGCTACTACAAAATTATACACAATGTCATTTATATATATACAAGTACAAAAAACATTAGAAATGTAAATCAAACATAGGAATGGCCAAATCGTAAAAAAGCAAGCAAACAAGATAGGAATGGTAGTCAGATTGAGCGAGGAGTTCATTTCACTGTGTCACCTATGTTCATATCCCTACTAAGCTCAATGACATTGTAGACACAGGAATGAACTCGCTCAATCTGACTACCATTCCTATCTTGTTTGCTCGCTTTTTTACGATTTGGCCATTCCTATGTTTGATTTACATTTCTAATGTTTTTTGTACTTGTTTGTTCTATTTTTTTCGAATAATTGTTTATAATATCAGTGGAATATAGTCTTCAGGCTGAGCAGAGAACTTGCCTGGCAACTCATGTGATACTGAGCCTACCTTGACGGTCTATGCATCTATGCGGCCTTTCAGACAGCTGAAAATCTAAACCTCCAAGCAGGCAACGTAATTTGTGTCAAATACATGTGTGTCTTGCTAGCTATTGACTTACCTACTGAAGAACTGAACACAGAGAACGAGAGGATAGGATCTAAGACAGAACTTGGGTGCACTGCATGATTGCAATAGATTCCAAATAACGCGCACTTGAATGTGGAAAGGGTCGTTAGGCTAGCTAGCTTATGAATAATGCATGAATTTAGAAATTAATGGCGGCGCCATATGGAGAGGCGCTTTTCGCCTTGTATCTAGTGACTCAAAGAGAAGCACAAAAAACCGATGGCAAAAGCGATTGAAGACAAAGAAACCAAGTTTGTTCGTTCAAGAATCAGCTTCTAAAAGTGAATGGTCTTTGAAATATGGCGTGAGAAGATAGAAGAAGAAGAAGAAGAATAAGAAGAAGATGGAGAAAATTAGAGGTTTGGCATACTTTAGT
Organism: Tethya wilhelma; assembly: GCA_964030475.1. Lineage (NCBI taxonomy): Eukaryota > Metazoa > Porifera > Demospongiae > Tethyida > Tethyidae > Tethya > Tethya wilhelma. The sequence continues at coordinate 87,094 of CAXIPT010000020.1, forward strand.
TGGGTACTTTAGCGATGGTTTTAGGCCATGTTTTTGGGCTCATTAGAAAGAGAAAGAGCTAAATAGTAACTGAAGAAGCCTTTTAGAGCCAAGTGCTCAGTTTTTGCAGAGTTATTCGCGTGAATATTTGTATAGCGCTAATGGGCCATCCGTGCCATTCCTATGTACCCAGTACTACCGTACTGGGAATATGGGGGGGGGGCACTTGAAAGTGTAATATGAGGTCTGCATGATAAAGGCAAAGCTTAGGACCCCATAAGGGGCCAGGCAGAAAGAGTTACAGAGAATTCCTTCACATCAAGAAATATTACGGAGGCTTTATCAATCCTCCCTACGTTATAATAATAATATGTAGCACTATTATGTAGAGAGAAAGGCCGGCTTAAGCTTTTTATAAAAGAATTATGACTTTTAAATTGTCGCGAAGTTAGATTTGATCAATAATTATACGATGAAATTTCACATTGAAATTAAGTGCCTTATCGACTGTGTTAATGTGTATATTACTATAATCACTATTATTAGCAACACAACACACAATCTCATGTATACATACATGATAATTAGTTCAAACTAGACATATCAGTTGGGTCAACATTCCATTCACTCATTAGAAGTTTGCAGGGGATCCTCCTGGCTTGCTCATTTGCCTTGTATTCCTCAAAAAGAGTACTTTTCATCTTTTTGGAAAGATCTCTCAGCTTCTTCATTAAGGTTGCTCCCACACGTTTACCATTGTGCTGTAGCGTTTTGACCTCATGTCGTACAGAGTCATACTGTTGTAGCTGCTGCTGGTTTGTAACAATTCTTGCAGCATGTTGAGCAAACTTAGTTTTGTATACATAAAGACTTGGCTTAGCAATACTCACAGCATTATCAAAGAGAGTATATATAGTTTTCTCTTTGATTTGAGAAATTGTTTGATCACAGTAATCTGGTGTTTCATCTCCTTTTAGTGACAACGACTCTGAGTCCATACTGCTTACTTCTAAATCTGACTCAAGGGGGGCAATCGCACTCTCGTTGGTGTACACACTGACCTTCTCAATAGGCAATACAACATCAGATTCTTGGTCAACATGATCTTCCCAGAAAACATTGAGGTGAGTGAGCGTACATGTTGACTGATAGTGAAATACTGGTGGTGATTTGTGACTGTTATCTGTATCAAGAAATACAATCCCTTGTGTACAATATCTCCACCACACATCTTCACCGCATAAAAGGTAATCACTAATCCGTTGTAGGTGGGCCTGATAATGTGCTTTATGCTGCTGTATTCATTCCCAACTAAAAATTGTGTTAGACTTTGGTGGTAGAGTTGAAGCAAGTTGACTAATGCTGCTTTCTTCTAGCTGAAGATCTTTGCTAACCGTTAGTTCTTCTTGTACCCTGATCAGAGCATTTTGAATAATATCATTTGGTCTACGACTGGACGTTTGAGTGGTAATTTTCTTAAGTCTCTGAAATGTTCTTTCCTGTTCAGAGATCAAAGTGAAACCATTCTGAGCTGTGTGGCAGCATGAGATATTAGAGAAAGAAAATAGCGTCCAAACATTTTCCGATGAGTGATGCTTTTGGGGTTGTGGAACAACTTCACACAAAGGCTTCCATGCAAGAATGTAGTATTATACAATCTTAAAACTGTGCTTGGTGTTCGTTTGTCCTCTGGGGAGTATGCAATCTCTGAGATTTCTACTAGTGTTCTAACGAGCTCAACAACTTCTTCATCAGCACTTGCAAGATCATGTAACCCTCTAAACAAGAGAATTAATACTCTACGATAGTCTGAACATCTCTATGTCTCTTTAGACAATGCAGTACTCACTACTTTCTCCACCACTTCCAGAGTTTGTCCTACACAACTCTTTCTTAGCTCAGAAAAAAGGTTAGCTGCGTGACCTTTAATATCATGCAGAGGCTCTGCTGGGCAAATTTCATATTTATTTAAATGAAGTTCCTCTAGTGGTGTTTTTGGTGTTGGTTGAAGTAGTGCTGGGACATTGTTCATGCCTACTCGCATTTCATCAAAAATTTATCCATATCATCTCTTAACATGCCATTTGTGCTGACACCATGACTTTGAAGCAGTTCAGCTACTTTCAATTCATCAAGAGGTTTGATACTGTTTTTTCCAGGCAGTTCCCTTTGTGGCAAATCTTGTCGATCTTTCAGTGAGAGATGGGTGCAAAAAAACGTGTATGCTAGATCATCCATCATTGTGCTTGGTGCTGTGCACCCTGTACACACATATAATTTCCCCCTATTTTTTCCACTTGCTGTGCAGGTACATCACCATGAAAGTACTGTACTATGTCTGTTAGCTTGTTCCCACTCTCAGTTTGTAACTGAACTTCAAGATCTTTCAGATCTTCTTGGCGGTACTTGTGAAATGCTGCTTGATCTTCCAATGATGATGATGATCTAGCTATGATGCTAATGCTGCAGTGGCTTGTACATCAATGGTGATACCTTTTCTCTCGAACATCTCCTCACTGGTGTACTATAGTGCTGGATCGAACACTGGCGTAACAAGAACTAGCAAATGTCCATGTCCGGCCACTTCTGAGTGATCATGCCATAGGTTAAAATGTCTTGTCTTGCAAATGTTCTCTAGTTTTTCTCTTAGTTCACTCTCACTTGCTTCAGCTGGATATGCTTCTTTGTATTCTTGTAGCTTTGATTTCACATGATCTAGTGGTATGTTATTATAGTAGGTATCTTCTTTCGTATGTCTAGAAGTTTGATCTGTCTTGCAAACAATGGAATTTCGTATTCTTCAATTGAATTTGTTTCTCTGTTCACTGTGTACTTGGTTTAAGATGTAGCTTTAATGTCATCTCCTAGCATTATATCACCATTATCTATCTTAGTTTGCAAAACTTGTTTGTGGTGAGAAACTGGAGCATATGTAGGAAACGACACCTGGCTTTCTGTTGCTTTGATTTTACTCCTCTTTGATCTTGTTGGGCTTTCATGAAGTTTTGCTGCTCGGATATCCTTATCTGCCGGAAACTGTTTCACTATTTGTCCCCCATTTTGCTTTTCAATGCCATGTTTTCTCACCAGTTCAGACCAATGTACATCAACTGTTGGTGACCAGTCCATTGCTTGTCGCAGTAATGTGTCTTGATCTGAAATGCAATCATACGAATATTTGAGAGGTTTTGGTTTAGTACATGTATTCTCATCTGATTTAGCTTTACGTTTCCGAGGTGTGTCAAGCACTAATCCTGTTCTAACTTTATGAATAGACTCCAGTGGTGGATCCAGAAAATTGGATAGGGGGGTTCAAATAGTATCACGCGCGAAGCACGTGGAAAATTTTAGATAATCACGCCCACGTTTTTGACCACGCCCCTACTCACGTGAGCATGCACAGCTCTGATTGTAAACAAAGAATCCAACATGGAGCTCGCTACAAACTTGAACTTTGATTGTAGATTTCAACTCAGGAATGTTTAACTCTTTAGGGCCGGTAGACGGATTTATCCGCACGCGCGTATTCAACGATCGCGTAATCTGCGATTTTTCGCATTTTTTTATTTTAAGCCATAGCGTTTGAGCTATGAGCTTTAGACTTGCTGTGCAGTTAGGTAAGGAAGTGCTCTACTAAAATACCAAGTAAGAGTCAGGTCTGATTAGTGTGAGGGGAGATATAGGCTTTAGAGTTCAAAGGTCGTGATCGCGGCAAGATCGTGACCTTTGGTTTTAAACTCACGTTTTTTTCTTAGTGCTTTGAAGGAGAAGCTTGACGGTAGCTATGGAAGTGCAGGGAGGCTTAGGCTATACCTGCATACAAGCGCTTTTGCAGTGCTGCTCTTCAAGCTGGAAAAAAAGCCTAAAGTATGCAGGTCGTTTGGCGACCTTTGACCCCTTCCATTTTTGCAAGCTTTTAAAGTTAATAAAAGCAAACCTAGAATTAATTTGATATAGCCATGGCTTAGTACAACCATAGCTAAGCTCAACTAGCTACAAAAGAGAGTGGCTAAGGCTAAAGCAAGAACAAAAGTGTAGAAAAACCTACGTTAATTAAATATTCATAAAATCTAATTAAGTATGCATAATAAATTTAGGCCCTAAAGAGTTAAAGTAAGTTTATAATGACAATAATTTACTAGGAATTTAGTTCATGATATAGCTACAGTGTGTGAGAGAGAAACTGATCAGTTAGAAATTAGCTAGCGACTCTGTGGTACAGGCGAGTATAATGATGTATGGTTGTGTACAGTTTAAAATTTCAATCACTCAGCATAAATTGTAGCTTTATTCTACGTGGGTGTAGTTGTGAGAAGGCCTTTACTAGTTCTTTCATTTTACTTTCAGAAGTGGTGAGCTTGGTACATCGTTCGCGATTAATCTTCATGAGAGCAAGTCCACTCAATCTAGTCTCTGTCATGGTTGCTCGTCTGGCAGTCTTAATCAGCTTCAATTGACTGAAGCTTCGTTCACTCTCACAGGATGTGATTGGTAGTGTCAAAGCTACTTGAAGCAAAGCATGCAAGTTGGGAAACTGCATGGGACTACATGCTTGAAAACAATCTACTAATTTATTGGGGACATCGACATTGTGTTCCTTCCACTTCCTAATCATCTTCATAGAGATCAACTGCTTCAGTAAGCTCTGCAGGGACACTGGTAACCTCATCTATAATCTGTCTGAGCTGAGTTAGCACTCACTTTTGCACGAATAACTCACGAACAGAAAATGCAAATTGGACAGGACTTGAACGAATCTGCTCAGCTCTCCAACCCGGATAAAATATATAAAAAGCACTTTACTGCTCTTCTTGGAACTTGGAGAAACAAAACTCGCCATACAAAGCAATGCGAGCCGTTTAGCATTGTTTCTAATTAACGCTCGCTCTCACCTTTGTATCATGTGACATTTACAGAGAGCATCCGTAGAGCTCACGTGCACTTTGTTTATCGCGCTACGCATTCTTCGCATTCAACACATGGACGGTCAACCGGATGGCCAACTCAGCTTAGACAGAGTATGGTAAAACACACTCACTAGGAAGCAGATACAAGAGACCTAGAACTATCTTGTGGGATGGATTGTTCACAAATCGTTCGTCTAGTTCAGCAACAACATGTGAAAGGAACTCGTCGTATATGGTGATTCGGAAATAGTCTTCAGCAGTGGCTGATGGAGGGTTACTACGATGTGCCTGACGACCAGAAATTCTAGGTTTTGAGAGTTCAAATTCTTCCCCATGAAGTTGTTTGCCTGTCTTTGTGGCCAGATGAAATTGCTTCTTGAACTCTGCAGTAGAATCCCTACGTATAGACTTCAAAGTGGAGACAACAGAGCTGACCATCTTGTACGCATAAACTACATCGATAGCTTGCATCTGTAACTTCATTGTCAATTCCCGTAAAGCTTGAAGCACCTGTACAAGTATATGGAAGGCAACTAAAAATGATGACGACTGAAGTTGAAATAGGAAACCATTAGCCTTTGTAATGGTTTTTCCATCCCAGCTCCAGTTTGTACCAAGCTCCACATGTGAATTAGGATGAACCATAGCTTGCAAAGCAGAATGCACAGCAGGTAGAAGCTCAAGAAAGACTGTGTATGAGTCTATGCGTTCAATCCAGCGAGTCCTGCAAGCATCCTTCAACTTCTTGGCCTTTGATGAACTTTCAGAACTATGTGAATCGATTGCCCTGTCTAGTAGCCTTTGCCTCTTAGATGAAAAATTGAAAAATCGAGCAATTTCACCCACATAAGACTCAGCATTTTTAATTGCCTGGATGTTGCAAGCAGAGACTACAGCTAAATTCAAACGGTGAGCAGCACAGTGATAATACAGTGCTCGAGGAGCTTCTTGTTGTACAATAGCTCTACAACCAGACCTTGCCCCAGACATGTTGCTGGCACCATCGTAACATTGACCACGTATGTTAGATGAAGAAAGCCCATGTGTTTGCAACCACTTGAGAATGGACTGTGCCAACACTTCACCAGTTATTCTCTCCACTTCGACAAAATCGACAAAGATTTCCTTAATATTATCATCAAGAACATACCGTAAAACAAGTGAGAGTTCTTCTTTGTTGGCAGCATCAGTCACCTCATCAGCAATAACAGAAAAAAACCTAGCTTCATCTACGATGTCAATTCGAATGGAATTGCCTATTACACTTACCAACACATTTTGTATGGTCTTGGAAGTATAACATGCATTGCGTGGTGCCTTTAAAAGGTAGATCAGCAAGAGTGGAATCTGTTTCAGCCCGGAATCTAACTAGCTGTATAAATTCCCTTCCCTTCAGATTCCCAGTTGATTGAGTCGTCTCGGTGGCCACGAAGAGCAAACCCTTGCTTGCCACACAACATTATGATTCTCAGTAAGGACTCAATTACCTTTTGGTTGCTTTCCATTATTTGCTGTAATTTGTGACCAAGAACTGAATCGACAGCTTGTGTTGGATTCTCGAATCGAGTAATGAACTCATTCATTTTGGTCATTGCGGTGAGATGGTATTCATGTCTAGCATGTGTGTTTGCTTTATCTGACATCTTAATCCAAGAATCAAATGGAAGCTTACCAAGACCTTGGCCACCTACTTGGCTTGGAGCAAAGAAAACACATGCACGACAATATGCTCCTTTATCAAATGTGCTGTAATGGAGCCAAGGATGTTGCTTCAACCATGAAGGTTGGAACTGACGCTTTGAACTCGACTCACAAGAACGTGTACGTGGATATGACATAGGATCAGGATTGGGTTCAGTTTTCAGCACACGATACTTATGCTGCCTGGTAAGCTGTTTCACATCATCATGGGAATTCAACAGCTTACCGATATCACATTCACAATCAGAAGTACTTGAGCTCTCTTCAATAGAGGTAACAATTGTACTAGAACCTATTGCAATATGTTTGTTAATAATTAATAGCAGCATTTTTATGTATGTGACAATTTAGCTTACTTAGTCTGGTAGTACTTTCAACAACATGTTCCTCTACTACTGTACTACTGTCTGACAGTGAGTGTTCAGTGTCAGTATTACAATCATCATGATGATCAATAATGGAAGAGTTAGATTCAGTCTCATTCTGAGTGTCTGACTCTTCATGATCTATAATATTTATATTTTTAAATTAATTTTGTACGGTTTTTACTGATAATATAATTTATGCAAAATTAAGTATGATGTATACCTAGTCTACTTCTCTTTGCAAAAAAGCTTGTGATCAGGTGGTTATCAGAAGGCTTCTTTCTCCTGCTCATGGTTGGTAACCTTTGTTTGCACAGCTCTACCACAACTAAAAAAATTCACCACCGTGGCTAGCAGAGCACATGGCATTGGGAAATTCCCTCCAAAATTTTATTATACGGACACTACTAGAAGAAAAATTGAAGTACTGTGCGTCTTGGCATCTGCTGCCAGTGCAGGATCAAAGTTTAGGCCTGTATGTGACTACCAAGTTAGTTTACTTTGAAACTTAACATATTGTGATAGTGGCAACTCTGTGAGTGTATGTTATAGAGTCTTGGCTAGTAAATTATCGCAGTTTTAACTGTTATAAATTGTACGAGCTCTCAAGTTGAAAGGGGGGTTCTGTGGAACCCTGTGAACCCCCCCTGGATCCGCCACTGGACTCCAACTTAGGCAGTTCTGCATTACAAGCTCCTCTCCTGATTGATTGTAATGAGCCTGCACTTCATCTCGATATTGTCAGACATTATCTCTCTTCTGTTTAGCTTTTTCATTGGATGTTTGTTTAACCCTCAAATTTGAACCAGGTGTCTTGCTTAAGACATCTTGCAGTGCAACACCAAACTTACTGTTCCAATTTTAGATATGATTTGTTTCCCAACTTGTTTAGGAGAGGTGTCTTCATCAATAATGATGCTTGTACTGTCATCTGATTCATTTCTTTCAGTGAAGGCTATATGTGTGTCTTTTGTTGGAAATAATTTGGAAATGTTATGGTAGTATTTGTGGCATGCATTGCATTATGTTCATTCTTTTCTTCTTCTGGTAATGCTGCCTAATTTTCTTCAGAGAATACTGATTCATATTCCTTACGAGCATCAACTGATTTCCACTTTTTCATAAAATGCGAGTTTATTCTTGAAAAATGTCTCGTCGTAAATACTGAGTCTACATCAGTGTGCAGTAGTGGATATCCTTCAAAGTGTTTATTAAAATCAGTAGCAGTTGTCTTTAGACTTTCATGAGAGAGTTTCTTGCCTGGAATAGTGTGCTTCTTTGTATGTACTCTTACTGCAACTCGAGCAAAATTGCAATTGATCATGCGACTCATGCTAAACCTGTATAGTTAGAAAAGTTTTATACATCAAGATCATACCTAGACTCACATGTATGCACTGACATGCATGCACTGTGGTAGGCACACACACACACACACACACACACATACACACACACACACACACACGCACACACACACACGCACACACACACACACGCACACGTGACACACATCACACACACACACCTCTGACTCACTGTTACACTCACAAACACACATATTATAGGCTCTGAAACTGATTGTGGCACTGAGACAGCTTGCTAGGTCAGACAGATCATATGGTCACTGCAGGTCTTGCCAGCAGCCTGTGGAGTTTTAGGACTGTGTACTAAAAACTATTATTATGATTATATGTTAAGTATTTTCAAGGATTTACCTGGATGTGTGGAGCTCATTAAAATGCGTAGGGTGTGGCTTGTTATTAAAACTATTAACCCAGTTTAATGAAGATGGCCGCATGAAGAGAAGTACAAGCAGAAGTTCGAAAACGTGGTAGGTTAAAACCACTTGTGGTAGTCTGTCTTTAGGATTAAACTAAAGCTAAAGGACCTATTTACAAGGATCTGACTGGTAGAAGCTGCCTTCTACTAAATAAGTTGAAAAAACGGGGGGGGTTGTTCTATAAGTATAGGTTAAATTGTTAGTATTTTGTCTATTTTAAGCTCACTGTTTAATATTTGCACAAATACCAGTCAGAAACAGTTGTAATAGACACTAATCTATTATCAGCTACAAACTTGGTGCTTAGTTTTGTGTTTTAACCTACCACGTTTTAACAAATAGCTCTTATAAATGAATATTTAAATCGTGTGGTTAATTACAGATTGCCGCTTGTTACCATAGAAACCAATTAATATTTGCATGCTCTAAAGTCTGTAGTAACACATTGTCATGTTTTTCATGATCAGATTGCAACTGTTAGAATAAAATTGTTTAACAAAAATTCCCAATTTTACTGTAAAAATAAAAGTTAATATGTGACCTGTCAAGGGAAAACCTCCTGGTTAGGAAATTATTGTTTTTGGAGTAAAATGCGATTTTAGTTTAATTCGCGTTTTAAATTTGCGCAAATTTTTTTTTCTTGCACGGATGCGCTGCGCTACATCTCAGCATGCTCCATGCAAATTTGAGGGGTGGAGCTGCTTCTGTTGCAGAGATATAGCCAGTAGTCTGAGCATCGTTCATTTTTACTTAGTTGCTAACACGGAGAACAGTTGCTATGCTGTGCAACAAACCATAGCGAATATTTATGAGCAAGGCAGCTGCCACTAAAAATAATTTATTATTNTTGGAAATGTAATGAGACACAGGAATGGTTAAATCGTAAAAAGAACGCAAACAAGATGGAATGGCTGTTAGAGTGTGTAGAATTCTTCCTGTATGGGCTGCATTTAACAATCTCCTTATTGAGTCTCTCATTTTGCCCACGGGAAGAATTCCTTACACTCTAACAGCCATTCCATCTTGTTTGCGTTCTTTTTACGATTTAACCATTCCTGTGTCTCAGTTACATTTTCAATGTTTTTTATACTTGTTTGTTCTCATTTTTCCATAATTCTACAAATTACATATGAGTTGGTGTGTGTAGCTAGCTACTGAGCTAGTAGTCTGGCAAACCAGACTCACTGAGCCAGCGGTGGGCTGCTGAGCTGGTACTTGACTGAAGTCACAAGTTGTATAGCCTGCTTGATACTGAAGTGAAACACACATCTCAGTCATAAGATTTACTTGTCTTTCTATATGTTATGATAATCAAAGTCCTGATTCATCTCTTAAGAAGAGCAACCAGGTATCACAAAATAGTTCCAGGCAACTTCAGTGCATTTAATTCCAAATAACGCACACTTTTGTGTGTAAAAAGGGTCGTCAATTCGAATTTTCTAGAAGCTAATGAATTATGCATAAGTGTAGAAATTAATGGCGGCCATATGGAGGAGGCCCTTTCCGCCTTGTATCTAGCTACTCAATGAGAGGCGCTAAAAACCGATGGCAAAAGCGACTGTACCAAAAGAAACCAAGTTCGTTCGTTCAAGAATCAGCTTTTAAAAGTGAATAGTCTCTGAGAAAAGTTGAGCCAAGATAGAAAAAGAAGAAGAAGAAGAAGAAGAAGAAGAATAAGAATAAGAAGATGGAGAAAATTGGAGGTTTGACATATTTGTGTTTGTTACTTTAGCGATGTTTTTAGGCCATGTTTTTGGGCTCATTAGAACGAGAAAGAGCTAAATAGTAGCTTTAGAAGCCTTTTAGTGCTAAGCGCTCAGTTTTTGTAGAGTTATTCGCGTGAATATTTGTATTGTGCTAATGGGCCATCCGTGCCATTCCTGTGTACCCAGTACTACCGTACTGGGAATAGGCCTGTGCACTGCACATGACATATCATTAGTGCACACTTGCTGCAAAACGCTAGTTAAATTACTTTTGACGCTAGTTACTTCTGAGAAATTTTGTGCCATTTGTGATTGATTGATTGACTATGCCCAAGAGTCAAAAGTCACACTCTACTGTTCGTACACCACCAAGAAGCCGCTCGACAGGAACAACAACCGCCGCCGCCACCAGAGCGTCCACGAATGCTCGTACATCGGCTAGAGCTTCAGCGAGGCGTTCTATGTCCCCCCACAGCAACCTAAGACCAATCCCCCTCTAGACGAGCTACTCCAACTCGTACAGGACCAGGTACACGTGGCTAAGAGTTCAAGTGAGCGGGAGCCGCCGTCACAGGAGATCTCCAGCAGCACCCCTGCGTTGCAAGGTATATTTTGCAAGCATGCATGCTATTAAATATGTCCTAATCTTTCTTGTATGGCGCTATGCATAGCTATACCACTTGCTGCAAAATTTCGCAGTCTACTGAGACACAGCCTTATCCTTGCTGCTTGCCTAACCACTGAGGCCAGCCCCCAGCACTATAAATCATATATCAGTCTGCAATTTGTGCTTTTGGTTTGCATGACATGGCACTACTGGGCTTGTGGCGCGGCGCAGTGTAAATACACTGTATGCAGTCAATTCATAGCCGTAACCACAGCTTACAGCATCCATCGCTAAAATTAATGTTTACAATTTGTGGCTTTGCTTGTCCACTCATGGCACTACCTGGTTTGCATTGCACCTGGTGCGGTCTGTTGCTATTCAGTCTATTCATAGCCAGAACCACAGCCTAGTTGCATGGCTTCCCACACTGGTCAATCATCACAGCTGATATTACTACAGCGACTTTCAATGGCTTTTAATGCTTTTATTTGCGTGAATATTTGTATTGCGCTAATGGGGCATCCGTGCCATTCCTGTGTATCCAGTACTACCGTATATATATACTGGGAATTACATTTCCAATGTTTATTTACTTGTTGCACATCAGGTTTGTCAGGGTTAACAGAGATCACAGTTACATCTGTCATGTTCAGAGGAAAAATTAACTTGTCATGCATCTCTCGACTAGCAGTTGCAGTAAGTGCCATACTTGGGTAGAACACTTCCCAGTTCTCCCAAACGTGAAAAATCTCCCCTGAAATCTTTGCCCTAACACATAATAATAATGAATAAAACAAAATGAAGTGGCACAAACTTGAAAGTGTAATCAATATGTTCACATAAATGACACAATATGTGAGATCTCAACACAATGAGCTTCGTCAAAAACAAAGGTAACTAGATTTGAAACATGATTCGTTCAACACAGCATATGTCTCCACTGCCTACTGCCAAGAAGTAATTCGGGGTTGAAGTAGACCAATTGGTAATAACCTTCCTTGATAAGTTTCTTCATCTCAGTTGTGGTTTTATTCGTGACACTTTTACTCCCCTTTTCGTCAAAGAATCAACTTGATCTTTGACTAGAGCAAGAAGAGGAGACACCATTGTTACCATACTTTTGTTCTCTCTACCATTCAAGAAATCTAAAAAGCAGCATAGCATAGCCTCTTCCCATACCCTGTGGGCAGTGAAACGAACATGTCACTTTTCTTCAACAATAAATGCCTTAGAACTTTCTCTTGCTCGTTTCTTAGGCTTTGGAAACCCAATGATGTAGCATCAGACCAAAGAGCTTTGATCCAACTCACTCACTGCTAACGCTTCTCCTTCTTCTTTTACCGCATGTGCATGATTATACTATATGTGTGTCAATTGAAATCACCGATCAATGCATTGTTGTGATGTAATGATTGCAGTCCAGGGCAATATGGAACGTCTAGGGTCCGTACCAGACTCTTTTTCCCGCGCATGTGTATAGAGCACGTAAAGGGTCTGGATACGCTAGACTACATAACATCAAAATGATAGATTTCTTTCTTTCTTTATGTTTACTGCATTAATACGTTTTTACAAAGTTTTTGTTAAATTATATTCAAAACCTTTTTAGACTACTACACTGAGTGACTATGGACTAAGAAAATTTTCTAAGACCAAAAATGACAACTGACATTTATTTTGCTAGAATATAATATTTTCTAGCACAAAAAAAACACGTTTTTTTTTTTTACAGTTAGATAAAAAATATTGCGAAAAAACAAAAGTTTTCTTGTGGTACAGAAACAGAACTTCGTCTTTTTGAGTGACTGGATTTTCTAGTACACTTTTGAAAAAAACCCCGTTTATTTTGGTTTGAAAATATTTTCTAGCACAACAGAAACCTTTAGTGAATATTTATTTTTTTTTACACTTGGAACATCTCTTGAGGTAAAAAACATTGTTTGTAAAAATAAAGTTTTCTCACGGTACAGAAAAAGAACAGGGAGTGACCATGGACTTAAGAAATTTTTCTAACACCAAACAGTACACTTTTGACAAAAAACATTTATTTGCCTTGAAAACATTTTCGAGCAGAAACGAAACCCTTCTGTTAAAATTTACATTTTTCAACACTTGGAACATTTTCTTGAGGTAAACAACATTGTTTGTTAAAAACACACGGTATAGAAAAAAAATTGGTCGACTATCCTATCCTATCATTTTGACAAAAAACTTTTATTTTGCCTTGAAAATATTTTTGCTCAACAAAATCAGATTGTGTTGCTCTAGTACATCATAAAGTAGATCCTTGTTACAGTTTGAAGTTAGGTTTGATGTGCTACCACTGGAAAGTTTCAGGTTATACACTTGTGAGCAACCCCTACAGACTTCACTTGAGCTTCTCTTGTTAACATTAGTGTGTTTTGAATGTGAGGAGATTTTGGTAGAGCTAATTTAATTAGTGGATCATGAAGGGGTGTGTCCAAGATTACTATATCTAAATATAAAATTGAAAGTGAAAGTGTTCAGGAGGTGCTGGAGATCATTTTCCTGCAAAAATTAGTGACTGGAAGTTGTCTTCGTACAAGTGACTGGAAATTAGAGAACTTCAATGTATTGTCAGGTGCAGGTACTGTTCAAGGTGAACAATGTATTACTAAACAGAAAGTATCTTCTAACAGGATAAAAACAAGACTAGAACAAACCCCAGCCAAGAGGAAGCCCAGCAAAAGAAAATCTGTAGATGTGTGTGAGGGTGAGAAACCTTCAAAGAAGCCTGCTGATAGTAGTACAAGTGATAAACAAGTATCTGACCCGATGCCTAAAAAAGCAGCTAAGAGACCACTCTCTTCTAGGAGCATTAGCTAAACCTTCAGTTTGTAGAAATGTTACTGCATGAACATTTCTCTGCATTGATGTACCATAATAACTTGTGAGGCTCCAAGCGAAAACCGGTCATTTGGGAAATTATTGTTTTTATTCTCAGCATGCTCCATGCAAAATTTGAGGGGTGGAGCTACGTTACGTAGTCTATAATATCTATGGTTTACCTAACAACAACTTTACAACCGTTTTTCTAGGAAACCATCAGGGCTGCTTGCAAGTGCTATATCTGGAAAACAACTACAGCTATGCACATCAAATTTTCATATGCGCTTTCTGGGAAGGCCTAGATACACATAAAATAACTAACTCAAAATTTGTGGAAATTCCCAAGCGTACAGTTTTCGCTTGGATCCTCACATTTGGCCATCTGCCAGTGCCTCTTCATGTGCCATTTACTGCTACAGTGTAAACTGAAGTTCCATAAATTATTTGTGGATTGTATATACTGAGAATGCACAGTGACACATGGCACAGTATATGAGTATTGTTAACTATTGCTGTACTAACAGCATTAAGAGCTTTGTTAGCCCAGAATAAAAGGACTGAAGGCATGGGTTAATGTAAACATGCTAAAATCGGAAGTCCAAGAAAAAAGAGATTACATACACAATAGCAGTTCAGTGGTTGCACACAGATTGTGTTGCTTTGAAATGTTACCATCAAACAATTTTTGGGATGGAATATCACTCTGGGGTCCTCGTCCCGCATCCTGGGATCAACACATACAGAGTCATTATAGTCATGGGCATGCATAGATGCTTACAATTAATAATTGTTAATACAGACAGGAGTGATAATATCACAGCACACACACATACCCACACACAGTGTCCCAGAAAGAGAGACAATGTCACTTTAATAGCAATTTAAAAGTTAATAGTCTGTTATGATGATGGGACATCCCTTATACTCTTAAATCATGGGAGTAATGCTTACTCCTAAAAGGGTGTTTGCACACCCATGAACACCAAGCTCCCTATAGGGAGTTAAAACTACTCCAATGGGTGTTTTATTAGGTGTTAATAAAGGTGTTACAGGTACCACTCATTAGCTTAGTAAAGGTGATGCAGATACCACTTTATAGTACTGAGATTTCTCTTCCTCCTGCTTCTTTTCTCCCTTTGATTCTTTTATGGTACATGCAACATGCCTGATTCTTGTCTGTATGACACTGTAACACTGAAAATCTTACATTAATCACAAATTTAAAACATTACCATGCACAAAACTTAGTAATTTTATAAGTAAACATAAAAATTTAAACAATAGTAAATTATGTACTGATGCTGGCCAAAAAAAAAAGTAGACCAGATGTATAAGTTATTTAGTATTTTGGTCCAATGCATTAAGGTTGTGTACAAGTAATTGGAGGCATGGACGGTGGAGAGCACTATCTAGAATTTTAAAAAATTAATGCTGGAAAAAAAGGAGGGCAGCAGAAATTTCTTTGGGGTATTGGATATTAAAAGTAAAGTAGCTGGCAATTAAGTCAACAAAGGCATCTCGGAGAGATTTACTTTCAAAAAGTACAGTCTCTTCACATACAATGAAGTGTTGGCTGTTGGCTCTCAGCAGCACCAGCTTTACCAGTGATAACAATGAAGGGTGCTTTCTGCTTGATTTGCTTCACCTCACTAATGACGTCCGCATCACAAAAACAAGAAAAAAAAGATATAATGTAAGTGTACGTACATGTAGTATACATAATTCACATATGTTAACGTTATGTACCTCAAAATGCTTCTTCACTATCCCTCCACGAGCAGGTCTTCTTGGGTAGAGCAGCTTCATAAGAAGTTGAATACACACATAGTCTTGCAAGTCTAATACAAAGTATCAATGAATTTTAGGATCAAACAAACAAATCGCACACACATATATACCATTTTTGTCATCCACTGATTCAACATCATTCATCATTCACAACATTTTTTGATTACAGGACGTGAGGACTCAAGATCAGCCAACTTGAGAAGCTATTCTGAGCATGGAACCCACAGATTTTTCAGAGTTCCTGGTGGTTCTTCTAAATTAGCCAGCCTTTGAAAGTCATAATGGACCTATATCGTACACCAGACAAGCACTGTAACATGCATTCAAAAACAGTTACTACAAAAACTTACTCCTCTGTGATCATTGAAGCATGGAAATACGTCTAGTATTTCTGCCATCATTGGTTGGTCGTTTTCAATCCAACTTTTGTGCCCAGCAGCAGTTTCAACCATTAATCTCTTTATTACTGCTAAACTTCTAGTTCCTCGTCCCTGTGTTCACAAATATTAAAATAAATCACATAGTAAGGGCTCTTCTGGATAACAATATACCTTGTTCCACTCTTCCTTCAACTGAATAATACTTGATGCATATTCATCTTGATCAAAGGCTTCCACGTCCAGTGGCGGATCCAGAAAATTAGAATGGGGGGTTCAGAAATATTTGCGCGCAAAGCGCGCCGCAAATTTTTAAAAACCACGCCCATTTTTCGTAAACCACACCCATTCCATGTGATTTAGCTCCACCCATTTTTAAATCTTGAGCAGAGTGAGCTCGCGCTACGTAGCTACTGAGCTCTCTATAGTGTCTTCTTAGAGGTTTTTGTGCAAGAAATTCTCTTTTTAGGCTTATTTGGCTTCGATAAAGCGTCATTCAAGATTCTAAAGTAAGTTACAAGCGGTCACTTTGCGTATAAAAGCATAATGAATAATTGAATTTCTGGGCAAAAGGGGGGTGCAGCTGACCCCCCCTTCCCCCCCCTGGATCCGCCACTGACGTCTTCACCCTGATCGATTCTGCCACGTTTTGATCTTGTAGAAGCTCCAGCACTATCAGCAGATCTTTTTTTCCCTTGGATCTTATCCCCTTCTACATGATCCTTATGAAAATCCTTAAAGGAGTAATGCAGTCTTCTCTTCCAAGATGCCTAAATGAATCACACAACATATATATTGTCCATGTCATCTAATTTTTATAAACATAATGCCAGTAACTTACATATTGTTTGTCCTTTGAGAGTGTATCATTCAGATTTGGAAACTTAGTAACAAGTTTCCTGGGTATGTCCTCCTATTGCTCTTTTGACAGGTACCTACATATACAGAGATAGATCTACATGTCACACCAAGATATGCACAACACTCACATGCATGCACCCAATGTATATGTACACAAGTAAAAAAAACATTGGAAATGTAATGAGACATAGGAATGGCCAAATCGTAAAAAAAAGGCAAACAAGATGGAATGGCTGGCAGAGTGTGTGCCGAATTCTTCCTGTGTGGGCTGCATGTAGTACTCTCTTTCCATGTTGAGTCCCTCATGTTGCCCATAGGAATAATTCTTTACACACTCTGCCAGCCATTCCATCTTGTTTGCCTTTTTTTTACGATTTGGCCATTCCTATGTCTCATTACATTTCCAATGTTTTTTTTACTTGTTTGTTCTCATTTTTTCATAATTCTACCAATCACATTTGAGTTTGTGTGTATATGGTAGTTACTTGTACACTATNTAAATGACTTGCATGTGCAAGCATGAATGCAAGTTGATTGTTAACATTAAACACATGACCAAAACTTTAAATTCTGATTGGCAGAAATAAGTTGCAGCTGTCCACCTAGAAACAGTATAAAAGGAAATATTGTTACTATGCAACTATTTTCTGTGAAAAAAGCATGGAGGTGCTTGCAATGACTGGTGTGTCACATTCTTTAATTTACTTGCAGTTTGGTTGAGGTTTGTTTTTTTTTTTTACCAACAGAAAGAGAAGTAGAACAGTTTGAGAATGTACATGAAGAAAGAGAAGGAGAAAGGGGAA
Organism: Tethya wilhelma; assembly: GCA_964030475.1. NCBI lineage: Eukaryota > Metazoa > Porifera > Demospongiae > Tethyida > Tethyidae > Tethya > Tethya wilhelma. The sequence goes on from CAXIPT010000020.1 coordinate 104,821, forward strand.
GAGAAACGGAACAAGAAAGAGTACTAGAAAGAGAAATTGAAAGGGAAAGAGAAAGAGTACAAGAAATGGAAAGAGAAAGAGAAATTGTGGAAAGAGAAAGAGAAATCGTGGAAAGAGAGAGAGAAATGGAAAGAGAAAGAGAGAGAGAAATAGAAGAGAATGATTTGCTGGATATGGACATAGATGGTGAGCACCTAACATTACATTGGCCTATGAGTGTCTGACTGCTACATTGTATTTTAAATCTTTCTATCTTAGAGGAAGATGTTGGTGGCAATGGTGGCAATGACGGTGATATCGGTGGTGCAAATGGTGGTGATGGTGGCAACGACGGTGATATCGGTGGTGCAAATGGTGGTGATGGTGGCAACGATGGTGATGGTGACAATGAGGAGAATGATTATAGATATAGGGATTTTAGAGGACGAGGACGAGGACAAGGACGAGGACGTGGACGGAGACGAGGACGTGGACGGGGACATGGACGGGGACCTGGACGTAGACGGGGACATGGACGGGGACGTGGACAAGATTTTGACTTGCCTGCCAATAATGTACGTGGACGTGGTGATGGCAATGCACTGGGTGATGACTGTGCGGGTGGACCCATCTGCACCCAAAGACCACGTCCACATACGATAGTTCTTAACCTTAAAGTAAGTCTCTGAACATTTCTATATGCTGTTTAATTTTACTAATGCAAATCTCTCATTATTTAGATAGAAAAATCGAAAGTTAATATAAATAGTAGGAACTAACAGTTTGTTATTTAGTCTATCCTTATTGTCATTATCATTATTATTATTATTATTATTATTATTATTATTATTTACTGTATACTATTATTATTGTCATCATAATTATTATCATTATTATAAAAAAATCACAACAAAAAAGTAAAAAAAAACATTGGAAATGTTATGAGACACAGGAATGGCCAAATCGTAAAAAAGCGAGCAAACAAGAAGGAATGGCTACTAAAATTACTCAATGAATAATTAATTCCTGTGTGCTGCATGGCAAAATTTTAGTAAGCACCTTATTAAAAGATAATCAAAGACACATCATGAATATCATCAAAGACACATCATGAAAGCATCAATAAACATTATGATTGCAACACTTAAGCACCTTGGATTCTTACAGGCTACGAACTTAAGGAGGGCTCGGATTGATCTTTTTTAATGTATGTCCACAGTCATGCACACATAGTACATGCAAGGATAAAGGTGTCAACAAAACAAATATTCATGTATACTGATTTAATCGGATGGTCCAAAGTTTCTCTTACAACATACCATTAAAAGCACACAGATTCAAATGCTTGGCATGCTAGATACCACTGCACACGAGCTAAAGTTTCCATACCGGCCATTGCAGCACACAGGAATTAATTATTCATTGAGTAATTTTAGTAGCCATTGCTTCTTGTTTGCTCGCTTTTTTACGATTTGGCCATTCCTGTGTCTCATAACATTTCCAATGTTTTTTTTTTACTTGTGAGACATAGGAATGGCCGAATCACAAAAAAGAAAGCAAACAAGATGGAATGGCTGTTTGAGTGTGTAAAGAATTATTCCTATGGGCAACATGTGGGACTCAACATGGGAAGAGATTACTACATGCAGCCCACACAGGAACGATTCTGCACATATTCAAACAGCCATTCCATCTTGTTTGCTTTCTTTTTTGCGATTTGCCCATTCCTATGTCTCATTACATTTCCAATGTTTTTTCACTTGTACTACTATAGGTTGCTATATAACCCATCAGCCAATGCATGTAATATTATATCTGAAGTAAATGCCAAGTCCTTTGTGTTGTACCAGTGTCAGGTCATCCCTAGCTTTAACTCAAGTTCAGTATACAAGCTGTGTGGGCTTATTATCCTGAACTGTCATTATGCCTGGCAAAACAGTTACTGGTGATCCTTGCTGTATGTCTTCCCTTATGCACCATAATCCACCATACGTGCATGCTGTATATATGCATACCCAGCCAAGCCTACAATAATTATGATAGTTCCTATGTCACGCCTATCGAACGGTTGAGTTTTCTTTTTTTTTTTTTTTTTTCATACTCAGAACAGTTAAGGCAAGCTCAGTGTATAATAATAGGTAAAATCTAAGAAAAGTGATATGGTGTATCTTCTAAATTAAATCATATGTTACAATGGAAACTTGATGAAATGATAATCTCATCTTTAATCTAAATGGTAATGCAATTAAAAGTGTCATGTGACCTATAGTTTATGAATAATCTGCCACTTAATTATAATTACTAAATTATGAATAATTCATTTTACCGCTACCAAATACTGTTGCTATGGCAACCAAATTTTGGGACCAAAAACATCTAATAGTAAAGTATCCAAATCTAGGTGGAAATGATGTCCCCGATGTATGCGCATAAAGATATGGCACAAAAACACCATTTTCTATATAATGCACACCCAAATTTTGCAACATTTTTGCTAATTTCTTTATGCGCATATATAGGAGACGTTTCCACCCAGATTCAGATACCTCACTACAAGACGATTATGGTCTGAAAATTTGGTAACCATAGCAACAGTATTTGGTAGCGGTAAACCCAATTATTTACAAAAACTGTTAATTATTCATAATTATCTGGTCACATGACTGTTACGACTGAGTCAAAATGTAGAGGGAAGACATAGCTATCATCATGCATGTTTCCATGATAACACTTGCTACGGTTTGTAAGATATAGCATTAATTATCAACATGTGTGATGATTTCAGTTAAGGAACTCTGAGCTTGCCTTAACTGATCTGAGTACCTATCACCATGCAACAAGATCTGTATCACTACAATACCTTCACATTGTCTTGTTATGTTTCCATTATATAACCAGCTATATGCAAGACCTGCAATGCTACGCTTCATAATTTCATAAGTACACACTACAAAAGAAACACTTTTATGAAATTTTACTTTTTTCAACACACTTGGCGTACAAACTTTGTTGGTGAAAAACAAAGTTTTCCCACATTAAAGACAAAGAACTTAGTTTTTTTTGAGTGACTATGGACTTAGAAAATATTCTAAGACCAAAAACTTCACTTTCTGCTATTAAGCCTTAAAAAAACTTTTCAGCACAAAAGAATGAAATTTTGTGAAATTTTGTGAAATTTTATTTTTCAACCCATGGAATATTCTCTTGGTGTAAAAAACATTGTTAGTGAAAAACAAAGTTTTCTCACAGTAGAGATAGAAAACTTAGTTTTTTTGAGTGACTATGGACTTTGAAAATTTAGTAAAACCAAAAAACACTTTTTTTTAAATACGTTCATTTTGCCTAAAAAACAATTGTCAGTACAAAAAAAACACTTTTGTGAAATTTTATTTTTTTCAACCCATGGAACATTCTCTTGGTGTAAAAAACATTGTTGGTAAAAAACAAAGTTATATCACATTAGAGACAAAGAACTTAGTTTTTTTTGAGTGACTATGGACTTAGACATTTTTTGAGACCAAAAAGTACACTTTTTGCAAAAAACGTTTATTGAAAACATATTTCACTACAAAAGAAACACTTTTATGAAATTTTACCTTTTTCAACACACTTGGCGTACAAACTGTTGGTGAAAAACAAAGTTATCTCACATTAGAGACAAAGAACTTAGTTTTTTTGAGTGACTATGGACTTAGAAAATATACTAAGACCAAAAACTTCACTTTCTGCTATTGAGCCTTAAAAAAACTTTTCAGCACACAAGAAAGACTTTTGTGAATTTTTTCTTTTTTCAACCCATGGAATATGTGACCTGTCAAGCGAAAACCTGACGTTTGGGAAATTATTGTTTTTCGAGTAAAATGCGGTTTTAGTTTAATTCGCGTTTTTGCGTGAAATTTTTTTTACTGCACAGATGGGTTGCGTTACATTTCAGCATGCTCCACGCAAAATTTGAGGGGTGGAGCTGCTTCAGTTGCAGAGATATAGACAGTAATACCAGCCTAGTTCTTTTCTATTTAGTTGCTAACACGGAGAACAGTTGCTATGCTGTGCAACAGACTGTAGCAAATATTAATGAGCTAGGCAGCTGCTGTTAAAAATGAATTATTGTTCAGTGTAATTTCTGCTTTATAGGCTTTTGTTTACAGAATTTTGGTATAGCATATGCACAGAGAGATCAGCTAAAGCTTCTGATATATGCTTGCCTAATTCAAGCGCCCACATAGAGCAGCTTTCTGCTCGTGGGTGTTGCCTCACCCTGTACGCGATCGCATACAGGTTATTCTGAGGCTTATCTTAGTTCTAGAACTTACTCTACCTAGAATCTACCACTTTACTAGCAAGCGCTTACCTCCACGAGTCCAGTAGCCTTCTCCTGGGTCTTCTTTCCTAGCTACTCGCTTCTCACTAAATAATTAAACTGGCCACGTGGCTGTTTGTGGTAATATTCAGCATGTACTGTACATGATCTAATTAAGATACGGAGAGTATACGGACCGCCCATAGTTTACCTAGCAACAACTTTACAACCGTTTTTCTAGGTGGAGGCAGGGCTGCTTGCAAGAGCTGTATCTGAAAAACTACTATAGCTATGCGCATCAAATTTTGATATGCGCTTCCTGAGAAGGCCTAGATATACGTGGAATAGCTAACTCAAAATTCGCGGAAATTCCTAAACGTCAGGTTTTCGCTTGACAGGTCACATATTCTCTTGGTGTAAAAAATGTTGTTGGTGAAAAACAAAGTTTTTTCATAGTAGAGATAGAGAACTTAATTTTTTTGAGTGACTTTGAAAATTTTGTAAAACCAAAAAAATTTTTTTAAAAACGTTCATTTTGCCTAAAAAACAATTGTCAGTACAAAAGAAACAGTTTTGTGAAATTTTTTTTTTTCAACACATGGAACATTCTCTTGGTGTAAAAAATATTGTTGGTAAAAAAAAAAGTTATCTCACATTAGAGACAAAGAACTTAGTTTTTTTTGAGTGACTATGGACTTAGACATTTTTTGAGACCAAAAAGTACACTTTTTGCAAAAAACGTTTATTTTTTATTGAAAACATATTTCACTACAAAAGAAACACTTTTATGAAATTTTGCTTTTTTCAACACACTTGGTATACAAACTTTGTTGGTGAAAAACAAAGTTATCTCACATTAGAGACAAAGAACTTAGTTTTTTTGAGTGACTATGGACTTCTAAGACCAAAAACTTCACTTTCTGCTATTAAGCCTTAAAAAAACTTTTCAGCACAAAAGAAAGACTTTTGTAAAATTTTTCTCATGGAATATTCTCTTGGCGTAAAACAAAGTTATCTCACATTAGATATAAAGAACTTAGTTTTTTTGAGTGACTATGGACTTAGAAAATTTTAGACCAAAAAGTTCACTTTTTGCTATAAACGTTTATTTTGACTTTAAAACAATTTTCAGCACAAAAGAAACACTCAGGTCTATTAATACATGTATGAAGAATATTAACTTTTATTTTTAAATTAAAATTGGCAATTTTTGTTAAACAATTTTATTCTAACAGTTGCAATATGATCATGAAAAACATGACAATGTGTTACTACAGACTTTATAGCATGTAAATATTAATTGGTTTCTATGGTAACAAGCGGCAATCTGTAATTAACCACACGATTTAAATATTCATTTATAAGAGCTATTTGTTAAAACGCAGTAAGTTGAAACACAAAACTAAGCACCAAGTTTGTAGCTGATAGTAGATTAGTGTCTATTACAACTGTTTCTGACTGGTATTTGTGCAAATATTAACTCTTTAGGGCCTAAATTTATTATGCATACTTATTAGATTTTATGAATATTTAATTAACCTAGGTTTTTCTACATTTTTGTTCTTGCTTTAGCCTTAGTCACTCTCTTTTGTACCTAGTTGAGCTTAGCTATGGTTGTACTAAGCCATGGCTATATCAAATTAGTTCTAAATTTGCTTTTATTAACTTTAAAAGCTTGCAAAAACGGAAGGGGTCAAAGTTCGCCAAACGACCTGCATACTTTAGGCTTTTTTTCCAGCTTGAAGAGCAGCACTGCAAAAGCGCTTGTATGCAGGTATAGCCTAAGCCTCCCTGCACCTCCATAGCTAGCGTCAAGCTTCTCCTGCAAAGCACTAAGAAAAAAACATGAGTTTAAAACCAAAGGTCACGATCTCGCCGCGATTGCGACCTTTGAATTCTAAAGCCTATATCTCCCCTCCCACTAATCAGACCTGACTCTTACTTGGTATTTTAGTAGAGCGCTTCCTTACCTAACTGCACAGCAAGTCTAAAGCTCATAGCTCAAACGCTATGGCTTAAAATAAAAAAATGCGAAAAATCGCAGATTACGCGATTGTTGAATACGCGCGTGCAGATAAATCCGTCTACCGGCCCTAAAGAGTTAAACAGTGAGCTTAAAACTTCTATGAATCAGGGGCATAACTAGCATAGAGGTAGAGGAGGCAATTGCCTCCTCTACTTGGTTAATTCTTTAGTTAACTTCTCTTTAGCAGCTACAGTACAGGCGTTCCATCTTAGTCCACTTGTACTGAACGGTACGCTCCACTTTAGCTCTATATAAAGCACTCCACAGCAATTTCTTATTAACCGAAATGATGTCATGTGGGTAAAATTGAAAGACCATGTGTAGCTAGCTTCATATGAGTGTACGTGTGCATGATGAGCAAAAAAAGGCAAGCAGTAGTTACTTCTTTCTTTAAACCTTAAGAAAAGAGGAAGAAGCCAGGTAAATGATAATCTTAAGTGTAGGCTACCCCATAATACTACTTTAGAGAATACAAGTTCAACGGTGAACCATTCCTATTTCTGTATAGGTGATGATAATCATGATGCTACACTGATCCAGCTAGATACTGAACTATCTGAAGAGGAGGCTGATTCTCAATCACAAGAAAACTATGATTCTATGGAAAGCAGTCTGTCAAATATTGAACCATCTGAAGACACTCAACCACAAGAAAACTATGAAAGCAATCTGATTATGATTGAACCATCTGAAGAGGAGCCTGAATCTCAATCACAAGAAAACTTTGATGAATCTATAATAGAATGCAGTCCACAAAGGCTGCTAGATGATACAGACTTAGCTGATAGTGAAACTTATACACAACATGTTGACTGTGAACATATTTCAACAATTCAGTGTCGAGTTAAGCTATCGGATGAGTAGAAATATCGTATACTCACATTGAAACCAACTCCACTGAAAGAATATCCTCCAAATAAGCACAATCGCCGTTTCCAATTTAGTTGGACTGAGGAATACTCATGGATTCGATATTCAAAATCAACAGATGGCATATTCTATGCTCAATGTTATCTATTTGACACTACATGTACCAATGAGTTTGTTCAGACACCATTCAATGACTGGAAAAATGCAGCAGGAGTTGTACGTGGTTCTCTTAATCGTCATTCCAATTCTCAAAATCACCTCCTATGTTGTCAGGCTGCTTCTAGGTTTGTAGCAGTGATGGAAAAGAAAGTTCGATCAATCAAATCCCAACTAAGTGAAACCTATCAGTCACAAGTTTAGCGAAACACCAAGGCACTAACAACAATAGTGGATTCAATTCAATTCATGATCAAACAGGGGCTAATTCTGAGAGGACATAACTGGGATAAAGAAACTAAGAGAGAAGACAGAAATTCATGTGATCTTGACAAGCATGTTCAGGAGTCGCCAAAAAATGCTCAATATTTATCACCTAAAGTGCAAAATGAATTTATCACAGAGCTGATTCGTAGGCAGATACTGGAGGAATGCAATGCTGCGTTATTTTGGAGTGTGATGGTGGATGAAACTACAGATGTATCAAAAACAGAGCAAGTTAGTGTTTGTGTACGCTACGTTTCAGAGAAGTCCGAGGTATGTGAGTCATTTATAGGATTTTTTCCTGTGGCTACTACGGATTCCTTTACACTTACGGTAGATTTCCTTACTAAGTGTGGTTTTAATATGAATAAATTGGTAGGAAAGGGATTTGATGAGGCTTCAAACATGTGTGGTCATCTATCAGGTGTTTCCGCTAGGCTTTAACAACTCTATCCTAATGCAAAATACCTGACGCATTGTCGAAACCATGCTCTCAATCTGGTAATTGTTGCTAGTTGCAATGACGTATCTGATATCCGAAACTTCATGTTAAGTTTCAAGGAGCTTACTTTTTTCCTTTCATACTCTCCTAAAAGGAAGCATATTCTAAAGACTCACCTCAAAGCATGTGCTGATTTGGTAGCTGATACAGAGTCTGATGAAGACAGCAATGAGCACACTCATAATTATCGAGGGTTACCAACTCTCTCTGATAAACGTTGGCTTAGCAGAGTGGATTCAATCGATTGCTTACTAAAGCACTATAATGAAGCTTTAGAAGCAGTGAGAAATGCTTCAACTGGTCAAAGTGCTATTGATGCTGATTCTTATCTGAAGCGTTTACTCTCATTTGAGTTCTTATCATCTGCTGTTATCAGTCACCACGTACTTGGATTTACCAGACCTCTTACAGTTGCACTACAGGCTAAAAATTGTGATCTTGTCTGTGCACACAGAATGGCTCAGCGACTAATAAAGGTGTTGACACAAAAGAGAAGTAATAAAAAATTTCATGTTCTGTGGGAACAGATTGAACACATCGCCAATGGTTTGGGCATAGAACCTTCTAAGAAGCGAACTGTAAGCAGGCGTTCCAATCCTACTGTTCAGGACGTAGAAAGTCATTATAGGGTGGCGTATTACTATCCCTTTCTTGACCACACACTCAACCACCTGAAAACTAGATTTCCTGAAGAGTTGGAAGGTGCATTGTTTGTCTCATATCTCCTACCATGTAATATACATGAGTTAGACAGCCAGAAAATTGAAAAGATGAAGAATGAGTTTCATAGCATGTTACCCCAACCATCTGACTTTGAGAGAAATCACCACATGGAGAACTCATGTTAGTGAAATAGAAAAGGATGATGAAAAAAAGAGTCTGAAATTCATTTGCTCTCTAGCCATGCAACACAAGTAATTTTACCCAAATATCCATTCTCTTCTTTGTCTTCTCCTAACACTGCCTGTTGGCTCATGCTCTTGTGAGAGGTCATTTAGCTCTCTAAAAAGACTAAAGACTTGGTGCCGCAACTCAATGACAAATACCAGATTGGATATGCTAGCTATGGGATATATTAACCGAGATCGTACATCAAGTGTAGAAGAAGTACTGAGAGTATGGGATCACAGAAGAATAGCTTTAGCTTTTGAGACTGTCTCTAATGCTTAAGTTTTATTTTATGGTGACAATGAGTGTAAATTTTATAATTATGTCATTAAATTTATCCCATTTAATTGATCCAGCTCATGCACAATCACTTTATACAGTTTCCTGTTACTGAGGAAATGACGTCACTAATTAGGGGTGTGGCTTCCGGTATGCTAAAATTTTTTTACGGGCCGCTTTGCAGCCCGGAACCTACTGCCTCCTCTCTTTAATACTTCTAGTTACGCCCCTGTGAATAGACAAAATACTAACATTTTAACCTATAGTTATAGAACCCCCCCGTTTTTTCAACTTATTTAGCTTCTACCAGTCAGATCCTTGAAAATAGGTCCTTTAACTTTAGTTTAATCCTAAAGACAGACTACCACAAGTGGTTTTAACCTACAGCATTTTCTAACTTCTGCTTGTACTTCTCTTCATGCAGCCATCTTCATTAAACTGGGTTAATAATTTTAATAACAAGCCACACCCTATGCATTTTAATGAGCTGGAAAAGCGCGCTATTTTGCAGGAACCAGCTGCTTACGCTAGGAAGATGCTGTCTTGAGTGGAAATTCATAGTTTTGACCACATATCCAGGTAAATCCTTAAAAATGCTTAACATATAATCATAAAAATAGTTATTAGTACACAGTCCTAAAACTCCACAGGCAATGGTAGGCTGCTGGCAAGACCTGCAGTGACCATATGATCTGTCTGACCTAGCAAGCTGTCTCAGTGTTACGATCAGTTTTCAAAGCCTATAATATGTGTGTTTGTGAGTGTAACAGTGAGTCAGAGGTGTGTGTGTGTGTGTGTGTGTGCGTGCATTTGTGTGTAGGTGATGTGTGTGTGTGTGCGTGTGTGTGTGTGTATGTGTGTGTGTGTGTATGTGTGTGTGTGTGTGTGCCTACCACAGTGATTGCATGTCAGTGCATGTGAGTCTAGGTATGATCTTGATGTATAAAACTTTTCTAACTATACAGGTTTAGCATGAGTCGCATGATCAATTGCAATTTTGCTCGAGTTGCAGTAAGAGTACATACAAAGAAGCACACAATTCCAGGCAAGAAACTCTCTTATGAAAGTCTAAAGACAATTGCTACTGATTTTAATAATAAACACTTTGAAGGATATATACAACTGCACACTGATCTAGACTCAGTATTTACGACGAGACATTTTTCAAGAATAAACTCGCATTTTATGAAAAAGTGGAAATCAGTTGATGCTCGCAAGGAATATGAATCAGTATTCTCTGAAGAAAATTGGGCAGCATTACCAGGAGCAGAAAAGAATGAACATACTCTTAGTGAATGCAATGCATGCCACAAATACTACCATTTCCAAATTATTTCCAGCAAAATATCAACATATAGCCTATAGCATGACTGAAAGAAATGAATCAGATGACAGTACAAGCATCATTATTGATGAAGATACTACTCCTAAACAAGTTGGGAAACAAATCATATCCAAAATTGGAACAGTAACCCAAACAAAGTTTTGTGTTGCACTGCAAGATGTCTTAAGCAAGACACCTGGTTCAAATTTAAGGGTTAAACAAACATCCTACGAAAAAGCTAAACAGAAAAGAGACAATATCGAGATGAAGTGCAGGCTCATTACAATCAATCAGGAGAGGAGCTTGTAATGCAGAACCACCTAAGTTGGAGTCTATTCAATAAAGTTAGAACAGGTGATACACCTTGGAAACGTAAAGCTGAATCAGACGAGAATACATGTACAAAACCAGAACGTCTTAATATTCATATGATTGCATTTTAGATCAAGACACATTACTGCAACAAGCAATGGACTACAGTTAATGTAAATTGGTCTGAACTGGTGAGAAAACATGGCATTGAAACGCAAAATGGGGGACAAATAGTGAAACAGTTTCTGGCAGATAAGGATATCCGAGCAGCAAAACTTCATGAAAGGCCAAGAAGATCAAAGAGGAGGAGTAAAATCAAAGCAACAGGAAGCCAGGTGTCGTTTCCTACATATGCTCCAGTTTCTCACCACAAACAAGTTTTGCAAACTAAGATAGATAATGGTGATATAATGCTAGGAGATGAGATTGAAGCTACATCATACACCAAGTACACAGTGAACAAAGAAACAAATTCAATCGAAGAACATGAAATTCCATTGTTTGCAAGACATATCAAACTTCTAGACATACAAAAGAAGATACTTAGAAAACATGAAGATCTAGGAATCCTCCGTGATCAAGATGACAGCTACTATGATAACATACCACTAGATCATGTGAAATCCAATTATGGTTATATAATGTATATATATATATACAAGGAGTGTGGCTCGCTTTGCTCGCCACGCTCCTTCCATGTGTATACTGGTGTTTGACTGCTAGATGCATGCAAGCACAGGCATCTGCAGAGTAATAACTGTGCAGTGAAAGGTAACCTGTAAGTGTTACCATGCTGCATTGCATGCATTTCACTGGGATTGCTCCTCATTGCAATTAATTTGGCCTGCTCAGCAATATTGCAATTTAAATATTTACCTCGTTACGTGACGTCACAGACGACCATTTTCCAACTTCCGCCATTTTTGTAATCAGCTGGCAAAGAAACTCGTTATCTGGCTAGCTGTGTTTCGTGTACAGCGTCAGAGCAGCAGACTCCTAGAAGGGAAAGCTCTCCCTCGCTACTCATCTTTTGTGAAAGATTGGCTGCTCTATCACGCTTCTTTGTCGGATATGGATGCCACTGGTAAGCCTTGTCAGCAATCTCAAAAACAGTCAGCCATATACTTGTAGCGCTTGTGATTCTATCCTAGGCTAGCACTATCTAAGCTAGCTGTCTAGGCACACTTTTCATAGCTTGCGTCCTCCACAATCAAGAGAAAAAGCAGCATTTAGTTCGAGGTCGCATCACTTCCGGTGACCCTCCGTAACACACGGATGGACAAAACTTTGCTTATAATATGATATATATATATATATTCACACATATTAGTCAGCTAATGCAAAAATGTATCTTCTCTTTATGTAGGAATTATAATTATGGCACATCATATTTCATGCAATTTTGTTAGAGTAGCAGTTCATTACTACACATCACAGCATATGAAGAAGAACCACCACCTATCATATGGTTCTCTGCCTAAGATTCTTCGTTATTACAATGAACACTTCAAGAATTTTCACGAGCTCTGTACTGGCTACAAAACTGCGGGAAAAACATTTTTAGCCATTACACGCAAGTTCAGTAATAGGTGGCACCCAACTGGAACAAGAAAGGAATTTATGAGGGAGTTTTCACTATCGAAGTGGGAAAAATTGCCAGATGAAGAAAAGCTTGGTCATTCTGCCAATAATTACAATGCTTGTGAGTCAAAATACAATTACTTCAGTGGTAAATTTCCAGGAGCAAGAAAGTCAAGCAAACAGCCATTAAAAATTGAGCTTACACCAACTGACATGACCACTCCAAAACGGTTTGGAAAGAAATTAATCAAGCAGGCAAACTCAGTGTCATTGCAAGTGATCAAAAAGCCAATACAAGATGTGCTAAATGAAACACCTAAATCCAGAGTCGAAAAAAAGCTAACAAGCAATCAAAAAGCTTTGAAGAAAAGGGCTATATTTAAAGTTGAAAACAACATTCAGCAGGAAATGGAAGCAAATGCTGAGCAACTGGTGTTAACAAGTAGAATCAGCTGAAACACATTTGAAAAGCTTCGGAAAGCGCAAGGTTTAGAGTCACCGCAATCCCACATCACACCTCCAACTAAACGTAAAAATCATGGTAGCCTTCCATCCCATGTGGGGATACAAACGCTCTTCTATCTGAGGCAAACACTTGGGAGGATGATCAGGAAATCAATTGGTCAAATCTTGCTACTAGATACGGCATCACAGTACAAACTGGAGGCCAAATAATCAAAGATTACTTATGTGCCCAGGGAATACCTTCAGCATTTATATGTCAGCAGGAGAACAGGCGACCTAGGCGTTGCAAAAAAAGCTACCAGGAAAATAAGTCTCATTTCCTATGTACAGACCTTCTTCTATACAAAAACAAAAAAACTAATGCTAGAATTATGTCTGGGGAGATTAACGCAGGCATGGAAGTTAGTTCAACAACTAATGATGGTAAGATCATTGAGACTCACAAAGAAACAGCAGCTCGTAAAATTCCTCTAATTGATATCAGAAACAAACTTCTTCAAAAACATCAGAACTTGGGAATAATAAGAGATGAATATTTTGATTCATTGTCTGTAGAAGAAACCACAAGAGTTTTGTGTTCCCTTTGATCCGGATATGTCTGATGATGATTTGAAACAGATGTACAAGACAATATGTAGGACATGACACATCAAGATCTGGCATGATCATTCAGGAATTTCAGGACATTCTCATTTCCTTGTGTTGGTGGGTATCGTTTATGACTCTGCTATCTTCTATACGGATGAAGAAATGGAACTGAAAGGAACAAAAATGGATGTGCAAATGACAGTAGAAGAACCAGAACTTCACATCCTTGGGCGAGGCGGAAGTTCAGTTGAAGAACAGAGCAACTTTTCAGATGCAAGGAAGGAGTGCATTTTAGAGGTACAAGAGCCTATACATACCCGTGATGGAATTGCTATACAGGATGTTGTTCGTTTTTTTCATGGGGATGGACCAGCCCAACAGTTTGAATCTGGAAACAAAATAGGAGGCAACCATCCCTGTGTTAACTGTGAGGCACATGCTGGAAATACTAAGTACTACTGTAGTACAAGCATCAAAAGTATATTCAATGAATTCCAAAACAGCGGTCTAGGTTAACTACAGGTCAATTGCAGCTGGCTTGAATTTGCTAGGCTGACACCTCTCAGTGGACCATGCTGGTCATATATCATGTATACATGTAAAGTTTAGTTGTGCACACTAGTTGAGTGCGCTGAGGCTTTATGCACCTTGGTGCTTTCATTTATGCCAAATAGTTTATACTATGCTTTGTCTTGTGCTTACCTAACCATAGATGGTCTGTCTTGTGTCTTCTGGTATAATTTTTATGGTGGTCCAGCGCCAGTTGACTACAGTAAAGGGTTAACACTAATGATGAGTGAGTGTAGTAGTTTTACTGATTCATGTTAGTTTTATCTCGCGCTTACCTGCTCGAACTTGAGTCTCTCTGGTGTCTTCTGGTTGGCTACTGGTCCAGCGCCAGTTGACTACAGTAAAGGGTTAGCGCTAATGCCTGCCAGGCCTGGCCTCCTTGTTTCTGTTCCTTAGAGTAGATAGTAAGTGTCCCGTCTTCTATACCACGAGTCTAGTCTCTTGTACTCAAAAAATAAAATTTTAATTGTATATGGGAAATCCCCTTCAATTGCGTAATGCATGTACCAAACATGATAAGTACAAGCAAACTACAAGCCAGTACAAGTTACAGCCGGTGCGCGCTTTAATTTCTTTGATACCAGCCTTAACTGCAATGAGTTGAAAACACTTTGCAGCACGAAGAAACAGTTTTGTGAAATTTTACTTTTTTAAACACATGGAGTATTGTCTTGGTGTAAAAAACATTGTTTTTGAAAAACATAGTTTTCTAACGGTAAAGATAAAGAACTTAGTTTTTATAAGTAACTATGGACTTAAAAAAATTTCTAAGACCAAAAAGTACACTTTTCACAAAAAACGTTTATTTTGTCTTGAAAACACTTTTCAGCCCACAAGAAACACTTTTGTGGAACTTTACTTCTTTCAACACGTAATCTTGGTGTAACAAATATTGTTGGTGAAAAATCACAGTAGAGATAAAGAACTTCGTTTTTTTTGAGTGACTATATACTTAGAAAATTTTCTAAAAGCAAAAAATCCACTTTTCACAAAAAATGTTTATTTTGTCTTGAAAACACTTCAGCACGAAAGAAACACTTTTGTTAAATTTTACTTTTTTCACCACATGGAGCATTCTGTTGGTGTAAAAAACATTGTTGGTGAAAAACAAAGTTTTCAAATGGTAGAGATCAAGAACTTAGTTTTGAGTAACTATGGACTTAGAAAATTTTCTAAGACCAAAAAGTACACTTTTCACAAAAAACTTTATTTTGTCTTGAAAACACTTTTCAGCACGAAAGAAACACTTTTGTTTTTCTCATCACATGGAGCATTCTGTTGGTGTAAAAAACATTGTTTGTGAAAAAAAACAAAGTTTTCTAATGATGGAGATAAAGAACTTAGTTTTTTTGAGTGACTATGGACTTAGAAAATTTTCTAAGACCAAAAAGTACACTTTTCACAAAAAACGTTTAATTTGTCTTGTAAACACTTTTCAGCACAAAAGAAACACTTTTGTGAAACTTTATTTTTTCAACACATGGAACATTCTCTTGGTGTAAAAAAAATTGTAGGCGAAAAACAAAGTTTTCTCACGGTAGAGATTAAGAACTTAGTTTTTTTGAGTGACTATATACTTAACCCTTTACAGCCCGGAATAATCAAGGCATGCGTTATTTGAAATCCCAAATTATTCACTCGTGAGGGATGCGTGTTTGGGCGTTTGAAGTCAAGCGCTTGTAGTTTGCTCCAGGCATGTAACTATGGCCTTAAATTTTATACACTAGTTACCAAGATACCAAAGATGAACTGGAAGTCAAAAAGGTCGGAGATTGAGGGACTCCCGCACTGCATTCAACGGATGAGCCATGGAGAGGTAAGTAAATTTATACAACCTATAGTTAGATAGTCAACTAAGCATCGCAAATAAGCGTTGCTTAGTGGTATTGCTTGTAAATGAATAGAATAGTATGTATGTAGGTCGTACCACCAGGGTATATAGCCTGGTAAACTTTTGAAGCGCCCTAGATCCTCTTCATACAAACAC
>CAXIPT010000020.1:125911-135063 GCA_964030475.1 Tethya wilhelma
TGACCGCCATAAATTTTTACACTCATGCATAATTCATTAGCTTCTAGAGAATTCGAATTGACGACCTTTTCCACACACAAAAGTGTGGGTTATTTGGAATTAAATCAGTGCACTGAAGTTGCCTGGAACTATTTTGTGATACCTGGTTGCTCTTCTAAAGAGATGAATCAGGACTTAGATTATCATAGTATATAGAAAGACAAGTAAATCTTATGATACAGCTCCTGCCTCCAAATGACTGAGATGTGTGTTTCACTTCAGTATCAAGCAGGCTACACAACTTGTGACTTCAAGTACCAGCTCAGCAGCCCATCGCTGGCTCAGTGAGTTTGGCTTGCCAGACTACTAGCTCATGCAGTAGCTAGCTACACACACCAACTCAAATGTAATTTGTAGAAATATGGAAAAATGAGAACAAACAAGTAAAAAAAACATTGGAAATGTAATGAGACACAGGAATGGCTAAATCGTAAAAAGAACGCAAACAAGATGGAATGGCCGTTAGAGTGTGTAAGGAATTCTTCCTGTGGGCAAAATGAGAGACTCAAAAAGGAGATTGTTAAATGCAGCCCATACAGGAAGAATTCTGCACACACTCTAACAGCCATTCCATCTTGTTTGCGTTCTTTTTACGATTTAGCCATTCCTGTGTCTCATTACATTTCCAATGTTTTTTTTACTTGTACTCATTGTAGTGGTCATTGTCTGAACCTAGTTATAAGCCATTCATCAAATTTACCAGTTGTAAGAAATGTACTTGACAAAATGAAAGCAACATGTCTCTTTTTCTTAAAGAGCCCAAAGAAAAATAGCCTCTTATCTGATATTGTTTCAAGTTCCATCAGTGAAAGGAGCAAACGAAAGCCACTCATTGACTTGTGTAAAACCCGTTGGGCTCAGCCTATCAGCATTTTTATCAATGCTATGTTTTTATTATTAAATCACTGGAAGTGATATCTATGGGGTTGCACAACGAGTTGAGTGGAAATTTTTTCTAATGCTTCCTGGGACCATGAATCGAAAAACACTGCTGCCTCACTTTTACAGGGATTAACAGACTTCAATTTTATAGTAGTGGACTTCAATTTTATAGTAGTGTTTTTGACAGTGTATCACTTTCTCTCTCATTTATCTGGAATAACCATTAAACTACAAAGTTCTACCATTGATATTATAGATGCTTTTCAACAGGTTGATGAAATCAAAGTTTTTTACAAAGATTTGAGGAGAAATATTGAAGCTCAATTTCACAAGGTATATGAACAAAGTGTGAGGATGGGCTCATCTGTGGCTGTAGAACCTTCCAAGCCAAGGAGCTGTGCTAGGCAAAGGAACCGTCCAAATGCAGATGCTGAGACTACTGAAGACTGGTATAGAATCAATGTTGCTGTACCTTTTCTGGACCATATTATTCAAGAAATTGATACACAGTTTTCCCCAATGGCTCAAACAGCTAGTACACTTCTTGGTTTAGTACCATCAGTTATGTATAAAAAGGACATCGATATGACTGAAGTTGTTCAACTCTACTCTGATGATATGCCATCATCTGAGCTTTTCATGCAAGAATATGACAGGTGGAAACTCAGGTACATATCAAAGTCAGAGTCTGAACGACCTTCTACTTGTGTTAGTGCCTTGTATGATTGTGATGAAGATCTCTATCCAAACATATACACACTATTACAAATAGCATGTACCCTTCCAGTAACATCATGTAAGTGTGAACGCAATGCAAGCACTTTGCGTAGACTAAGAATTTTTATGAGAGCTGGAATGACTGAAAACAGGCTTACTTCTCTTGCTCTTATGCATATCCATTATGATCATGAAGTAAATCTGGATTCTGTTGTAGATCTATTTTCTGAACTACATCCAAGAAGATTACAGCTAAATAGTCTTCTTTTTGAATCATCAAGTTGTTGAAGAAGTCATTGTTTATTGTGTGTCACTGTAACAGTTTTAACTTTTAATTATTATCAGATTTTTATAGTTATATGTGGTTGAGGATTAATAACAGTTAAAAGTAATTTATAGATTATTTCTCAAATTTAACTTGACGTGGAACCCCCCCTTCCAAAAAGTCTGGGTACGGGCCTGTAGTACGTATAGTAGGAATGGGCCGAATGTCCCATAGACACAATACAAAATGTTTGTGATCATAAAAATCTAGCAAAACAAAATTAAACCTTCAAACTTGCTCAGAGGCTCTCACTGACATATCAATTGCCTGCAAAGCCTAAAACTCACAAAAACTTTCCTCGGCACTCGTAGAGAGCGCTAGTAGGAAGCCACCATAGTGCCATTTTTGTTCTGCTAACGTACTTACTTACTTACGTATTTCCTAACTGACTTACTTGAAAAGGATTTCCAGAGAACCAGAATGTGTTGAGCCAACTTTGACAGCACAAAGTAAGTTCTTTTAATAGGTACTACATTCCTTGATACTCGTTTTCGTCACAATTAAGCCTAAAGAAAAACTAGAAAGGTTTGAAACTAAGTGTATAAATTCATGTACTACAATTCAGCCATCTTTGTAGGTAGAGTTCAGAGGTCATTATCCATGTGGCCTTATTATGCGCATGCGCATTATTCATTAGCCTCTTCCAGCATTATGAAGTGCATGAGGGTCTACTACTCAACCTTTTTGTATAGACTAGCAGGGTTTTAGCTAGAAACAAAAGAAAGGGGGGGGGGAGCAGCTGCCCTCTAGGGGGGTCTGGGGGTATGCCCCCTCAGAAAATTTTGAGAATTTTCGTGTTCTGAGATGCATTCTTATGCAATTTGAGACGAATCGCGGTATGTGCAGGATCGCTGACCGTGTCACGTGACCCCTTTTGACCTTTGAACCGTACAGTTTTTGACATAAACAACGTGGTGAACAAAGACAAGGTACTAGGTGAGGTGTTTTACATAAGTTACTGTATAATAGTATCTCTGCAGTCAATGTAGGAACATGTGATAGTTGGCTTTGTATTAGACACTCTGCCAGTAGTTGTTGTTAGGCTGTCATAGTGACTATCACCACTGTACAACAGCTCAAAGTGTGTTGGTACTTGTAAATCCTCATCTGAAGGGTCCACCTCAGGACAAAGCTGGTAACTGAAACGACTTTGTGGTCCTAGTGTATTAATTTCTTCCCACTTGTAGTTTGATGAAGGGCTACGAACAAAAAATATTGGGATTTGAAAGTATGTTGCAGCTGCTAGTAGCTCCACATGAGTGCCCCATTTGCCTGGGTAGGACATACTAGCTATATGCTTTTGTATGTCAGGTACATTGATTTCAGTCAGCAGTTCTGAAAACATATTACTGTTCTTGTTTTCAAATCTCACCAATAGAGAACGGACAGCAAAATGTCTATCAGATGTGCCAAATAGCTGGTGTGAAAGGCATCTGAACATACAGTTGCCATCTCCAGCCACTCGGTGGACTTTTCTCCCTTCACTACTCAAGAAAGAAACGAGTGGATCTTTCTGTTCCTGTACGAATTTGTATGTAGGTAGATATATATATATATATATATATATAGATGTACATGTCTATTTGCATAATGTTCATGTGGATATACATGCATTGTGTGCATGTGTATCATGTACAACTGTACCTTATTGTCACAGCTTTTTTCCTTTGTGCTTGTAGGCTGGGTTGCTTGGTCACCCACTGCTTTTGCCTGTTTTGACCAATGCATGTGATTAATTGTTTCTGTATTAGGTCACATGTATGTCTGTATGGCAATATAACTGTGCGTACTTGTAGACATTTCCTGTGTATACAACACTTTTTCTTGCGCCCAGGTCCACCAAACTGCTTCATATCCAAGCAAAAAATACACTTTCCACAGTTTGGGGCTAGACAGGAATCACATTGTCCGCATCGTCTAGTCTTCTTTCCTAAATTAATGTCAAGGTTTGAACATGTATGCAGAGATAGTGTGTATGCTTATAATATTCACCATTCTTTTGTGTTTTTGTTTCACTGGTGCTGGTCGTTTGTTGCTCTGTATCCATTTTATTCTGTACCTGTAAACATGTAGTGATGGNGGTGAGTCTTTAGAATATGCTTCCTTTTAGGAGAGTATGAAAGGAAAAAAGTTAGCTCCTTGAAACTTAACATGAAGTTTCGGATATCAGATACGTCATTGCAACTAGCAACAATTACCAGATTGAGAGCATGGTTTCGACAATGTGTCAGGTATTTTGCATTGGGATAGAGTTGTTGAAGCCTAGTGGAAACACCTGATAGATGACCACACATGTTTGAAGCCCCATCAAATCCCTTTCCTACCAATTTATCCATATTAAAACCACACTTAGTAAGGAAATCTACCAATTCAGATGTAAGTGTAAAGGCATCCGTAGTAGCCACAGGAAAAAATCCTATAAATGACTCACATACCTCGGACTTTTCTGAAACGTAGCGTACACAAACACTAACTTGCTCTGTTTTCGATACATCTGTAGTTTCATCCACCATCACACTCCAAAATAACGCAGCATTGCATTCCTCCAGTATCTGCCTACGAATCAGCTCTCCATTGACTGTGATAAATTCATTTTGCACTTTAGGTGATAAATATTGAGCATTTTTTGGCGACTCCTGAACATGCTTGTCAAGATCACATGAATACTTGCACATAAAATTGATCATCTCACTAAAATTTCCGTCTTCTCTCTTAGTTTCTTTATCCCAGTTATGTCCTCTAAGAGGTAGCCCCTGTTTGATCATGAATTGAATTGAATCCACTATTGTTGTTAGTGCCTTGGTGTTTTGCTGAACTTGTGACTGATAGGTTTCACTTAGTTGGGATTTGATTGATCGAACTTTCTTTTCCATCACTGCTACAAACCTAGAAGCAGCCTGACAACATAGGAGGTGATTTTGAGAATTGGAATGACGATTAAGAGAACCACGTACAACTCCTGCTGCATTTTTCCAGTCATTGAATGGCGTCTGAACAAACTCATTGGTAGATGTAGTGTCAAATAGATAACATTGAGCACAGAATATGCCATCTGTTGATTTTGAATATCGAATCCATGAGTATTCCTCAGTCCAACTAAATTGGAAACGGCGATTGTGCTTATTTGGAGGATATTCTTTCAGTCGAGTTGGTTTTAATGTGAGTATACGATATTTCTGCTCATCCGATAGCTTACCTCGACACTGAATTGTTGAAATATCTTCACAGTCAACATGTTGTGTATGAGTTTCACTATCAGCTAAGTCTGTATCATCTAGCAGCCTTTGCGGACTGCATTCTATTATAGATTCATCAAAGTTTTCTTGTGATTGAGATTCAGGCTCCTCTTCAGATGGTTCAATCATCATCAGATTGCTTTCATAGTTTTCTTGTGGTTGAGTGTCTTCAGAAGGTTCAATATTTGACAGACTGCTTTCCATAGAATCATAGTTTTCTTGTGATTGAGAATCAGGCTCCTCTTCAGATAGTTCAGTATCTAGCTCGATCAGTGCAGCATCATGATCATCATCACCTATACAGAAATGGGGATGGTTCACCGTTGAACTTGTATTCTTGAAAGTAGTATTATGGGGTAGCCTACACTTAAGATTATCATTTACCTGGCTTCTTCCTCTTTTCTTCAGGTTTAAAGAAAGAAGTAACTACTGCTTGCCTTTTTTTGCTCATCATGCACACGTACACTCGCATGAAGTATAGTATCTATGCATGAAGCTAGCTACACATGGTCTTTCAATTTTACCCACATGACATCATTTCGGTTAATAAGAAATTGCTGTGGAGTGCTTTATATAGAGCTAGAGTGGAGCGCACCGTTCAGTGCAAGTGGACTAAGATGAACGCCTGTACTGTAGCTGCTAAGTAGACAACAAGAGAAGTTAACTAAAGAATTAACCAAGTAGAGGAGGCAATTGCCTCCTCTGCCTCTATGTTAGTTACGCCCCTGGTCTTATATTTCTAAGAATCTATGTGCTATGACAAGCTCACTAACAACTAGCAGTCTACACTACATAGCAATGAGCCTATATGATACAATAGCATAATGCATTTTGACTGAAACACGTCACAATCCATGTAAGTTAAGAGGGTGAATATCATTAAATTTGCTAGCTGGTGTACACACCTGTTGGTTGAGCTTTAATGATATTCACATTTGACACTCACTTAACTTACACAGAATGTGACGTCATTCAGTCAAAATGCCTATGCACTACTGTTCTCGCTAAATACTTACCAACCAGTGCTACAAGCAAAGTGATCACTTCTAAACCCTTTACACAGAGGCAACTCTTGACTTTTGGTATTGCAGTTTTGGTGTGCATTATTTGGAATTTGACTCCACGTGGTAATATTCTGGGCACGTGTAAAGTTTTTGTTTGTTGCATCATGTGCACGGGCGTTTTGATTGGAAATTTAGTTGCTAAATTAGAACATTACGGTATACCTAATTAATATTCATAGCACTTAGCAACGCAAACTGATTACCACATAAAGTGGTTGCTTTATATACTTTGGGATTCCTAGCACCAAATACAGTTCTAAACATAGCATACAGCTCTTCTACAGTACAATAAGCACAACTACGCAGCAGCTGCGCTAATACTAAATAACTGAGCATATTGAACAACCACACGGGTTTACATTTAGTAACTAAAAAGCACCTTACTAACTGGGATTTTTTGTGCTTCCTAAAGTTTTCTGTGACACACATTCAGCATTTATGGAAAACATACATGTAAATCAACACATATAAGTCATGTAAAGAGTAAGAAAATCATCCCACTGAAGCAGACTTCCAACCACTCTCCAACAGCTGCAAAAACATCAACAGAGTCCTGTCAGAGTTCCCATGGATCCAGATAAAGACCCTCTATTTCCATCTAATACCCACCATTGTGTGGCCACCGCTGAAACTCCAACAATTAGTCATTCTAGTGAGTCTACTGCAAGTCCTTGTCTCTTAGATTGTCAGAACATCAGTTTTGAATGCCGTGAAAGAATCGCTGGGATAAATTACCAAACAACTGGAGGAGAAGTGGGGTGGACACCAGTTGTGTCAAAGAGAAGGCAAAAACACTCCAAACCTAAAAAGAATGTTGCATCTCATAGCGATACAAGCAGCGAAAGTGGACAAGAAATTGACATCTCTTGTGCACGACTGATTGAATTTGAACAGAAATACGGGATACCTGGTCTCTCCATCAGTTGCAGAGGTCCCCCGTCATGGATTCCAATCAAGGCCAGACCTAACTCAGCTGTAGCAAGTAGGACTCGTTCTAAGACTTCCTCCAAGAATTCAAAGGCCTCATAATTTATTTATTTATTTTCTTTTTTAAAGCAATTAAATAGTACAGGCTATTGGTTAAATGCCCAGCAGACCTTCAACACCAGCAAAGTTGAGCAAACTGTCACCAATTAAGATAGCTGCATTTATGCATACTCAAATCTGTTTACATGTTTCACTAATGCGTGCATTTGGTGTTGTAAAGCAATAATAATAATAATAACAAGTATAAAAACATTGAAAATGTATTGAGATGGCCAAATCGTAAAAAGGAAGCAAACAAGATGGAAAGGATGCTAACATTACATGGTGAATTATTAATTCCTGTGTGTTGCAATGGCATGTGCATGTGGTTCCATGGTAAGAGAAAGAAACTGATTATGGAATAATTGTTTGCTAAATTCAGCAATCCATGGATGTGTGCATGAGTGTAGACATGCACAAAAGATGTTAACACGATCTTGTCTTAAGATTGTAGCATATAAAAATCCATGGTGCTTAGATGTTGCAATCCTGTTTACTGATGATGATTTCACTGATGATGCATGCAATGATATTGATATGACAGTCGGCAAACCATATACTTTTGTATTGCTGAGTTATATAATACTATTCGAATTTTGCCTGCACTGTATTAAGAATCGGCAGCATTGACTACAATGTATTTAGCTTTAGTTTACGCAGCTGCATGGCTCTCTATAGCCATGGCCCATCATATATATTTCATTCTCGTTTTTTTCTTCCTCTTTGCTTAACAAAATTTTGCCATTCAACACACAGGAATTAATAATTCACCATGTAATGTTAGCATCCTTTCCATCTTGTTTGCTTCCTTTTTACGATTTGGCCATTCCTGTGTCTCAATACATTTTCAATGTTTTTTATACTTGTTTGTGTTGTTTTTTTTGCCCTTGTCCAATGTCTTTTGTCATAATAGTACAAATAATTGATACCAAGAATGCAGTAACTCATTCTGCCATATATTTTATACACTACGGTTACGTAGTGTATAATATCTATGATTCTGCACACATTCTCATGTGCGCTTCTTTTCCTTCTTTCTTTATTGCCTCCACGCACGAGTGGAAAAGTGTGCACGTGCGTACCAAGCAAGTCACGTGCATATTTAGTCCTACCATGCCGTCTGGCTATGCTGATCGCCGAAGAAAGTTTTACATCCAGAGACATAGATATTGCTCTTCTTGGTCAGTTAAGCCAATCAATGATCTATAGCTACAAAAGTTGATGGTTCTGGATTATGAAGTTTCTATTTTACAAATTGTAAGTTGTTGTAAGCTCTAACTACTGAGGCTCAGTTGATCACTGAGTAGAGATAGAGATCATGATGAGTAGAACAAATATGGTCTGCTCAGAACAAATCTGATCCACAAAGTCTTGATTTAGTTACTGCTAAGTTTTTTTTCTATATCTATTATTAAACTAGCTAGTACTTGGGTGGGGTTGGGCGGGGGGGGGAGGGAATTTTTGTGAGGAGCCTCAGAGACTATTGTAGTTTTCATGTAGCTCGTAGAGGGCCTAGGGGTGTACGTGAATGATATGAGTATGCTCCAATTTTTGTGCCTGGTAAGAGAACTTCCATACTACTAATTCTAAGTCAAGAAAAAAGTTAACTAGTTTTGTGTATGTACTGCTATGATCGAGCTGGCACATCAGGAGTAGTATACTCGTCAGTACAAACTGGCCATGCATGGGTATGTTGTACAATAAAGTATTTGATACATAGACGCAAGAATAAGCAGTAATGATAGGTACCGTATAGCGGGAAATTTTCGTGCGGTTAAAATTTCGTTTCAGGCCTTGAAAACAAGTTTTCGTGGTCTTATTTTCGTTCTGGACCCATGACCCCGCGGCCACGTTTTAAAAATT
>CAXIPT010000020.1:135112-192606 GCA_964030475.1 Tethya wilhelma
CTGTGTCTCATAACATTTCCAATGTTTTTTTTTACTTGTTTGTTCTAGATATAGCTGTTGCAAGCCTCCACTCGTGGCTTCCTAGAAAAACAGTTATAAAGTTGTTGCTAGGTAAACTAGGGGCGGTCCATATACTCTCTGTATCATAATTAGATTGTGTAGAGTACAGGCTGAATATTACCACAAACAGCCACATGACCAGTTTAATTATTTAGTGAGTAGCTAGGAAAGAAGACCCAGGAGAAGGCTACTGGACTCATGGAGGTAAAGTGGTAGATTCTAGATAGAATAAGTTCTAGGAACTAAGATAAGCCTCAGAATAACCTATATGCAATTGCGTACAGGGTGAGGCAACACCCACGAGCAGAAAACTGCTCTATGTGGGCGCTTGAATAAGGCAAGCATATCAGAAGCTTTAACTGATCTCTCTGTGCATGTGCTGTACCAAAATTCTGTGAACAAAAGCGGTATTCTTGCAGTTTAGGTTCCGTAGGGTTAACAATTTGCGTAATCACGTGATGATCGCGAGCTCTAAAGTGTGTAACTGACGATAAGAACCAAGAAGCTTCTACTCGACTATTACATATACACAAAGCGTGACTAGAACTCTAGAAGCTAGGTGCTTTGAAGGGATACTCTACTCAGGTTTGTTCAGGCATGTAGCAGCCATTTTGGCAATGCAAAAGTTTGGTTAAGAATATCTCTGTACTGGTTTAATTTTAAGCATTTAAACTTGGTACAAATATTTACCACTGCAGTTTCTTCAGACACACCAAGTTTGAGCATCACGTGGTAAAGAGGGGTTGATGGCACATGTAAACTGGTATCCTAACTTAGAAAAAATAAAAAAAAAAATACTGAAAAAAGTTACAAGGATTATGCATTGAACCATGGACCATACAGTCCACAGCACTCAGCAGTACCCATCTATCCGTGTGGGCTGCTCCTGCCAGCTTCTTCTTTTTAGCCTTACTTTAATGCAATCTCTAATAATAATAATATACTGCACTAGACCCCTATCCCTTGCCCCAGCCCTAGCGCTACCCCTAGCCCTAGCCACGACCTCAG
Source organism: Tethya wilhelma (assembly GCA_964030475.1). Taxonomy (NCBI): domain Eukaryota; kingdom Metazoa; phylum Porifera; class Demospongiae; order Tethyida; family Tethyidae; genus Tethya; species Tethya wilhelma. Next base: position 136,181 of record CAXIPT010000020.1, read on the forward strand.
CCCTAGCCGAGTAGACTAGCCTAAGCACCAGCAAGAGACTGGGGCCCGTAGGGCCCCAGTCTCTTGCTTGTGCTTCGTACAATCCACATATTACATATATTAATCCATATATTCATATACTATACATGAATATGCTAATTAGGATACAGTTTACATGTGCCAGCAACCTAAAGAGGTTGGGAGGCTGGTCCAAACATATGCAGGCGGTTCGCATAGTCTATACTGGTTATTGCCAAAGTTATGGTCAACATGTTTATTGCATATAGTCACGCTGGTTAATTAATGATGACCTCATGAACTCCACAGCTGACTATCTACTCCACAGCTGACAGCTGACTATCATCAAGCACTGGTTAGAAAGTGACTGATAGAGATGAGCTCAGTGAGAACCATAATATCTGAACAGCAGAGAGGGGTTCTGTTGATCGAGGGATGAAAAGCTGCGGTACTTCCACGTTGACTATACGTCAAGCTGCAGCAGCTAAAACAGGCTTGGGAATCAGCACAATTAATGCAAGAGCCACGGTTCAGTGACTACGACCGCGTAGTCAATATTGCTAGATGGTCAGTTGTCAGAAGTATCTGACCATCTATTTGCTTCTAGCATCCTATTATAATCAACAGTGATAACAGATTCATAGCTCAGTGTCTAGATGGTCAATGTTGCATTGTAGTAATTAGCTTTAGATTCTCAATGTCATGGTGACATATAGTCAACAGTGATTGTTAGTAGAGTTGAGTATGGTCAATGTTGCATTTTAGTAATTGGATGGTCAATGTTCATGATAGTGTACATAGTCAACAGTGATTGTTAGTATAGTTGACTATTGCATTCTAGTAAGGATGGTCAACGTTCATGTAGTCAACAGTAATTAAATATTATACATGTTTTAGGCATCTTTTGTTTTCCCTTTTTTGGATCATATTACGAATATTTTTGGTGTGTTAACTTTTTATGCATCTTAGCGCTTGCATAGCTTTGTTTAACGCTAGCGAAAACGCGCTATTTAGGGGGCGTGTGCACCGGAAGTGGGCATGGCACCCCAAAATTTTTAGGCACTTTGCGCCGGAAAACCCTCTCTAAAAATCCTAGCTATGCCCCTGATGACTGGTGATGTCGTGCCTGTAGCACAGTCAGCTCGACCTGAAACTAGACATTTGAATGACCATCATGAGTTGCTTATACTAGGTATTATTATTGATAATCCGATGTGCTCTTTGGTAAAAGAGGCAACAGGAGTGACTGTATTGGCATCAACTGTTTGTCGTGTACTGAGATTTACACAAAAGAAGGTACAGAATGTTGCTAAGCAAAGGAACATTGAATATAGAGCACAATTTAGGGCACGTTCAATGCTGTTAGAAAGGAGTTATTTGTCTGGGTGGATGAGACTCGCCGACAAGCAATGAGAAAATTTGGTTATTCACTCCAAGGCTTCCCACCAGTTTGTCACAGATTGTTAGCCAGGGGAACTAGAATATCTGCAATAGTTGCTATTTGTTCTGATAGGCTAATCGATGCTGAGCTTGTCATCGGAACAGTCAATGAAGATAGGTTTGTTGATTTTTAACCCTTGGTGCGCATGCGCAGTAGGGGTTATGGTAGTCGTTTTGTTTGTGTGTGTGTGTGTTCCAACTATATCTTAAGAACGGCAGCTCCTGTCTTCAAAAGCGGCATACCAAGGTAAAACAAGTATAAAAAACATTGAAAATGTATTGAGACACAGGACTGGCCAAATCGTAAAAAGGAAGCAAACAAGATGGAAAGGATGGTAACATTACATGGTGAATTATTAATTCCTGTGTGTTGCATGGCAAAATTTGCAAAGAGAAAGAAATTAAAAATGATAATAAAATATATATAATGGGCCGTGGCTAGAGAGCCATGCAGCTGCGTAAACTAAAGCTAAATAAATTGTAGTCAATGCTGCCAATTCTTAATACAGTGCAGGCAAAATTCGGATAGTATTATAATTTTATATTATAACATAACTCAGCAATACAAAAGTATATGGTCTGCCGACTGTCACATCAATATCATTGCATGCATCACTGTCAGTGAAATCATCATCAGTAAACAGAATTGCAACATCTAAGCACCTTGGATTTTTATATGCTACAATCTTAAGACAAGATCGTGTTAACATCTTTTGTGCATGTCTACACTCATGCACACATCCATTTCTGAATTTAGCAAACAATTATTCCATAATCAGTTTCTTTCTCTTACCATGGAACCACAATGTCATGCACATGCCATTGCAACACACAGGAATTAATAATTCACCATGTAATGTTACCATCCTTTCCATCTTGTTTGCTTCCTTTTTACGATTTGGCCAGTCCTGTGTCTCAATACATTTTCAATGTTTTTTATACTTGTTTGTGTTGTTTTTTTTGCCCTTGTCCAATGTCTTTTGTCATAATAGTACAAATAATTGATACCAAGAATGCAGTAACTCACATTCTCATGTGCGCTTCTTTTTCCTTCTTTCTTTATTGCCTCCACGCACGAGTGGAAAAGTGTGCACGTGCGTACCAAGCAAGTCACGTGCATATTTAGTCTTCTACCATGCCGTCTGGCTATGGCTGGCTATGCTGATTGCCGAAGAAAGTTTTACATCCAGAGACATAGATGTTGCTCTTCTTGGTCAGTTAAACCAATCAATGATCTATAGCTACAAAAGTTGATGGTTCTGGATTATGAAGTTTCTATTTTACAAATGGTAAGTTGTTGTAAGCTCTAACTACTGATGACGGGTTTGTCTCAGTTGATCACTGAGTAGAGATAGAGATCATGATGAGTAGAACAAATATGGTCTGCTCATAACAAATCTGATCCACAAAGTCTTGATTTTGTTACTGCTAAGTTTTTTTTCTATATCTATTATTAAACTAGCTAGTACTTGGGTGGGGTTGGGCGGGGGGGGATTTTTGTGAGGAGCCTCAGAGACTACTGTAGTTTTCATGTAGCTCGTAGAGGGCCTAGAGGTGTACGTGAATGATATGAGTATGCTCCAATTTTTGTGCCTGGTAAGAGAACTTCCATACTACTAATTCTAAGTCAAGAAAAAAGTTAACCAGTTTTATGTATGTACTGCTATGATCGAGCTGGCACATCAGGAGTAGTATACTCGTCAGTACAAACTGGCCATGCATGGGTATGTTGTAGAATAAAGTATTTGATACATAGACGCAAGATAAGTATGCTATGCCTACAAATAATAATAGTAAGTATGTGATACATAGATACAAGAATAAGCAGTAATGATAGGTATTTGATACATAAATGCAGGATTAAGTTATGTACAGTTATGACAATAATTTAATAACTAGCTAGAATAGTGTATAAATAGGTAGATACATAAATGTAGGAATGTAATGTACAGTTATGACAATATAACATTAGCTAAATAGTGTAGTATATGTGTATGGTTATTACTTTCTATTTATAATGACTATTTTCGCTCCAGATATCTAAAAAAAGAAGAAATACCAAGCCACTTTAAATTGGCTACCTGTATGAAATTTTGTGCAACATACATTCAGGGTAAATGAATTCCCTGCTCCATCTTGTACCGGCTTGGTGGTCTCTTTTGAGGCTGGATCCAAAGTGATTGCCGGTACACTTTCTACAATGGAATATTAGCAAAATTTGTTTTTTTTCTTTTGTTTGTTTGTTTTTTTTTTTTTTAACAATTTTTTCCCTTTACGTAAGTAACGTTAATTATACCTTTATTTTCATTTTTCTTTGGTGGGTTTGGTTGTTTTGGTGGGTATGGTTTGTACCGACCATTTTTGTTTTTTTCTTTTTCTTTGTCTACTTCGTTTGCGAAGTCCATTTGTTCTAACAGACAATATTTTTTTACTGGTTATTATTGTTAATAATTATTTAATTGGGGCGAGCCTAAGCGAGCCCCATTGGAACGTGGAAACATTGAAGCAACCGTCACGCCGTTGACCAAACCGGAAATAGCTAAGATACTCAAATTGAGCGAACAACTTCAAAAAATTAAAATACCTACGGTGCGCATGCGCACGAAGACTTACGGTATTTCCATTTGCACGTAAAGGACCGCGTGGCATCAAAATTTTGTGAAATGAATCTCGAAGTTGAAGCAAAAGACACTCCGGTCTCGAGGACAGTGAAAGAGCCAGGGGCTGAGCTGTGAACTTGCTATAAAATGAGCTGTGGACGTACAGAAAAACTACAGAGGAACAGTTGTTTTTTTTTGCCTTACATCAGGCTCTGTAAGCCAGCTAGCAACCCTGCTGATGCTGATGCTCAGGCTCGCCCCACGATGTTTCCATCTGACTAGTTTTTAAAATTTATTTACCTTGAGTAGTTGGTAAACTTTTCGAAAAATTCACACCAGAATTGGTGGCCATCTCTAACTCTGACTTGCAAAGAACAATATGCAGCTGCTTAATTACAGCTGCAACTGTGGCGCTTTTTTGGGGGGCTCGCGCTACATGCATAACTGGCCGGCCAGCCAATGTAAGTTATAACGTTATATATGCGCGCTTGGTGATTTCATGCATGCATGTATATACAATTCAAGCTTTATATATAAAATTTTAAGCTAAGTTATTTACATTTACTAGTGCACTGTAATTATAGATAATGTATATCCTGTACTGAATCTGTACAAATCAATACAAAATCATACAAAAATAATGTCATTCTTAAATTAAACTTGATTTTGAATGGTGCCATTGATAAAATTAATACGTATTATAGTCGACAAAATGTTATGCTATCCAAAGCTAATTATATCCATTACCACTGCAATAGCAAAACTTTTATATTCATGACTGCACAAGCATCAGTTCAGGTGTCTGTATAAATGTTCAGTGTATGTGTGTTCAGTATAAATTAGGAAGTCTAACAATCTGATATTGTTTTCTTCACTTACCATAAGAGATGTCCCATCACCATAACAACTTTTAAATTGCTATTAAAGTGACATTGTGTCTCTTTCTGGGACACTGTGTGTGTGTGTGTGTGTGTGTGTGTGTGCATGTGCTCACACATTATAATTATGTATGTATGTGCATTTAAATAATGTGTACGATCACTCCTGTCTGCATCAACAGTTCATTGTGTTCAACCACTATTAACACTCTATGCATGTTGAACTGTTGATCCCAGGATGCGGGACGAGGACCCTAGAGTGATATCGCATCCCAAAAATTTTTATGTTAACTTTTCCAAACAACACAATCTGTGTACAATCACTGAACTGCTATTGTGTATGTGATCTCTTTTTTTCTTGGACTTCCAATATTAGCATGTTTACATTAACCCATGCCGTCAGTCCTTTTATTCTGAGAATGCACAGTGACACATGGCGCAGTGTGATGTACTGATATAATGGTTGAGTAAAGTTAACTATTGCTGTACTAACAGCATTAAGAGCTTTGATAGCCCAGTAAAATTTACAAATAATTTGTGGCATTTCAGTTTACACTGTAGCAGTAAATGGCACATGAAGAGGCACAGGTAGATGCTCAATGTTGGCCAAATTATTATGGTACATCAATGCAGTGAAATGATCATTCAGTAACTGAATACAAATAGGAGGTTCAGCCAATGCTCTTACTCCTGAATCTTGTATGACTGAGATATGCTCTGGTGTACCATACATTACATGAAAATGACAACCTGCCAGTTTATTGAGGAAACTACATGCCAACTCAGACAACGTCAAGTTCCTGTCGTTTAACAGTCTCATATAAGCATCTCTCCAGTTAGTGTAGCCGAAGATGGGTCTATTCAGGATCAGTGACATGGCCTGGATGTGGTAGTCCTCACCCCATGCCTTTCGTCTCACAGCCTTCCTCATGATCCTGTTGTACTCCTGAGCAACATCAAAGTTATCTATATGAACAGTTGCTCGTGCAATGTACACATGAAACAGTTGTTTATATTTAACTAGTGAACATACAGTCAAAAATCTTAGATCATGTTTAAGATTTTCATGCCCACTCAGCAGTAGAGATATGGCATTGTAAAGACAGTCACCATCTCCAGTAGTGGAGATAGCTTTTACAACTGTCAACATGGCAGGGTGGATGCTACTCTCAACAAGACTGGTTCTCTTTCGTTGAGCAGTAGTTTGAACATGTACATATGTTTCATTAAACCTTCTAACAAAAGCATTAATACTATCACTATGCTCATCAAACCAAGCATAAAAGGCTTCTCTATCAGAACGCCATAGCTGTGCAAGCTCATGCAAGCATGTTGTACTCTGTAAAGTAACAACCTCGCTATTTTCGGACTTTTCCTCCTCCTCATTACTCTCATCTTTGTTCACCCGATCACTCTGGTCAGGCTTCTGTTGAGCATCATCGCACTGGACAGGCTTCGTTTGAGACTGAGTGCTACTGTCCACTGTGGCTACCTGGTCACTACTCAATGCAGGCTTCTTTGAAGGACTCTCCTCTTCATTAGAGGGAAGTGGTCTTTTAGCTGCTTTTTTAGGCATTGGGTCACATACCTGTGTAGCACTTGTACTACTATCAGCAGGCTTCTTTGCAGGCTTCTCACCTCCACACACATCTTCAGCTTTTCTTTTGCTGGGCACCCTCTTGGCTGGGGTTTGTTCTGAACTTGTCTTTTTCCTGTTAGAACGGACTTTCTTTTTAGTGTTACATTGTTCACCTTGAACAGTACCTGTGAGCTTACATTTAGAACTCTCACTAGTACGAGGAATAGTGTACAGTGGGAGATCTTTTCNGTTGCCAGGGCCTGTGCCCTGGCAGGCCCGGGCTTGGCTACGCCACTGGATGGTTGCAAACACAAAAGAAATGGTACTTCAATTTAGCTGATCAATACTATAGTTTTCAACTACTAACCGTTGTTGTTGCTGCAGCAGTTAGGTCTACATTCTCTTTGTTGCCACTTAAATCGTCAAGTGCAGTCACACCATGGCCTTGGCCTCGCTGCACAACTTGGCTGCAATCCCTGCCCGCTTTCTTGACCTACATTAAATTATCAGTACGTTATCAAACACACTACATGGTACATAAATCCATCAACAAACTTACTTCTTTGCACTCACTCTTTCAGGATGTCCCTTATCTCGGTTCTCACACCTATGATAGGAATGAGTTCCTTTAAATTGGTTTCAATTAGCTTCAAGAATGATCGACCAAAGATTTGATTCTTCTCAAAATTTTCAGCTACTTCTTTACTCACTCCTTTCCGTACAAGGAAATCTCTAAGATCCTCTGCATCGAAATCAATCACTGAACTGGAGTTAGATGCCATTCTTCATGTACTGACGGAAAGTGAAGTGTACAAAAACTAGGTGGGGCTTGTTACTATGGATACGACCAGCTGATTTGATCGACGCGCGTGTGCGCGCGTGGATATTAAAGTTCGAGCATATGAGCCGACTGAAGATCGAACTCTTTTTTTCAAGCCAGGCCTTCACCAGCAAATTGGATCGAGAAACCTTGTAGGTAAGTTACTCTTACTACTATACATACATATAATATAGCCTTGCACTTGCGTAGCCATGGTAGCTATATAAAATTTTACCCATTACTGCCCAGGCTGCTGCTATTCATTCAATTATATCATTTGATACTTGCAGGACAATGGCCCATTTAATTTGTGCTTTTTGCTCTCCTGAAAGGACCCAAAACCTTCACTTTAATCTCAAAGATTATATGAAACACATCAAGCTCTTTCACTCACCAACCTGGGTTTTTCATTACCTGCACCCTGGATGGATGCCCAATAACATTTAAAAACTTTGGAACATTTCAAAACCATGTATCGGACTACCACTCAGCATCCAGTGTTACACGTATTAGACCTAGAGAAGTAACACCTCCGGCATATGATAATGGTAGTGAGAGTGGGCTTGATTTGGAGGGTGTGGAAGATGATACCCAAGTTAGTGTTGAAGATAACATGTATCTGGGTACCTGTACCAGTACTGCTGTTTCGTCCGTTGATTCTCTCAAACGATCAAGTGCGTTGTTCCTAATGGGCCTAAAAGAAAGTCACAAGCTTACCCAAGTAGCTCTTCAAGGAGTGATTGCTGGTGTTGATGGATTGGTGCAAGAACAACTTGGAATACTTAATGAACAAGTCACCAAACATCTGAGTGAAGCTGGGATTCCATCATCATCAATAAGTGGTCTGGATTCTGTGTTCTCCAATTTTACCAACCCTTTTCATGGGCTTAAAACTCAAGCCAAACAACTTCAGTATTACCGGACTCACCTAAAGATGATAGTAAGTTTGATGACATGTTTATTATTGAATAATATTCAGTAATGTTTTTTATAGGAATCTGTTCGTGTATCACTTGGCCAGAGATATACTTGGAAGGGTACTGGGACTAAGTGTCGCTATGTCATGAAAGAATATGAGATGATGTACGTCCCATTACTTGAAATCTCTATTAATATTGGTACTAGCTAATTGGATTATGAATATGATGAATACATATTACTGTTATATATACTACAAAGTTGTCTGCTTTCAATGTAGGTCAAGCGTGGTCATTCTTCATGTGATGATGTTATGAAAGACTGTTGTGATGGAGAAACATAAAGCTCACTCTCTTTTCTGGGTTCATCTTGATGCTCTTCAGATCTTTTATTTTGATGATCTTGAAGTGTGCAACCACTTGGGATCCAAGAAGAAAACCCACAAACTCAGTATGTATTTTAATTACCGGCAGCTGCTATATGTATAAAGTTTTTCTTTTCTTTGTTCTATAGGTATGTTCTACTTCACACTTGGGAATATGGAACCAAAGCTCCGTTCCAAATTGTCTGCCATCCATCTTGTTACAATCGCTCGGTACAAACATGTGGGGAAGTATGGTATGGATGCTATTCTCAAACCTATTGTTGAAGATTTGAAGAAGCTTGTATGTAAATTTGTATTAGTACACATGTATTCCTACATTTGAGGGGGTTTTGTTTTTATGTTATAGTAGAATGGTTTCACATTCATTGTCAATGGAAAGAATCTAGAAGTACATGGTACTATTGCTGCTGTGTCTGGTGACAATCCTGCTTGCTGTGCTCTTGGAGGGTTCAAGGAAAGCTGCAGTGCCTATAGAATGTGTAGGCATTGTATGGCTACCTACCCACTTACAAGTCCATGGTAGGTCCTTTTTATTGATACTATGATTATTGTGTTTATGTCGTCTTTCTCCAATTCATCCATGCAGTTTCTTGAAGATCAATTTGAGATCAGATCTACAACTTCTCATGACCAGCAATGTACCGAGATTCTAACTAATATGGATTTTTCTAAAGACTATGGTGTGAACAGAAAATCAATTCTGAATGAACTGAGGTTGGTTCTGTGACAGCATGAATCTATATGTTTAGATTGTACCATAAATAATTGGGTATTGATTCGACCATTTGTTATATGTATAGGTACTTTCATGTGTGTGATGGAAGCCTATTGCCTGACATCATGCACAATATCTTGGAGGGCTCACTTCAATATGAAGTCAAGGTTTTGCTCCGAGAGCTGGTGTACATTGAGGAGTTGTTCACTCTTAAAGCGTTTAATTCTGGTCTGATAAACACTGAGCTTGGATACATGGAGGTGAAAGATCAACCTACTCCAATTGTGAGGCTCCAAGCAAAAACCGGACGTTTGGGAATTTCTGCGAATTTTGAGTTAGCTATTCCATGTGTATCTAGGAAGCGCATATCAAAATTTGGTGCGCATATCAAAATTTGGTGCGCATAGCTGCTGTAGTTTTCCAGATATTGCTCTTGCAAGCAGCTCTGCCTCCACTCGTGGCTTCCTGGTAAAACAGTTGTAAACCTGTTGCTATGTAAACTATGGGCGGTCCGTATACAGGTTGGCCTAAAAGGAGGAATGGGAAATGTGGAAATGGAAATTGGAAATGAGGAAATAAGGAAATAGGGAAATCATTCAGTTAGATTCCATGGCCATGTAGCTACACTACGATCTGTCACTCTGCTCCTTTAGATGTCCTTGTCAATACTATTGAGGTATCCTATCATCATGAGGCAAAGGTTACTAGGCTGAACAGCATGTAAACCATTATGCTTTGTAAATTGTAGTGTCAGGCAAGCAGCATGTAGTTACGGTATATATATGACAGACTGATCATCTCAGTATTCTTTGCTGCGGATAGCTATGTAGCCCTGGAGGAACTTGATTTTGAAGATAGTCATACTTGAATAGTCTGGCCCGCTGGACTCTAGCAATGCAGATTAGCAAGACATGTCAAGTTACTCAAGCTCTAAAACATTCTATAATTATATCAGAGGTGGTGTACAGCAAGAAACTGGGCCAGCACAAATTCTCCAAGTCCAACCTTCAATTGCATCTTTTGTCAGACTCAGTGAGCTCATAATATACTGTGATTGGGCTAGGCATGCACAGTCTCAGGTGTTTTGACTTCAATATATTTTTGCTATGTCTGTCTGACTGTGTACTATTGCAATGTCTGCCATAATTTTTAATAGTAAATACTAATGACAACATGCAACTTGTCTTCTGTTCAGCTAGCCCCACCCCACCCATGGCGATTGATTAGTCCTGCAGGTCTAGCTAGCTAGCCTAGGTAGACTAGACTACATCTTATATTCTCATAAGCAAACTTCCTCAACTGTTGAACAGTCAGTCTGTGCTGTATTCTGGTGTACTAGGACAATGTGTATATTTCCTCATTTCCTCCCTCTTTTTAGGCCAACCCGTCCGTATACTCTCCGTATCGTAATTAGATCATTTACAGTACATGCTGAATATTACCACAGCCAGCCACGTGGGGACTAAAATTATTTAGTGAGAAGCGAGTAGCTAGGAAAGAAGACCCAGAAAACGGCTACTGGACTCAAGGAGGTGAGCGCTTGCTAGCAGAGAGATAGATTCTAGGTATAGTAAGTTCCAAGAACTAAAATAAGCCTCAAAATAACCTGTACGCGATCGTAGTACAGGGAGAGGCAATACTTACGAGTAGAAAGCTACTGCAGTCTGCACTAAGACCTCACTTTTACCTGATCTGGAATTTGGCAGCTGCCACTACAAACCACAGAACATATGACGCAAGCAGCGTTTACACATGCACAGTTTTACGCGGTTTGCAATGAATATGATTATGTGTTTCTATCATGTAGTACATANGTACAATTTCCAATTTGACGAGGCCCGCAGGGCCGAAGTTAAGTTGGGATTGTACGAGTGAGATGAGCAAGTGTGACACTGCCCTCCCTTTCCCACCCAGTATGGTGGATGTTCTCTTGGGATTCCAAGGTAAGGTGTGTTATTCATGTTTTTCTTCTTCATACAGCGTTCTGGAGATAGTCCTGTGAGCTGGCTTGCAAAAGAAAGTCAGCATGTGCTCGTGTGCACGGGTTTATATAGCCTCATGATGTGAACCGTATATGTATTTTGTTTCTATTTATCCGTATCTTTAAAATTTCTTGCTGTGTTGCTTTGCAAAATGAATTGATTACCAGTGTCACACTTGCTCATCTCACTCGTACAATCCCAACTTAACTTCGGCCCTGCGGGCCTCGTCAAATTGGAAATTTCTGGCAATGTAGTATATCTTTTGATCCAGCAGGGGCCAATTAGTGAGAACTGAGGACCAAGGTGCGACTATCACTGCTCAATGTACATGAGTAATGCTACCAGGAATCTTCAAACTGAACTTTCATCCATTTTGTCGCACTATAAACTCACTTTTTCTTAACAACTATTGGCAAGTAAGCTAAAGCTCTAAACAACATCACCACGTGTTGGAATTTTTCATGAAGTTCTTATAATTGGAGAAATCTAGAAAAGGGTAAAGGGTTGTTGGATCTGCCAGCTCAGTTGCAATACATTGAATGAGGTAGAGTTGTCTCTTTCAAGTGAATTTTGCCGCAGGAAAATAAGACAAATACCAAACATATTAAACATCATCAGATAGAAAGAGGACTGAACAACCTTAGAATGAGTTGGAAAATTTGAAATATCAATCATAGAAAAGAATATTCAAGAAAAACATGCAAATGATAGACAATTTTAACCATTTTCCAATGTCAAAAAGTGTGACAAGCTGTGAATTGTCAAAAATGATCACAAATTTCTTCATATGAATGTTTGCTTCACACTGTGTGGTAAAGTATATATTGTAAAATGTAATGGAGTTTAACTTTCACAGTTTTTGTGAGTTCACGCTCCATCCATGAAATTTTGTCTTATATATACGTACATGTATGGCCTCACACAGCTGATTCGCAGCAAAAATGATTGACTTGAAGCATCTGCAAAAGTTTGACACCGCAAAACCTTCCAGTTATACAGTATAGTTTTAATATTTTCATGTTTCCAGCCCAGCCCAGTATACCATGCAGCCAGTGATGTCATAGCCTTCAAGAGTCTAGTATGGTAATAGCCTACGGTGGGTGTGGCTGGTGTGGGTGATCACCTAGGGGTACTTGTCATTGGTGTATGTTACCAGTTGAGGTTGTTTGTATTGTCTCCTCTCTCATCAGTATGGCAGGACTGCTCTGTGGTGGGCTTCAAGTAGAGGATACCATGAAGTGGTCCAGACATTACTGGAAGGTGGAGCTGACCCCAATATTGCTAATGATGTAAGTGAAGTTTGATCACACAACATTTGGGATTTTAGAGCCAATATACATGTCAATAATAGTGGCCACTATCTGGTTTGAGTTTTGCTTTTAGATAAAAGAATTAACCACCTGATTTTTTAATAAATTGCAACATTATTGAGTGTGCATGCTCATTCTCCCTGTTCTTTAGTATCTTTCCTAGTCAATAGCTGTATATGTGTCTCATAAGAAAAGTATTTACCACTCCATAGACCACGAGGAATGTACAGCATTGTGTAACATGTTGTGACTCTTCACAGTACAGCTGAAGTAGTAGATGGTTTCCCGGCAGGTTTCTCAGGCACACATAGTACTCCAGGCCCGTACGGAGGGGGGGTTCGAAGGGTTCGATCGAACCCCCTAAAATTTTGAGCCACACCCACCATGGTGCATTGCACGTGTGTGTCATGTGTTGAAAGATTGGTAGCACGTGGATTAGCTTAGTGCAGGTGGTCATACTCGCTAGAATGGCCTCTAGACAAAGAAAGAGAAAGAAAGTTGATTGTGTTTCTATTACTAAATTTTTACGAGTGGACAGTTCCTCTACAACAAAAGAAATAACCTCTGAGGCTAGCACAAGCTCGAAGGATATTGACAGTGCCTGTGGCAAGGATCCGCGAAATAATTATGTAAGTGCGGGTTGTGATGGTAGAGAATCAGATATTGAGATGTCTGAAAGTGGGGTAAACGATGAGCACTGTGACACAGTAATAGATATTGGTTTAGTACTTCGAGAATCTATGACTAGCATTGAAGCATCCAAAGTCATTTCAGATCTATCTACGGGACAAAAATACACTTTCCTAACAAGACATTATAAGCCTGACAAAAACTTTGAATATCCAAAAGTTTACAGTAATGGATGCAATAGATCATTTCAACACAATTGGTTGGATAAATATTCATGGCTAGTCTATAGCAAGATAGTCGATGGTGGCTTCTGTAAATATTGTTCACTGTTTGCTAAGAACAGAGAGTCACTTGGAGTACTTGTCAACAAACCATTTAAGAAATGGATAAAGGTGAACAAAACTGTTGATGGTCATGCATCTAATAAGTACCATGCTGATGCTGTGGAAGCTGCATTAGCCTTTAAGCAATCAGTAGAACAACCACAGTCAAATATTGATGTGCGTTTTAACATGGAACTTGTCAATGTAATACAGGAAAACAGGCATGTGGTTAAATGCTGTGCTCAATGCATTCTCTACTGTGGCAGACAGTGTATTGCCTTAAGAGGTGACACAGAAAGACTAGACCAACCTGGGAACCCTGGTAATTTTTTGGCAATGCTAAAGCTTATAGCGAACTACGATTCTGTATTAAAGAAGCATCTAGAGAAACCTAGACAGAGAAATGCCACATATATTTCACCTAGGATCCAAAATGAAATCATTGATATAATTGGGAAAAATATAATACAAAAATCTATTCTGGACACTGTACGACATGCAAAGTTTTTCTCAATAATGGTAGATGAAGTGACATCCCATAACACTGAAGTAATGCCACTTTGTATCCGGTTCATTGACAGTGATAAGTGTGTAAGAGAGGAATTCATACAGTTTTCTACACTTGTTAGAGTTAAGGGTGAAGCTATAGCAAGGCAGATATGTCATGATCTACAAGCACTTGATTTAGATGTTAAGCAAATTAGAGGTCAAGGGTACGACGGTGCTGCTAATATGTCTAGTCATCGAACTGGAGTTCAAGCACATATCAAGAATGAGTCCCCACGAGCAATTTATACTCATTGTAGTGGTCATTGTCTGAACTTAGTTATAAGCCATTCATCAAATTTACCAGTTGTAAGAAATGTACTTGACAAAATGAAAGCAACATGTCTCTTTTTCTTAAAGAGCCCAAAGAGAAATAGCCTCTTATCTGAAATTGTTTCAAGTTCCATCAGTGAAAGGAGCAAACGAAAGCCACTCATTGACTTGTGTAAAACCCGTTGGGCAGAAAGACACTCAGCCTATCAGCATTTTTATCAATGCTATGTTTTTATTATTAAATCACTGGAAGTGATATCTATGGGGTTGCACAACAATGAGTTGAGTGGAAATTTTTCTAATGCTTCCTGGGACCATGAATCGAAAAACACTGCCGCCTCACTTTTACAGGGATTAACAGACTTCAATTTTATAGTAGTGTTTTTGACAGTGTATCACTTTCTCTCTCATTTATCTGGAATAACCATTAAACTACAAAGCTCTACCATTGATATTATAGATGCTTTTCAACAGGTTGATGAAATCAAAGTATTTTACAAAGATTTGAGGAGAAATATTGAAGACCAATTTCACAAGGTATATGAACAAAGTGTGAGGATGGGCTCATCTGTGGCTGTAGAACCTTCCAAGCCAAGGAGCTGTGCTAGGCAAAGGAACCGTCCAAATGCAGATGCTGAGACTACTGAAGACTGGTATAGAATCAATGTTGCTGTACCTTTTCTGGATCATATTATTCAAGAAATTGATACACAGTTTTCGCCAATGGCTCAAACAGCTTCTACACTTCTTGGTTTAGTACCATCAGTTATGTATAAAAAGGACGTCGATATGACTGAAGTTGTTCAACTCTACTCTGATGATATGCCATCATCTGAGCTTTTCATGCAAGAATATGACAGGTGGAAACTCAGGTACATATCAAAGTCAGAGTCTGAACGACCTTCTACTTGTGTTAGTGCCTTGTATGATTGTGATGAAGATCTCTATCCAAACATATACACACTATTACAAATAGCATGTACCCTTCCAGTAACATCATGTGAGTGTGAACGCAATGCAAGCACTTTGCGTAGACTAAGAACTTTTATGAGAGCTGGAATGACTGAAAACAGGCTTACTTCTCTTGCTCTTATGCATATCCATTATGATCATGAAGTAAATCTGGATACTGTTGTAGATCTATTTTCACAGGGAAATTTTTCCATTTTCCGAATGTTGGGATGTACATTTTTATTGGATAATTGATGGTAATTTGTTGGAAATTTGCTGGATTTTTTTTTCAGCATGCATAGAGAGATCTATACCTATAAGAACATTTCCCAAAGTAATACTTTCATTGGATTTTTAGATCAGGAGTTATGGCCACTTGTGTGATTCATAAAAAAGGTCAAAGGTTAAATTTTACGATGATTCTCCATCAATTATCCGATAAAATTGTACATCCCAACGTTTGGAATATGGAAAAATTTCCCTGTGTTTCTGAACTACATCCAAGAAGATTACAGCTAAATAGTCTTCTTTTTGAATCACCAAGTTGTTGAAGAAGTCATTAATTGTTTATTGTGTGTCACTGTAACAGTTTTAACTTTTAATTATTATCAGATTTTTTATAGTTATATGTGGTTGAGGATTAATAACAGTTAAAAGTAATTTATAGATTAATTCTCAAATTTAACTTGACGTGGAACCCCCCTTCCAAAAAGTCTGGGTACGGGCCTGTACTCAGTGTGTTCTCTCTAGCTATCTCTCTCCTCACGAATATTAAATTTCTTCAAAAATTAAGTAACTGAGTGTGGTACATTTTCTCACATCAGAGACACAAGGTAGATGTGGCCTGTGTCAGCAATGTTTCTTTGTCATCTCAGATCATGCCCACTTTGCAGATGCTATATGTTTTCATCAGTGACCCATTGCAGTATTTGTCAGTTTGTTGAAACTTACCTTGGCAGTGCATATAATGTTATAGGACAAGATTTTGTGTGTCCAGAAATGGCTCATCTTTTACACAAACATTTTGTAATAACTCACATTTCATATACACCACATGGGATGTACTATACAGCATTGTGAAAAAGTTGTGAATCTCATTATCAACCTCACAGTAGTAGTATACGTAGTAACCTGTGGTTTCCCAAAATTCCCAGACACACAGAGTACTCTCAGTGTGTAATCTCTTCATTGGTTGTTGTCTTGTGTTTCCTCTCAGGATGGTGACACTCCACTTATAGTGGCTAGTGGGAACTATCACCTCCAAGTAGTTCAACTGCTACTGAACTACCAGGCTGATGTGAATGCAAGGAACAAGGTATGTAACTGAGTTTGAAGTTAGAGTTCACCATATTATACCTATGCCTGTATTAGCTGTCATGCATTCCTACAGCCCTGGCTGATGCTACAGTATGTCTAACACTATGACCATAATAATAAAGGCACCGGTGGTGCACAAGCCTCAGGCAGCGCACTCTGTCACTTGCAACTTGTGATTAAGCAGCATAAATCGCAGACAATGAACCAGATGAGCAATGCTATGATTATCAGCAAACCTATATGTGCTACCTGAATCATGTAATATGAGCATGCAGCCTTAGCTATAGCTGGAACTTGGCATGTGGAAGTTCACTGCATGGTAAACACACTGACACAGCTAACTTGTAAGCTCAGAATTTTTGCTTGCAATCAATTGAGTTACCTACCTGTGCAAGCTACTAAGCCACCCGCAGAGCCAAGCACATCACATCCAGAGGCTGGGTGCCTGACGTCCAGCTGTATTTCTAGATAACGCACACTACACGTGGAGAGTTATTGATGGGTGCGTTTTCGAAGGTAAGCATTCAGAGAAGCACAAAAGCCTCGTATCTCAGAAACTACAGTGTCTTGCAAGATTCTACACAACCATTTTCAAGATAATTTTGATTCATGAACGTAAGAACCTTCGGTTTGGACCATAGAGCTGCCATTCTTCACATTATCCAGTAACAGACAGACGCACACACACACATGCACACAAAACGACTACCGTAACCCTCTGCACGTGATACTCACGCGCCGAGGCTTAATTACAGTGGCTGCATGTTAGTGTGTAGCTATAGTAGTCTATTCAACCTAGATACTGAGTAGCTTTGTAAGTTGACAACACATTTACTATGTAATCGTATGATGCATGACATTGTATAGTAGGAAAATCATAGTATTCTTCACAATAATTCATGCTATGATTATGTTGTTTGTATTATTGTCTCCAGTATGGCCTCACTGCTCTGATGAAGGCTTCAAAAGGAGGACACCTTGAAGTGGTGAAGACATTACTGAACGGTGGTGCTGACCCCAATATTGCTGATGATGTAAGTGGGTGTAGTTTGTGTACTTGTATGTTTGACATCATTCTATTGTTTGATAGGAAAAGAATTGGACAGCTATCTTTTTGGCTTGTGATAAGTATAATTATTATGGTTCTGTTGAGAGTCGTCTTGAAGTGGTCCAGCTGCTCATCAACCATGGTACTGATGTGGACTTCAGAGATAAGGTATAGGTATGGATAATGAGCATCATGTGTATTTTAGGTATGGACAGTGGCAGTGCATGTACTTTTGAACAAATTTATAATATTACCATAGAGTCTAAAATGTGCAAAAACTATGTGCATTTAAACCCAAAACAGTGAGTGGGAGTATACATGTCAATTCAATGTAAAATTGTATTACATGAATTTTTTGGTGTGAAGCTTTATTACTGATTTACAGTATACACAAACCATGCTCAATAATCAGTCAGTATTAAAAGGTCGGCATAAATAGTTGATTGTATGTCTTCTCTCCCTCCCTCCCTCCCTCCCTCCAGTCTGGAGTGTCTGCTAGTGATGTTGCCCTCACTCATGGCTTCAAGGAAGTCAGTGATTTTATTCTACAACACAGTCACTCCAAACAACAGAACACAATCAATGAGGTAGACATCAGATAGATAAAACTATAACCATACACACACACTAATATGGTTTAAAACTAATGCTCATTGATACACATTAGAGCGTCTACACGTCCCATGCATGGATTAGCCTTTAGCTGGATTATAATGTGCATTTAGTACTGTGTGTAAACGGGGCTTAAATCCTTTCAAAATGAAGTAAGCTAGGTAATTAATATATGCTTATTGTAATTGACTCTTCAGGAAGTCAGTGATCCTCAAGCCCCTGTCAGTCCCTCCCAACCACAGAATACGGTCAGTGAGGTAGGTACACATGTAAGAAATGGGTTATCTATAATTGTTGAATGAGTTGATCCTA
The DNA here is from genome assembly GCA_964030475.1 of Tethya wilhelma. Classification (NCBI taxonomy): domain Eukaryota; kingdom Metazoa; phylum Porifera; class Demospongiae; order Tethyida; family Tethyidae; genus Tethya; species Tethya wilhelma. Next base: position 154,817 of record CAXIPT010000020.1, read on the forward strand.
ACAGACTGCAATGTGATGGTGTTGACTAGCTGGTGTTATGTGTCCCTCTCTTGTCCTCAGGAGACCAGGAGAAGAGTGCTGACTGCTGGAGACTATTTCAAGGCCTTGATGGACTTCTTCCTCCCTGAGAAGGCCAAGAAGAGAGAGACCCTTCACGGTGATGATGTCATCAATGATGATGATGATGATATAGGCAGATTCAGAGGCCGTGGTGAGAGACCAGCTGTACAATCCAAGAGAAGTCTGTTCCAGCAATTTACTAATAGATTTAGAGGTAGAAGAAGACAGCGTCCCCAAGACACACCACCTGTCATCCACTGACAGTATTAGAACACCAGCATACACATGTATAACTTTAATAGTTAATTATTATCTGATCATGCAAAACACATTTTATTGTTCATAATATTTTTTGTTTGTTTGTTTGTTTCAATTATTGTTTTTTTTTCTTTCCCTTTAGTTGTTGTTTTGGTTGTTAGAATTAAATTGAAAATTTATTTCATTCATATTTAGCTACTTGTAGTGTATTGCGAAGAGCAAGCTTTGCTTTGCTTAGCTTTGACAAATGTAATTTATAATAATGCTCATGCAAACATTCAGATCTGAAGATATTGCTACATGCATGCATTTGGTTTCTTCACCTTTGACCTTAAATCTTACCAGTTCAGAGTCTGAGAGATCAAAGTTCAAAGTCTACCATCTTGTGGTGACAAGCCATCATTGTGTTCCGCTTTGTCTGCAGCAGTCTCTGAGGGGGTGCTTATGTTGAAGATGACTTCATTGTGTGTCTCTGTGAGCAGCCTCACTGCCTTAATGCAAGCGTACTGTCTCTTATACACATCTACGCTGCCGACGAAGATAGGGTTAGTACAGTTTTTGACATAAACAACGTGGTGAAAAAAGACAAAGTACTAGGTGAGGTGTTTCACATAAGTTACTGTATAATAGTATCTCTGCAGTCAATGTAGGAACATGTGATAGTCGGCTTTGTATTAGACACTCTGCCAGTAGTTGTTGTTAGGCTGTCATAGTGACTATCACCACTGTACAACAGCTCAAAGTGTATTGGTACTTGTAAATCCTCATCTGAAGGGTCCACCTCAGGACAAAGCTGGTAACTGAAACGACTTTGTGGTCCTAGTGGATTAATTTCTTCCCACTTGTAGTTTGATGAAGGGCTACGAACAAAAAATATTGGGATTTGAAAGTATGTTGCAGCTGCTAGTAGCTCCACATGAGTGCCCCATTTGCCTGGGTAGGACATACTAGCAATATGCTTTTGTATGTCAGGTACATTGATTTCAGTCAGCAGTTCTGAAAACGTATTACTGTTCATGTTTTCAAATCTCACCAATAGAGAACGGACAGCAAAATGTCTACCAGATGTGCCAAATAGCTGGTGTGAAAGGCATCTGAACATACAGTTGCCATCTCCAGCCACTTAGTGGACTTTTCTCCCTTCACTACTCAAGAAAGAAACGAGTGGATCTTTCTGTTCCTGTACGAATTTGTATGTAGGTAGATATATAGATGTACATGTCTATTTGCATAATGTTCATGTGAATATACATGCATTGTGTGCATGTGTATCATGTACAACTGTACCTTATTGTCACAGCTTTTTTCCTTTGTGCTTGTAGGCTGGGTTGCTTGGTCACCCACTGCTTTTGCCTGTTTTGACCAATGCATGTGATTGTTTTTGTATTAGGTCACATGTACGTCAGTATGGCAATATAACTGTGCATACTTGTAGACATTTCCTGTGTATACAACACTTTTTCTTGTGCCCAGGTCCACCAAACTGCTTCATATCCAAGCAAAAAATACACTTTCCACAGTTTGGGGCTAGACAGGAATCACATTGTCCGCATTGTCTAGTCTTCTTTCCTAAATTAATGTCAAGGTTTGAACATGTATGCAGAGATAGTGTGTATGCTTATAATATTCACCATTCTTTTGTGTTTTTGTTTCACTGGTGCTGGTTGTTTGTTGCTCTGTATCCATTTTATTCTGTACCTGTAAACATGTAGTGATGGGTAGCAGCATATGTATACATCCATATTTGTGAATCTGAGTGGGTATACACATACGAATGTACTTACTGTTGTTTGGGAGTCTGTTGCTTTGTTAGAACTTGCTGACTCATCGACTTGTGTTTCCTGGTCTGTGAGGTCTTGTACACAGTAAAAACAACCGTGTCAAAGTGACACGCGTCCGCGTGTCAATTATTTGTCCATTTTTTGACACACCTACATACATGTAAACTTGAACTGTGTTGAAACAGCATGCAGCTCATCAGTCAAGTGTGTCATATTATTGCTTGCTTTTTCTGTGCTAAAATTTTACTTTTCTTGATAAAAACAATTTTGAATCACATAGAAAATACTTCAGAACTGAAACAACATCAGCAAATATGAATACTGACAGTGGTATCCATGCATGGAATACTTAGACAAATAAGAAACCATATAGAGTCAGCACACTTGACTTGATCATCTTGCCAGGCTTGAACAAACTTCATGAGGTAGGTCTGGTGAAAGCCTAATAAATAGATAAAAATCAAGGCTTATAACAAACAAGAGGACTCAGCATAAAGCCGGATTTTGACTTACCTTCAGATTTTGAGGGGTTCCAACTGAGATTACTGCAGGACCGTGAAAACACCATGATTTCAAGCTTCTTGTTGTTAGATTCACAGGCGCTGTAACTGTACTTTGTCTTTGGCACGTCTACAATCTTTTATCTGGCAAAACAAATCATAGTTTTATTTACAAACTTTCACAAAAAAGTTGATATCTTACTTCTTACCGTAAATTCCATCTTTTATCAACTCTAGCGTTTCTCTTTTTGTAGAAATAACTCCTCACAACTCATTTTACAGTCTTTTTTCTTGTCTTCACAAAAAAAAGTTCTCTTTGTGGCAGCTGTCTCTATGATTGAAAAATGAGTACTGAGCATGCGCAAAACAGAATGATGTCATAGTATTTACGTTGGGCTTTAATTGGAATAAATCTGAGTTTTGTGTTGTTGGCTGTGGGAGCTGAAAATCTCTTGAAAAGAGTTTGTATTTTGGTCCTGGTTGGAAAAGAATGATGCAGTGCAGTTTATTACAGTTCTATTGTGTGATTAAATTTAGCCCAGTTATCTAGTTGAAGGAGATGACGAACACCCCCTGAGTAAGGATGTGGATGTTGCTGTGTGGTTGCATAACAGAGAGTATCACAATCAGCCCTTGCCACGTGATGCATTTGACTTTGTCATTGTAATGGACAGCATGCATGAAGACTTCGATGACTACAAGAAGAGAGAATTGCATCGTACCTTCTCTACTATAGAGCTTCTACAGTACTACTTGTACTGCCACCCTGAGTTAAATAACTCAATCATCCCCAAGTATGGAAGAGTCTACCTACAACTATGATCCTCTCAGATGGATGAGCTCTGCTTGTGGGTTGAGCAACTTCGGACAGAGTTTGGTCAGAAGATGGAGAAGGCATTCAATGGCTCATTTTTTGAAGGTACAAAATTAATGTTGCCTTACCATATATGCTAACCTTTTTTTGCTAACCCAGCTGAGAGCAGGAGAGCCACTGACCCCACACCAGCTGAGAGCAGGAGAGCCACTGACCCCACACCAGCTGAGAGCAGGAGAGCCACTGACCCCACACCAGTTGAGAGTAGGAGAGCCACTGACCCCACACCAGCTGAGAGCAGGAGAGCCACTGACCCCACACCAGCTGAGAGCAGGAGAGCCACTGACCCCACACCAGCTGAGAGCAGGAGAGCCACTGACCCCACACCAGCTGAGAGTAGGAGAGCCACTTATTCTACACAGGCTGAGAAGACGGCTAAGAAGAGAGTTATGGTAGTTACCAACCGTACACAACCAGCTAAGAGGAGAAAGGTACTGTTTTTAATGTAGACAGAGACACATGTGCGACATGAATATATGTTTTCTTGTTATTAGGTTTCAGACCGAGACAAGACATGGATAAAGGGATTAAATCTATCCATGTTTGACAAGAGTGGTTTGAATGCCCCCCAAGGGATGCTAACAGATCTACATATTGATGCTGTCAATTCTCTGCTCAAGAAAAGGTTTCCTCACTTGCTCGGGCTGCAATCCCCATTACGAGGGCAAAATGGAAGCTTTCTGCCCATAACAGTTCCCTCTAGTGAAGGTTAGACCTTGAGTCTGAGTCTATGTATACATGTTGTTATAATTATAGCTTTTGTTCCGAATTTATTTTGTTTGTTTTCACTCATGTATTATAGCACTGGCCATACAGATCCTGTTTGACCCATCTCGGCATCACTAAATATATACATGCTACCAGAATGGAATCATCAAGCTATTTGACTCATGTCTCAGTAGCAATCTGACGGCTTTAATTGAAAATCAACTGGTTATGTTGTACCAGAATTTCATGAAAGAGAGCAAGCTACATGTTGTAGTGGAGCCTGTCCAACAGCAGCAAGGTGATAGCATTTGTGGACTTTATGCAATAGCTTTTGCAGTATCACTGGCACATGGCAAACACCCGAAGAAAGTACGATTTCAACAACTTGAAATGAGGAAGCATCTAAATATTTGCTTTGAGCAAGGGTCCATCTCAGTTTTCCCCCAGTGCAGCCCTGAAACCTTAGTAACGTGTTGTAAAACACGGAAGATATGTATTCAAACATATTGTTATTGTTTAATGCCTGAATCATTTGATTCCAAGATGATTTGTTGTGATACATGTAACAAATGGTATCATTACACGTGTGTCAACATTAAAAGAAATCGTAAAGTATGGCATTGCAATTGTTGTGCTCAGCAATAATTATTTATTTTTGTCAATACAAATATTACTTAATTATTTATTCTTGTCATTACACATTACAATATTATTTTATTGCAATCTAATTGATTATCAAGTTTGTATGTATAACATTGCTGTAACAATGCTGCTACTGCGCTGCAATGATTGAACCCAGGCAGTACATGTAAACATCCATCCTGGACCATTTTTTTAAACATATGTATATAACCATATGCACGGACCAAATTTAATTATCAGGGGGGACCAAAATTTTCAAGATAATTCAAGTCTGAAAATAATGGTCCTGGACCAAATTTTTCATGCAAATTTATTAAAAATTTTAGTCCTGTAATAACGTAACCACGGACCAAATTTATCAGGGGGGGACCAAAATTTTCAAGATAATTTCTGAAAATAATGGTCCTGGACCAAATTTTTCATGCAAATTTTGGTCCGGGGGACCAAAATTATCAGGACCAAAATTCCAGTGACAGGTCCGGTGAAAATTCTGGTCCAGGCGGACCAAAATTTTCACAAATCACTGAAAAATTTGGGCCTACACTGGAAATTTTGGTCCGAGTAAGAAAGAAGTTATCACTAGCCACAGGCTGCTTTGTAGACTCTGTTATAAGATACTTCTGGGTAGAACAAGTCTAAGTGAATGTAAGAGTAGACTCTACAAACTCTGTTGGAGTTCCATGAACCTTCACACTGACAGGCCCTGTTCCTGGTGACAGCACACGAGCACACAAAAATCAACTCCCACTGACGTGCACGTGATCATCGTCTACCAGTACAGCTTTCCACAAGTTAAACTTTTCACTAAAACAGTTCTTACCAAATCAACTCAGTTTACCATTAATTAATAGCATATCAAAATCAGTCACAAAGCAAAAAAGTAACATAGTTATGCAAAGATATGCAAGTAAAATCAAAATGGCTCCATCCAGCTGAAAACGATCTAACAGAGTTTGTATTCTCTTTTCTTTTTCCTTAAATCTGCATCTCCCAGGTCTAGCTGTTGCACCAGGGAAACTGAATCTTGGAGGAAACAGCCTCCTCTGTATGGCATCCATGTATTATGTTGGGATGTTTTGGCTTCAGTGTTCTTTCTCCATTATACTGTAGTTTGCAGAATACCAAAGATCAGTGGCTTTGCAATGGTTCAAATTCAAATCAATGCAGCAAACCCATATGTAATGAGTGGTAGATTTATTCATGGCTTTGTCCTTTGTATTCAAAGTAATAATAATGTTTACTACTGAATTGTGTTTAGATTGTTTATGCTCTTTTTGTTCTTCAAATTATATTTTTGTACTGTTACATTACTCATTCATAGTTTGTTTGAAAATTATCATTAGCATCTAATATAAAACACAGCTCTCAACTCTGAAAGCCCTAACAATAGTACCGCAGTATGCCTAGCCATTCTGGCTAGGGGGACAATATTTTTTCAGAGACCACATCTGAAGAATTTGGTCCCAGACCCAAACTTTTAATTGGTTGGCTGAAAATTATGGTCCGGAGTAGCGCACACCTAGGCAGTCTACACTAAAACCCGGGTTACGTGGCTGATTACTTCCGGTAAATCAAATGTACAGGGATATACGGGAGGAATAATTGATTTTTAGTTATTGTACTCCAACTACTGTTATGTCAATTGAGTNTTGAGGTGAGTTACTGGGTTGAAATTGTTTCGTAGATATACCTGTGCTGCTAGTGCAATGGCCCTCCCCCTCTGGTGGAGCATCCGTGTTTTTAAACATGGATTGTGTCTACTGCATTTTAGACCATACAGCCTTGTTGATGATTACTGCTTTGTAATTGAAACTTTGGCAAGAATGGACTGGTGTTAAAATTTAAACTTTGAAATATGTACTTACCCAGTCAGTAACCCCAATTTTCTCAGAACCTACAAATAATGTCAGTGCAAGTGATTATAATGAAATACAAGAGATTTGTCCGATTTCTTTCAAATACTTGCAAAAAAACTTGCAATTCTTGCAAGATTTTGCATTGGTGTTATTTCGTAGTTGAGTAAAGCTAGTTAGATAACATAGCTACTACTCCAGCCTCCAGTGCTGAGATGCTTCACTTTACTGATAGCATACTGGTAGATTTATATATAAGCTTTATGCTGATATATAGTGTACAAGTAACCACACAAACTCAAAAGTGAGTCATAGAATTATGGGCAGAACAAACAAGTAAAAGAAAAAAAACGTTGGAAAGACATACAAATGGCCAAATCATAAAAAGAAAGCAAACAAGATAGAATGGCTGTTTGAGTGTGTAAAGAATTATTCCTATGGGCAACATGAGGGACACAATATGGAAAGAGAGTACTACATGCAGCCCACACAGGAAGAATTTTGCACACTCAAACAGCTATTCTATCCTGTTTGCTTTCTTTTTACGATTTAGTCATTCCTATGTCTCACAAGTACAAAAACATTAGAAATGTAATACAAACCTAAGAATGGCCAAATCGTAAAAAAAGTGAGCAAACAAGATAGGAATGGTTGTGAGATTGAGCAAGTTCATTTCGCTGTGTCACCTTATGTTCATATCCCTCAATGACACTGTAGACAGAGGAATGAACTTGCTCAATCTCACAACCATTCCTATCTTGTTTGCTCACTTTTTTACGATTTGGCCATTCCTATGTTTGCATTACATTTCTAATGTATTTTGTACTTGTTTGTTTGTTTCAGTAGAATTGGCATGCATATGCACAAGTCATGGCTCATTTCAGTATGTATGCATGTGCATGAGCCTCTGAATCTGATGCATGCAGTCATGAGTTCAGTTCTTGCATAAAAAAAATTTTACCTAATTATTAGGCTTGATAAAGAACTAAAACAAATGGAACAGGAGCATCGTATTACTTGTCGGTGGGCCCCCAATGCTAAAGCATACCTTGAAGCACAGAGTGCAATTTGCAAGGAAAAGGGAGACCAAATTGGGGAGGCTCTGCTGGCAGCATCTAGTAGGAGACAATTCTTACTGAATTTAAAAGCAAAATATGCAGGTATAATTATACAGTTACGTTGATTCTATAGCATGATACATTATATTATAGTATAGTTATGTATATAGCTATACTGTATTTCAAAGTTTGAACTATTGTTACAGATGGCCAAAAGATTGCCAAGAAGCTTTCAAAACAGATAGGGAAGGAAACAAAGAAAGTTAAGGCAATGTTACCCGAGTACAATGCTTGCCAATGTGTTGTCAAAGGTGAAAGCACTACAGAACTTTCACTTCAAGGTGCACTGGATCCTACCATTCTATCAACTGTGTTACAGCCACACTTTACTCACCATAAAAGTAAAAGGGATCTAATAGATGCTTACATCATGATGAAGCGTACATCAGAAGAGATTAACATGCTAAACACGGAAATGAAGAACACCATTGAATACTACAGTGAAAAGAAGAAAATTCTCACAGATACAATTCAATCTTTTGCCAAACAAGCAGATGTTTACTCAAGAGGAGCAGTATCACTTCTTAAGAGCATGCAAATTACAGCAGAGAAACAAGTTGATGATCTAACTGTACTATTTGGTAGAGTGTCAACTCCTCATACTCTGGCAATTAATCGTGATGATATCAACTCTGATTCAAGCTCAGATTCTGATGACTCCAGTAGTGATGATGAGACATGTAATTATGATTGAATGTTTCTCATTATTTTCTGTAATATCTGTTATGTACAATGCCATGCACTGGCCTTTTCAAAAATTTATTGCTCACCTATAATTTTTATATAGCTCTTTGCATCATACATTATATTGTTGTTCATTGCATGACATTGTGTATGTAACTTTAACATACATCTTTGTTGCAAACATTATTTATTATAACATCAGATAGTATACACAATTTTTTAGTTCAAGAATACAACAATGAAAGATAGCCAGCTATAAGCAAATATATGTTGATAAATTCATCATGATTGCGCTATCTTCAATGTTTCCTTGCAATCGTCGACAGATGTCCAATTTGGTACCATAAGGATTGTGTCTCTCTTGATATGAACAAATCATACAAGAATGAAGATTGGATATGTGACGCATTGAATCATTGCTCTGCTGGTGTCCTCATTAGGAAGCCTACAAATACAATGTATTTCTACTTCGTGTGTCTTCCGTACCCTACTTCCCAAAGGGACACGTCGTCTTCTTTTTATTGTAGGGAATTGTAACATTCTTCCTTTTTCAAGACAATCAATGAGATGTGGCCGCATCTCCTTGGTGTTCCACTTACAAACTACGGGATCACATCCATGAGCCAATTCAGTGGCACAAGCCAGTGCATAAAGTCCACAATCGTGCAGGTTTGTTTGGCTCTCAATATTCACAATATCAAACTTGACAGATTTAGTTCGTAGTGGAGGTTTGAAAAATGAGCAGATTTGCATCACAATATTGGAACTAACTGTTGCTCCTGGCATACTGTCATACAAACTAACAGTGTTGCAATGGTGTCCTCCATACCCAGGTGCCAGATTGGAACTTGTAATCCAATGAGATTCTGCTACGTTTAAAACTTGCACAAATGCCGTACCAAAAGGAATTGCTGGGAATAATTCTTTTCGCTTAGAACACAGGGTGGATTGCCATCCGTACACTTTATCCTTTGTTTGATTCTGTAACAAAGTTTGTGCAGCGTAAATGATTCTATCATTCAACCACTCATTGCTGGACAAAATTTTCAAGTCAGTAGCGAAGAGCTCTAGATGAGGTATCCAATCAGGTGTACTTCGAGCTGGATCTGTAGATTCAACAACAATAGGATTGGCATGTGATTCAGCGGCAGACAAGTGAGACGGGTCAGTGGTGGACGAGTGAGACGGGTCAGTGGTGGACGAGTGAGACGGGTCAGTGGTGGACGAGTGAGACGGGTCAGTGGTGGACGAGTGAGACGGGTCAGTGGCGGACGAGTGAGACTCAGGAGAAAGCAATTTTGCTAAAATAGAATTTGATGCTGAATCAGATGTGATGTCTGTCCGTTTTGTTGTAGATGGTGGCTCTTTGTGCTCACATTCTGTTTTCTTTCTTGAGCATTTTGTAGATTGTTTGGTTGGTTCTTTCTTCCTCTTATCTGTTACCTGTGTATTGTCTTGCGGAAGCAGGGGAGGATTTGCTGCAATGTAAAATGATTTGATATTATGCCATACAATCATAGTTATAATATTGTCCTAAGTTTTTACCAGCAATTATAGTAGCATGCAAATACTCAATCATTTGATGAGAAGAGCAACAGTTAGCAGTTGTGGTACTACAAAATAGCACATCCTCCTCAAAAAAGGCAAAAGAGAATCCAGCGTATCCTAGTTCTTCTAGTTCTGTCAGCTAGAAAAAGAAAAGTGTACATGTATGCATTAATAATTGTACAAATAAGCTTAAATAGTTACACCACAAAATTGGAAGGAGCACAGTATAACACTACAAGTGTGGACAAATTGGAACCGCGGACAGATTGGAATCCTATGCATACTACAAGTGTGGACAGATTGGAACCCTATGCATACCACATGTGTGGACAGATTGGAACCCTATGCATACCACATGTGTGGACAGATTGGAACCCTATGCATACCACATGTGTGGACAGATTGGAACCCTATGCATAACCTGTCCAACAGCAGCAAGGTGATAGCATTTGTGGACTTTATGCAATAGCTTTTGCAGTATCACTGGCACATGGCAAACACCCGAAGAAAGTACGATTTCAACAACTTGAAATGAGGAAACATCTAAATATTTGCTTTGAGCAAGGGTCCATCTCAGTTTTCCCCCAGTGCAGCCCTGAAACCTTAGTAACATGTTGTAAAGCACGGAAGATATGTATTCAAACATATTGTTATTGTTTAATGCCTGAATCATTTGATTCCAAGATGATTTGTTGTGATACATGTAACAAATGGTATCATTACAAGTGTGTCAACATTAAAAGAAATCGTAAAGTATGGCATTGCAATTGTTGTGCTCAGCAATATTTATTTATTTTTGTCAATACAAATATTACTTAATAATTTATTGTTGTCATTACACATTACAATATTTTATTGCAATCTAATTGATTATCAAGTTTGTATGTATAACATTGCTGTAACATTGCTGCTACTGCGCCGCAATGATTGAACCCAGGCAGTACATGTAAACATCCTTCCAGGACCATTTTTTTAAACATACGTATATAACCATATGCACGGACCAAATTTATCAGGGGGGACCAAAATTTTCAAGATAACTTCTGAAAATAATGGTCCTGGACCAAATTTTTCACGCAAATTTATTAAAAATTTTGGTCCTGTAATAACGTAACCACGGACCAAATTTATCAGCGGGGGACCAAAATTTTCAAGATAATTTCTGAAAATAATGGTCCTGGACCAAATTTTTCATGCAAATTTTGGTCCGGGGGACCAAAATTATCAGGACCAAAATTCCAGTGACAGGTGAACTATCCACTACCTGAGTCTTAGCCCTATCCTCTACCATGTAGATGAGAGGAAATTTGAATTGTCATATACACCTGATAGTTATTATTCATGTGAACAATCCTGTATGTTTCATATAGAAATACTGTATTAGAAAATTCCATTTTTGGTCCAGTGTTGGAGTACCAATCGTTTAACTCTTCAGGGCCGGTAGATGGATTTATCCGCACGCGCGTATTCAACGATCGCATAATCTGCGATTTTTCGCATGTTTTATTTTATAGCCATAGCATTTGAGCTATGAGCTTTAGACTTGCTGTTCAGTTAGGTAAGGAAGTGTTCTACTAAAATACCAAGTAAGAGTCAGGTCTGATTAGTTAAAGGGGAGATATAAGCTTTAGAAAACAAAGGTCGCGATCGCGGCAATCGTGACCTTTGGTTTAAACTCACGTTTTTTTTCTTTGTGCTATGCAGGATACGCTTGACGCTAGCTATAGAGGTGCAGGGAGGTTTAGGCTATTCCTGCATGCAAGCGCTTTTGCAGTGCTGCTCTTCAAGCTGGAAAAAAAGCCTAAAGTATGCAGATCGTTTGGCGAACTTTGACCCCTTCTGTTTTTGCAAGCTTTTAAGTTAAAGGTGCTATTGCACGGAAGCGGCAACTTTTTGAAAAAATGGCCCAAAAATCAATACTGAAATTTCATTGGTTGAAAATACGTCATTGGAATGCAATTTGCGCTCCTATTTTCGCGTTGACTCCAACGTACGCATAGTTTTTCTTTGTGACCATGTGGCAAGTTGCAGCTATTTGACATACTTATACGCTTAGACTTACACTCATCTAGCTTCTTTCTTCCCTGTTCCTTCCCTTGGTGTGCTTCTACTGCTCATCATGTCTTGTAAGCGTTCAAATTCAAACTGCACGTGGTCGCACATTTTTATACACGCATATTGTTCTACCCACATTATGGCTTCACTACGCGGTGTAAATTACTACGCGTACAACTTCCGTGCAATAGCACCTTTAATAATAGCAAACCTAGAACTAATTTGATATAGCCATGGCTTAGTACAACCATAGCTAAGCTCAACTAGCTACGAATGAGAGTGACTAAGGCTAAAGCAAGAACAAAAATGTACAAAAACCAAGAGAAATAAATATTCATAAAATCTAATTAAATATGCACAATTAAGTTAGGCCCTAAAGAGTTGAGGACAACGTGTTGCCAAAGTCTCAAGCCTGTTTAAATATTATTCAACTTCCAGTCGTACATGATGACAATGAAGTTTTCTTCTAAAAAATAGACCAAGGGGTTTGTATGAGTGTCGGACATTTTGGATTGATGGATGTGTCTGGTTTGCAGATGTTCTGTGACTTACAAGTATGAATTTAAGTCTCATAGTATCAAGTTGTATTGAATTGTTATAGTATTCTTGTTTCACACTCTGACAAAATCATTATGGTGTTTCACATATGTGACGTGTCAAGCGAAAACCTGGTACGATATAAAACACGGACCGGACCGGACTAACGGACCGTATTACAATGTACTACCCGCTCCGGACCTACTCCCTGGCAATACGGACTGACCTTAGAACCCTGCTATAATCTCATTGGTTCGGTTTAGCTTTGAACAATAAAGAAGCTGCTCTTCTTGGCAGGCAACTAAATGGTAAGTGCTATTTTTCTGAAGTCAATGGAGTCGCTTTCTCGTCCAGTGCTTACTAATCGGCTATCACCCATATCTATTGTAGAAGCGGAATCTCTGTTAAGGGAGAAAGTTCATCCATTGACAAAGAACAGCATCTTGCCTGTAACTGTTGAGTCTGTCCAACAACAACAAGGGAGCACCATTTGTGGGCTGTTTTCAATAGCTATAATGCGGTTTCTCTTGCTCATGGACAGAGGCGATCTTTTTTTGATCAAACCAAAATGAGGTATCTCTTGGATAAATGTTTTGAAGAAGGTTGCATCAAACCTTATCCAAACTGTGCCCCTGATCTTTCCAGGTTTAACCAAAAGAAGAGATTATGCATTCAAACGTACTGTTATTGTAATATGCCAGAATCGTTCGACTCAAAAATGATCAGTTGTGATGCGTGTCATAAATGGTATCACTACAAATGTGCTAACGTAAAGAGAGGTCGTTCTGTGTGGTATTGCATTCATTGTTGTTAGTTGAGTTTTGTAGTGATGAGTCAATTAAAATAAGTTTTTTTTCTGTCTACATATATAATAATATTTTGATCATTTTTTATTATCAATGGACCATAATAAGCTGAAATCTTAATGATACACGTTGCATTTGGTAGGTAAAGGATGACTATAATTGCCGAGCGCCTTAGCGCGAGGCAGTGTAATCTTGCAGGGCCAAAAATTGTGGAAGTAAAATCCAATTACACGTCATCAATACCGGATGAAAATTGTTCCGGTTTACCAATAATTGCGGAAGTAAAATCCAATTATACGTCATGAACACCGGATGAAAACGGGGCCAATTTGGCAAAAATTGTTCCGGCCGGTTTGAAACAAGCTAGCTGCGCTGCATGCTCGTGATCGTGATGATCCTTACCATAATATATGAAACACGTGCGCGCGCACAGCTCGAGATCTCGTGCTACGTATATATGTAGAATCATGTGTGTTATGAGCCGGCATAGACTGCAGAGACACCATTGTGGTACCTTACTAACTGTACAAGAGGTGAGAGTTTAAAATACACGTGAGCATAATTACTTCAAACGTCGCGCGCGAGGCAATTAATTGCACTCAGTGTACAACTAGTTATAATCTTATAAACACTCTGTTCGAGCCGTGCATGCACTATATTAAAAATACGAAAAGTCCGGTCCGTATTTTATACAACGCATGCCAGTCCGTATTTTATATACGGACTGAGTCCGTTATTCGGGTCCGTTAGTCCGGTCTGGTCCGTGTTTTATATCGTACCGAAAACCTGACGTTTGGAAAATTAATGCGGTTTTAGTTTCATTCGCCATTTTGCGCGTATTTTTTTTTGCACAGATGCGTTGCGCTATGCTTAGCACACTGCATGCAAAACTTTGTAGGTGGGGCTACTTCTTTTGCAGAGATATTAATGCTAACATCAGCGCGCTGTGTTGCCAAGCTTAACCGATTATACGCTGAATTCTTTTGAAGTGAATGACGTCTTCTGCTAAATTAAATTTTTAATTTTTAGTAGCTACGCCTTCCTTTTGTTTTTCTAATACTAAAAGAGATTGGACAAAGTTTTTTTATGATGCAACTAAGCAACAATCAAGCTAACTATACCCCAAGTCTTGTTGCTTAGTGAAGCTTTTGCTGGTAAAAAAAGCCTAATGTACGGGAGGGTCTAATATGCGAGGACATAGCCCCGCGTCTAAAGCTTTTTTTCCAGCTAGCAAACCAGGCTTACAAAAGCGATGCTATGGCTATATAGCCTAACTATCCCTGCACCTACGTAGCAAGTTTCAAGCCTATCCTCTGAAGGGTTGTGTTGTGGAAAAAACATCGCTCTTAACCCTACAATCGCGATCGGGAAGATCGTGACCGTTAGTCGCTTAGTGACGAGTAGCGCCACGCCTTACAAGCAGTTCTAACTCTGACTTGATATTTTAGTAGAGTAGTCCCTTACCTATTCGAATATGAAGTTTAAAATTCAGGGCTAATTGCTTTGCTTGCAAAAAAGTCGCTAGAACAGCCATGACGCATTAACGCGCGTCAACCGCGGTTTGCAACACCCACGTGTTGACGCGTCAACCGCGTATAATCGGTTTACGGAAGATGCGTTGCTACAGTGTTTACTAGACCATAGCACATATTGATAAGTTAGATAATTTCTTACAGCTGCTTTGAAATTTGAACAAGTGCGTACTTCGCGGGTAATCGGTTAACTATGACGTACACTAGTGATAATTTATTATCACTAATCACACTAATTGTTGCAGCTCAGGACTCTAGACGAGAGGACATCACACACAACAGTGAAGAGCTTTCAATGAGTGTCGACGTGCTGGGGGACAATATCACATCTGAGCAGAGCACAACCCAAAAGAGTAACCAGTTGGATGAAAACTTGGCCCATAATGAAACAGGATCTGCGGATAAACCTGTAGAAAATGAGGATGAAGAATTGGATAAGGTTCTAAGCGAAGGATGTGGTTGTAATAGGAATAACGGAAAAGGATGTTACAAATACTTCACTATAGAGCATTTTAAAGAGTATAATTTGTCATGTAGGGATTTAACAACCAAGCAGCTTGACGTGATAATAGTGGCCAAAACAAGAACAGGTCATTTATTTGTTTTATCGTCCAATTTGCAAATTTGGAAGACAAATAATCGCAAATTTGTATAATTAGATACATGATGCAATATTTTTCTTGGAGGACCATGACTGGCTTGCACAAAAGGATCACCATATCCTTTCTCCTGGTTGGCCACACTAAGTTCGCTCCTGACTGGAGTTTTGGGCTGTTCAAGCATCTCTATCGGAGTTCGAATGTTGGATGTTTGGATAACATCGCTGTGATTGCTGAAAATTCTGCAACAGTGAATCACGCACAACTGGTGGCAATTAAAGCAATCAGGTGAGGTAATAGTGCCAATGTATGATTGGGCCTCCTTCTTTGATCCCTACTACAAGAAGACAGCCACCAAAGGAATCAAGAAGATCCATCACTTTCGATTCGACAGTGAATCGAAGGGGAAGGTCCACACACGTGAGCACTGTGATGACAAAGCAGAGACAACAGTCACAATGATCAAAGATTTGAAAAAAATACCATCAAAAGATGTCATGCCTGACATGATCATCCCAACTGGTTTAAGTAGAGATAGACAAGTGTACCTGTATGAAAAAATCAGAGAGTTTGTGCCTGAGGAACACCGTGACGCTGTTTGCCCAAAACCAGATGACTACGACGATAGTGGTAGTGCTAGTACACCTGCTCCAACTCTTGGACCATCCACACTTGTGGCTAGTGATAGTGAGAATGAGAATGTAGAAGACTTAGAACCTCCTAAAAAGAAACAAAAATGTTCACACTGTAAACAAACAGGGCACAACATTCGTAGTTGTCCACAGAAACAGTAGTTGTCACAGTGTGTAAATTGGGTCATTGACTGTTGTTCTGCTTTGTTATCAGGCAGGTACTTAGGTGTTTGTATAAACTAATTATTATGATTGTTACAATTTTTTTTGACAAGTATACACAAGCACACACTTTAGGATATACAGAGACAACATCGTGCTGGTCAAGAATCAAATATTGTTGGGATGCCATGTCACTCTGGGGTCCACGTCCCGCATCCTGGGGTCAATGGTTTACCATGACTATTGGTGCTAACGAGAGTGATGTAGACTAGACCTATAATAGCAAATTTTTTCCACAGTTTGTGCATTTATTTCATGTATTATTCCCAGTACGGTAGTACTGGGTACACAGGAATGGCAAGGATGGCCCATTAGCGCAATACAAATATTCATGCGAATAACTCTGCAAAAACTGAGCGCTTAGCACTAAAAGACTTCTTAAGCTACTATTTAGCTCTTTCTCTTTCTAATGAGCCCAAAAACATGGCCTAAAACCATCGCTAAAGTAACAAACACAAACATGCCAAACCTCCAATTTTCTCCATCTTCTTCTTCTTCTTCTTCTTCTTCTTCTTCTATCTTGGTTCAACTTTTCTCAGAGACTATTCACTTTCAGGAGCTGATTCTTGAACGAACTTGGTTTCTTCCGGGACAGTCGTTTTTGCCATCGGTTTTTAGCACCTCTTGCTGAGTAGCTGGATACAAGGCGAAAAGCGCCTCCTCTATATGGCCGCCATTAATTTCTACACTTATGCATAATTCATTACCGTAGCTTCTAGAAAATTCAAATTGACGACCCTTTCCACATACAAAAGTGTGCGTTATTTGGAATTAAATGCACTAAAGTTGTCTGGAACTATTTTGTGATACCTGGTTGCTCTTCTTAAAAGATGAATCAGGACTTTGATTATCATAACATATAGAAAGGCAAGTAAATCTTATGATACAGCTCCTGCCTCCAAAATGACTGAGATGTGTGTTTCACTTCAGTATCAAGCAGGCTACACAACTTGCCAGTTCTGCGGCAGCAGCCCGCCGCTGGCTCAGTGAGTCTGGCTTGCCAGACTACTAGCTACACACACCAACTCAAATGTAATTTGTAGAATTATGGAAAAATGAGAACAAACAAGTAAAAACAAACATTAGAAATGTAATGAGACACAGGAATGGCTAAATCGTAAAAAGAACGCAAACAAGATGGAATGGCTGTTAGAGTGTGTAAGGAATTCTTCATGTGGGCAAAATGAGAGTCTCAGAATCAATAAGGAGATTGTTAAATGCAGCCCATACAGGAAGAATTCTGCCCAAACTCTAACAGCCATTCCATCTTGTTTACGTTCTTTTTACGATTTAGCCATTCCTGTGTCTCATTACATTTCTAATGTTTTTTTTTACTTGTTGTACTTACAATTATCAAGAATGATTATTACTAAAAGTCATCACTACGTACATTCAAAGAAAGCATCAAGCAAAAACAATTATGCGGGTTGGGCGTGCCAGTAGTAAAAATGATGCACATGTATGCCATGGGATCATACCCATAACAGCTGCCATACACAATTTGAAAAAAAAACACGATGAAGGATTTGACAGGTACTATTATTCGATTAAGGGACAATACCTAAATCTAAAGGGGGGCTGACATGCAAAAATTTTTTTGCACCAAAATGTACTTTAAGTGATGTAAGTTTTTTACATTAAAAAAATTTTAAAGCAGTAAAAGCTGACTCCACCAGGAAAGGCAAATTTCTGTATTTCCTGTTTGGGTGGAGCTACTACGTGACGTCACGGGGGGAACGTTTCTACGCGTTTAGTAGCTAATTAATGGCTGAACACAGCTCTTCCTCGAGCCACAGCTCTGCTATTGACAACAACGATGATTCAAGTGCAAGCAGTAATGTTTTGAGCCTTGGTAATTCATCTTTTCCATTTGAAAGCCAAGACAGTGCTTCAGATAGTGATGGAAGCTCAGAATTGAGCCATACTTTATGAACAATCTGCTGGAAGTGACAGCTGTGGAGACTCTGGAGATTCATCTGACGAAGATGCAAGACAGGATAGGTTAGGAAGCACTGATTGGTGAGTATCAGCTATAATTTTCATACATTCTGTTTAATTTTATGTGGACAATTGTAGCTCAGGTGGCAGTGTGGTCCGGGCACTGTGTTCAGTACAATGTCGACTGTCTGTGCTGCAAAAAAATCCGTGACAAGATGGAAGCTGAATCAGACACAGTCAAAATATTTTGTATAATCAAACATGAGGTGTTTGGTGCTGTATACCTTAATGTTTGGGTCAGTATACGGTAAAGTTGCTTCTTCACCTACCAATATCTGTGACTGTGGTGACCCTGACATGAGTGAGTTAACCAAAATAGTATTATTATATAGCTATTGTACATTAAAGGGGCAGTGTAATTACGGCGCCATTTTTTTTGAATTCCGGGCCCAAAAATCAAAAACTGAATCTGATTGGTTGAAATACCTCATTGGAATGTAATTATTTCGCGCAGTTAGGGAGAATCGCATATTTTTTGTCCACGATCGAGAATGCGTAGATTTAGTGTTAAAAACCCGTGCAGTTAGGAAAAAAAGTAGCTAGCAAACTAGTGAAGATTAACACTAGAGCTTTTCATGAGTATTGGCTGTATTCGAAGAGCGTGGAGACTCATATTAGCGCTGGTCTATATTCTGCGCGCAGGAATTACGTGCAAAATAATGCTTCATTACGTCACGTAAGTTTACTTCCGTGCGACTGCGCCTTTAATTAACTGCTTTTCATTATCTTTTCAGGCAATACAGGTTTACTGCTTACTGACAGCTAACTAACTCTGCTCGACATAGGAAGGACAGAACGAGTTACGCTACCTGTCTCAAAAATATCTAGCAATACTGCCCACCACTAATAACTGAACAGTGACACCATCCAAACTCTTCATCATGCACATGTCTCACAACCTGAACAATGGCCCAAATTGTTCAAATGAGAATCTGATAATTACAAATTTAATGTCGTGACTTTTGATGGCAGTAGGCTTATCAATCTGAGGTCCCTCCTATACTGGCTACTGAGAGGAGCTGGGGTCAAAGTGGTTTGATACTGATTCCCTCTACATGTACATCGTCTAATGGTTGCTTTCATATAGGTACATCAACATATTCTGCAACAGAACGCACATCTGGCTTAATTTTTACCTACAGACCTATAAGTAATAATATTATGTCCATTAGAGTGGATTAGCACTGACTGTAAATTCTATAACAAAAAAAAAGTTTCAACATGTAATGCTATGTATGTCATGCTTCGCATACCAACAAAACTGATTTAATTTTGTCCTGCTGCTGGTTTTGAAACCTTCCTTTCCGGCTGGGCACTAGGATGCTGCTTCCTCAGATGCTATACTTGTCTCTTGTGCGGGTTCTGGTTCATGATCCAGTAATCCAGTTAGTATCTAGTAGTAGACATGGTCACAGTAATACCAGCTTGAAACTTGAATGCTATTTTTAATTCTGTCCTGTATCCATGACCTACTCTCTCTCTCTCTCTCTCTCTCTCTTCATAAGCAGCTCTGAGTCTGCCATTATTTGGCTTTGAACCATCATGGATATAGGTGGCCTGTTTGATGATTTCTTTCGATAACTGAAGTCAGTACTACAGGCTGAGCCTTCTCAAAATTTGGTCCTGCACTAGATACTTGGTGGACCTCTGGAATATAGTTGGAATGGCATCAGATTTATGTCTTCTTCTCTTCTGCATGCCCCTCAGATCTGATCAGAGAAGTCAGGCAACCTCAAAATGGTCTCAGGCCGGACCTGACCAATTTACTCTTGTTCTCTGTATTTTTTTCGCCCATTTGAAACGTATAACAGGATCTTTGGGAACTTAAAAAGACTGACATCTTCACAATATGTGTTAGAACATCCTGCAGCAACTCAGCGCTTCACTATGGGGGCTAGAAAACAGCCACCAGGCTATGCTTTGTGCTTCTTTGCGCTGAACTCGTTCCCCCCGTGATGTCACACGTAAACCCCGCCCATCAAGGAAATACATTGCAATCTCATTTTGCAGTGATTTTCTTGGGGTTATTGTCCACTGTAGACTTGATATTAAAAAAAAACAAGCCTGATATTCCAAATGTACACCACCTGAGCTACAGTTTGATACCAAAAAATAAATTTTTCAGTTTTTCATGTCAGCCCCCCTTTAAATAGGAGCTGCTACGACAAGGGCAGCAAAGGGTGTCGAAGACACAACTATTAATATTTTTAGAAGGTACGAGGAGGATGTGTGATTCATTCAAAAGGTATATCAGGATGCCTCGCAACAAGCTGGCTTTAATTTCTGCCCAGTTGGTAAACTAACAATGACTTATTTTTAATTTGGGAAGTATTGCTGTGGTGTAGTCGTTACTCTGGTTGTGTTTGTTATTATGCTAAGTTTGTATTTCCTGAGCACTTCTCTTTTGTGTTCTGAGTTGAGCTTGGCGATATATGGTTACTGTTTGTTGATTTTCTTTACTTCATGATTGTTTTGATTGTACTAATAATGATTCTAGGTGTGTACAAGTAAAGAGCTATGTAAGAGCTATGTAAGGGTACACATGACGTTTGGGGGATTATCACCTGGTGATAATAGGGGCTTGTGGAGGTACATCCCCTCACATCACAGCAGCATGTAGGCAGAGTGCTATACACGGGATACTGCAATTTCCATCACTAACCTCATGCAATGGCTTGACTATTTATTTATTAGAATACTTGAATTGACACTAGAATGACAATAGATTAAGTTATGTTGTAATATTCAATCAAGTGTCATTTTACTAGGAAAGGTGACATGTAGTTGTTTTCTGATCTTGGTCCAGGAGTTAATATGATGTACAAGTATGGACAGCCAAGAATTTCATGAGAAAAAAAGAGATATACCTTTATAAGAGTACCTGTTAAAAATACTACATACGTAACTCCACCTGATGACTCAACATTCATTGAAATGCAATTTCTAATGATTTTGACTGTGCTCCACATAATAAATTGGCATGGATTACACTTCCTAAAGACCTATTTTTGTACAAAAAAATGTGAACCTTGCAAAAGATAAGTTTGTTGTAAAACTCAAAGTTAATTGTAGGGAACGATTAGTAGCTGTACAATGCAAGAGAAAACAATGTGAAATTAGCATGCATTTTCCTTGTGACCAGTAAAAGCCAAGTACGATCTCACTAAATTACCATGTTAAATAAAACAAACAAAAACTACATTCTCACAACTTACTTTCATTATAGCAGAGGGTATAGATAATCTACATAGAAAGTGCAATAATATCACTCTGCCAAATGAACCCTTTGGTAGCAAACCAACCAAAATTTGGATTGAGGAACATATGTGACACAGTAAAATGAACTCTTCACTCATCATCGTACATGCATGTCATTTTTGCTTAAGAGTGTAATTCTTATTTTGATGGTTCAGATAGTATAAACCATATAGAATTGATTACAGAATGTTACATAGTGTACATGTACATAATTATGCATTTCTTTCTACAGCTCTCAGTTCAAATGTGTCGACACTTCATAGCAAGAGTCGCACCACTAGAGGCGAAACTAAAGAAACTGCTGAGAGTACAGGCAAGTGTTGCTATTGCATTAATTTGTGGTTCATGTGAGTCATTTTTGTGTAGAATCCTGTTCCAAGGGAAGCTTGTGTGATGGTCCAGTGTCGACACTTCCTAGCAAGAGTCGTATCACTAGAGGCAAGACCAAAGAAACTGCTAAAGGTGTGTGTTGCTGTGATGTGGTACAAAATCTACTATCATGGGTTATATTCTTGTACAGCTTCTTCTCAGGAGAGTTAGTTTTGATGATATCTCATTTCCTCTGTCTAGTCCTCTTCTGGATGATTCAGGTAAGATTAACCATGTAAATATTACAGAATATGACATATTTAATTACATGTGTGTATTTGCTTTCTACAGCTTTCAATTCAAGTGTATCAAATTGTGATACAGAGTTTGATGATTCCCTTGTGCTCTCTCTCATAGATAGAGGCTTATAAAGGTTGTGTGTGTGTGTGTGTGTGTGTGTGTTATTGAACAGTTCAATATTTTGGTGGTAATCCTACTCATCCACTCATTCTTCAAAGTCATTGGCAGTACAACTACTCTGGCAGGACACCCCCAAAAAGAGAGAACCTATCAAGTCAACTCTTAAACGAGGAGGCGGAGTATAAAAGGGCGTGGCCGGGCACGATTTTTCGCGACATTCAACAAAATGGCGCCTCTGCGCCATTTTAAATTCAAACAGNAAGCAAGCAGGCAGCAAATATTTGGATTCCAAATAACGCACACTTATCTACCTGGAAAAGGGTCGTCAATTTGACTTTTCAAGTAGCTAATGAATTTATGCATGATGTAGAAATGAATGGCTGCCATATGGAGAAGTGCTTTTTGCCTTGTATCTAGCCATTCAACGGGAGACTCGAGCACATGACAGTGGCGGATCTAGGATTTTATATAGAGGGGATCTAACCAATGCGCGCGCAGAAAATTTTGGGTAACCACGCCCACTTCCGGTTTGAAAATCCGCCCCTTTTGCGTGCGTGCAGCTAAAATTTTGCCAGATCAGGGCCTGAATGGTGAAAAAACGGCAAGACACAGACAGAAACTCTTCTATCTTCCACAAAAAAATGATTTTCAGTGAAATTTTGAATTATTTTTCTTTTTTCAAATTGAAAGGGGGATCTTTGATGCTACTTTTTCATCTGTGTAGCTGTGCAGTTGTATGGGTTTCCAGCTGAAAGGGGGGATCCATGGATCCCTTGGATCTCCCCCTAAATCCGCCACTGCATGATACCAAAAGCACGTGAAGACAATGGTACCAAGTTTGTTCGTTCAAGAATCAGCTTCTGAAAGTGAACAGTCTTCGAGATACGCTGAAATAACATAGAAGAAGAAGAAGAAGAAGAAGAAGGAGAAAATTGGAGGTTTGGCATATTTTAGTTTGGTACCTTAGCGATGGTTTTAGGCCATGTTTTTAGGCTTGTTAGAAAGAGAATGAGCTAAATAGTAGCTTTATAAGCCTTTTAGTGCCAAGCGCTCATTTTTTGCAGAGTTATTAACATGAATATTTGTATTACGCTAATGAGCCATCCATGCCATTCCTATGTACCCAGTACTACCGTACTGGGAATTACATTTTCAATGTTTTTTTCACTTGTTTGTTCTTATTTTTTTATAATTCTACATCACATTTGAGTTTGTATGTATATGGTAGTTACTTGTACACTATCAGCATGGATATTATAGCTTATGTTATAATCTATGGTATCAGTATAAAGTCATGGTGAAGCATCTCAAGAGGCTGGAGCTGTATCTTACAAAATTTACTTCTTTGCTCATCTTCTTATAATGACAACTATGTAACAATATAGTCTATTCACCTCCAATTATTGAAGACCAGTAACTGGTTATAGAGACTTCAGCACAACCAGAAATCTTCAGGTAAAACACGCAGGGCAGCGAATATTCAGATTCCAAATAACGCACACTTGTCTAACTGGAAAAGGGTCGTCACCTTGATTTCCAAGGTAGCTAATGAATTATTAATGAGCATAGAAATGAATGGCTGCCATACGGAGAAGGCGCTTTTCGTCTTGTATCTAGCGACTCAGCTAGAAAGACGAATAACCGATACAAAAAGCACGTGAAGACAAAGAAACCAAGTTTATTCGTTCAAGAATCAGCTTCTGAAAGCGAGTGGTCTTCGAGAAAAGTCGTTCCAAGATAAAGAAGAAGAAGAAGATGGAGAAAATTGGAGGTTTGGCATACTTTAGTTTGTTACTTTAGCGATGGTTTTAGGCTATGTTTTTAGGCTCAATAGAGAGAGAAAAGGCTAAATAGTAGCTTAAGAAGCCTTTTAGTGCCAAGCGCTCAGTTTTTGAAGAGTTATTTGCGTGCATATTTGTATTGTGCTAATGGGCCATCCATACCATTCCTATGTACTCAGTACTACCATACTGGGAATAGACTCAACTTCACTTCCTGCAGGTACTAACTCGGACTCGGAAATGCTCCCTCATGGAAATGAAGGAAATACCGTGGCACCTACCAATGAAAGGATTACACCAGACACTGATGAAGAGAGCTACTGTGGAGGCAAGTTATTTTGACTAAAACAATAATAGGTTTAATTTGAATAATAAAGTTTGATTCACATTAATTTGGCTAGAAAATGAAGACTTCAATATCTTTGATGATTCTGATGATGAAGAGCTAATCTCCACTCTTCAGAAAAGATTTCCGGTGATAAATCAGGAAACTGCTGGTACTATCAACATAACTATGACATTGTACAGTAGTGATAATTTATTATTATCACTAATTGCTGCAGCTCAGGACTCTAGACAAGAGGAGATCACACACAACGGTGTAGAGCTTTCAATGGATGTCAACGTGCTGGGGGACAACATCACATCTGAGCAGAGCACAACCCAAAAGAGTAACCAGTTGGATAACTTGGCCCATAATGAGACAGGATCTCCTGTAGAAAATGAGGATGAAGAATTGGATAAGTTTCTAAACGAAGGATGTGGTTGTAATAGGAATAACGAAAAGGATGTTACAAATACTTCACTATAGAGCATTTTAACTCTTTAGGGCCTGAATTGATTATGCATATATAATTAGAATTTATGAATAATTAATTAACCTTGGTTTTTGTACATTTTTGTTCTTGCTTAAGCCTATGCCACTCTCTCTTGTAGCTAGTTCAGCTTAGCTATGATTGTGCTAAGGCATAGCTATATCAGTTCTATTCTTGGCTTGCTTTTATTAACTTCAAAAGCTTGCAAAAACGGAAGCGGTCAAAGTTCGCCAAATGACCTGCATACTTTTGGCTTTTTTTCTAGCTTGAAGAGCAGGACTGCAAAAGTGCTTGCATGCAGGTATAGCTTAAGCCCCCCTGCACCTCCATAGCTAGCGTCAAGCTTCCCCTGCAAAGCACTAAGAAAAAAACGTGAGTTTAAACTGACGGTCTCGATCTTTACCGCGATCGCGACCTTTGAACTTTGAAGCCTATATCTCTCCGCCTACTAATCAGACCTGACTCTAACTTGGTATTTTAGTAGAGCGCTATCTTACCTAACTGCATAGCAAGTCTAAAGCCTATAGCTCAAACGCTATCCCTATAAAATAATAAATGCGAAAAATCGCAGATTACGCGATCGTAGAATACGCGCATGCGACTTTTGGCGCTGTCGGCCCTAAAGAGTTAAAGAGTATAATTTGTCATGTAGGGATTTAACAACCAAGCAGCTTGACCTGATACTCCTAGGTCAATGTAGTGTATTTATTAACAATTCAGAAAGCACACGCAGACATTCTAGTGACTCAAGGAAGTGCTGAGGCTTGACTACTCTCATCATGGTCAGAGAGTCTGTAAAGAAACTTTCCTACAACTTCATGGAATTGGTAAGAATTTCTCATAACATGTGTATGTATTGTGTCGTAAATCACAATTCCAATGTATTTCATTTTAGGGCGCAGTAGGCTTCAAAAAATCAGGATGAGCTATGAGAAAAATGGTCTACAAGAGCGGGTCCACGGAAATAAAGGACGCAAACCAAAGAATGCAACATCCTACCGGGACATCAAGTACATGGTGAAATTCTTGAAGAAGTATGCCAAAGATTGTTGCCTGGAAGGATTCCCGGCTATAAAAGGGATGACTTGCAACTACTTCCATCAAGTACAACAAAAAAGGTTGTGTTTTTGACACACACACACACACACACACACACACACACACACACAACGCACACATGCACGTACAAATTGACGGACCATAGATGGTTTGGGAGAAGTATTGTGAGGCTGGTGAAGAAGCAGGACGGCACACTGTGAAGCGAATAACGTTTGTTTCGTACTGGAAGAAGCTGCTTCCCCAAATCACCAGAATGAAGCCTATGTCAGACCTGTGTTGGCAGTGCCAGAAGAACAGCGTTGCACTGATGAGAGCTGCCAATACATCAGAAACACAAAAATCGGAGGTATAATTGTAATAAACAAAAGAGATTAATTTTATGTTAGCTGAATATTGAATTTTTAATTAGACCGTCTTGGCTGCATACGAACACCTACAACTGGCCACAAAGGAGCGTTCACTGTATCGTGAACAATGCAGGGAGTGTAAAGTAGAACTAAAACAAAAGTTTACTGTTCATGACAATTTTTCTCCCCCACTAGGTTGCCGCCACTGACACACAACATAAAAGTGCACATTTCATTTGACATGGCCCAACAGGTAAATCTAATAGTGTTTGCTATACATTTCTTTAACCTACTATACATAGGTGCACTACCCATACAGCCGACAACAACCAGGACCAATCTATTTTCTCACCCCTAGAAAGTGTGCAATATTTGGAGTATGCTGTGAAGGAGTGCCTCAAATGGTATGTACAGCTGACACACACATACACATACACACACACACACACACACACACACACTAGATGATCTACTTGATTGATGAAGCTGCTACTACAGGAAAGGGAGCAAATACAATCATCAGCATGCTTCATCATTTACTAGAAACTCACAACTATGGGGAAGTTGAACTGGTGATTCATGCTGACAATTGTAGTGACCAAAACAAAAACAGGTTATTAATTTGTTTTATCATCCAATTTGCAAATTTGGAAGACAAATAATCGTAAATTGTGTGTTCATACAGATACATGATGCAATACCTTTCTTGGAGGACCATGACTGGCTTGCACAAAAGGATCACCATGTCGTTTCTCCTGGTTGGCCACACTAAGTTTGCTCCTGACTGGTGTTTTGGGCTGTTCAAGCGTCTCTATCGGAGTTCGAATGTTGGATGCTTGGATGACATCGCTGTGATTGCCGAAAATTCTGCAACAGTGAATCACGCTCAACTGGTGGCAAAGCAATCAGGTGAGGTAATAGTGCCAATGTATGATTGGGCCCCCTTTTTTGATCCCTACTACAAGAAGACAGCCACCAAAGGAATCAAGAAGATCCATCACTTTCGATTTGACAGCGAATCGAAGGGGAAGGTCCACACGCGTGAGCACTGTGATGACAAAACAGAGACAACAGTCACAATGATCAAAGATTTGAAAAAAATACCATCAAAAGATGACATGCCTGACATGATCATCCCAACTGGTTTAAGTAGAGATAGACAAGTGTACCTGTACGAAAAAATCAGAGAGTTTGTGCCTGAGGAACACCGTGACGCTGTTTGCCCAAAACAAGATGACTATGACGATAGTGGTAGTGCTAGTACACCTGCTCCAACTCCTGGACATTCTACACGTGTGGCTAGTGATAGTGAGAATGAGAATGTAGAAGACTTAGATGTAGAACCTCCTAAAAGAAACGAAAATGTTCACACTGTAAACAAACAGGGCACAACATTCGTAGTTGTCCACAGAAACAGTAGTTGTCAAAGTGTGTAAATTAAGTCATTGACTGTTGTTCTGCTTTGTTATCAGGCAGGTAAGTAGGTGTTTGTATGAACTAATTATTATGATTGTTACGAATTTTTTAAACAAGTATACACAAGCACACACTTTAGGATTTACAGAGACAACATCATGCTGGTCAAGAATCAAATATGCCATGTCACCCTGGGGTCCACGTCCCGCATCCTGGGGTCAATGGTTTACCATGACTATTGGTGCTAACGAGAGATGAAGACTAGACCTATAGCAAATTTTTTGTACAGTTTGTATATTAATTTCGTGTATTATTGTACCAACAATGATCAACAATGATTCTTACTGAAAGTCATCACTACCTGCATTCGAAGAAAGCATCAAGCAAAAATAATTATGCGGGTTGGGCGTGCCAGTAGTAAAAATGATGCCATGCAATCATACCCAGAACAGCTGCCATACACAATTGGAAAAAAAAAATCGATCAAAATGGCTGAAGGATTTGACAGGTACTATTATTTGATTAAGGGACAAATACCTAAACCTAAAGTTTGCATGTACTATTTTTGGTTACGTAGATCAGCAATTGCGAAGAAACAGAGACTGTAAGTATTAGTTACATCAAAACTATTAAAATCATACTGGTTACATTTATAACAGAGAACAAGATTTGCTGGATATTTTACAGCTCTCTACTCATGTTCAGTAAGTTAATGCATACCTTCATTACTAACTGTATAGTTTTTACCTATCTATTAATACTAGTCATGTATCAGGAGCGCTAAAAGAGATAGTAGAAGGTAAGCTATGTCTATAGCTACTATAGATTAATTTCCTCGTTTAAAACTGCTTGCTATTTATTTTTGCACTTAGACTACCGACAATTTTTTCTCTGTGGCAAGTATTAAATTTACCAAACTTTCTTATAACATTATTTTTCTCTTACACTCAACTAACAATAGACCCACGCTATGGCAGCATAACTGGCTCTCCACTTCCACCTCCCATAGTTGGCCCCCCACTCTACTTGCCTTCTTCCTCCCATGTGCCTCCTCCAGCCATGTCTCCACCATCCTCCCCCACCTTCTCTCCTCCTGGGTCTCCCACCTTGCCTCCGCCTGGGTCTCACACCTTGCCTCCACCTGGGTCTCCCACCTTGCCTCCTCCTGGGTCTCCCACCTTGCCTTCTCCTGGGTCTCCCACCTTGCCTCCACCTGGGTTTCCCACCTTGCCTCATCCTGGGTCTCCCACCTTGCCTCCACCTAGGTCTCCCACCTTGTCTCCTCCTGGGTCTCCCACCTTGCCTCCACCTACATCCCCAACTTTGTCTCCTCCTGGGTCTCCCACCTTGCTTCCTCTTGCATCCCCAACCTTGTCCACCTCCTCTTCATGTTATGAAGTAATTCATGTTGACAGGTAAGCCTTTGATATGAATATTCGTTGATCTTTTCATTGCTCTCTGCTTTTACAGCAACAAAGAGGAAGAAAAGAAAGAAGAAAGAAAAGATTAGTATGTGAGTTAACCAGTGATTTTACATGCAAAAGTTTCACACAAATCATTAATTTTATACAGATAAAAGAAGAACTAGAAATGAACAAACTCTCTCTCTAGCAAGTTACTGTGTTTGCCATTAATAAAGTTTAACAAAAAGGTTACAATCTTAATCTATAGACTAAGTCGAGAGAAAGAGAGTTTGTGTGAGTAGTAGTAGGTGTGGTGCAAATTGCACACGAGAGTTAGAGTATGTGTTGTGTTGAAATAACAAGAGTGAGAGAAAGAACACTGTGAGTAACAGTACATGTAGGTATGTATGTGTGGTTTGCAAGTGAAAGAGCATGTGTGTTGAAATTGTACAAGAGAGAAAGAGCATGCATGTAACTGGTGTCACAGAGTTGAAATTGAACAAAAGAGAGAACAATTGTGAATTAATAGCAGGTATGTATGACATAGCAATTGTATGAGAGAGTATGTAACTGCACAACGCACTAACTTAAAGGTGTGTGTAAGTGTGTCTGCAAAATTAATATCCAAACAAAAGCTGCATGTCAATTAACCGTAGGACCACCCTGCAAACTAAAAAGCTCAGATTAAAAGATTCTAGTATCAAAAATTGTTACACTTAAACTACATACTGAATTGCATGAAATTCAAGGCTCTAGATCTGGACTTCACAACCACACTTGTTCTTGTGCAGTGTGCATTATCTAGAATTAACAGATGCTCTGGATTTGCCAGTAGAAATGCAGAATACATGTTCTTCACCAAGATAAACAGGGGCCCGGCAGTGACTCAATTAACAAGGTACTATCTTCAGTGTGCATACTAATTTTTCTGCGCGCTACGTCATTCACGTGATTTTGCGTACCAGGCTCTCTCCCTTCCTATTTTTTAGCATGTAATATTCAGGGAGAGAGCCTGGGAACGAGGCTAAGTTAATTTGTGTTATCTTTGGATTAAAGTGTTTTTCTTTGGGTTCTAGACTGAAATCTAGCTGCCCATGAAGTATAAAATATCCTTAGGAGAAATTCTAACCTCAGTACAGCCAGTCTGACGATGATCATGACAAATAAGGCAGGTATGTCTTGGACTGTATTGGCACACTCAGAGGAAGTACAGTCATATCTGAGACAATCTGTGTGTGTGTGTGTGTGTGTGTGCGTGCCATGCACAGACGCCAAGGGTTGTCAATGCAAGGTTATAACAAAGAGAAACCACATTTCCATAACCTGCTGAATGGTGTTAGTCAGGGATGACATAAATTCTGAATGCTATTATTGTATAGTAATAAAAGGCTACAAATAGTAAGCCCAACCAGTTGAAACTGGTGCTATGGACTGGATATGAATAGAGGCAAATTGCAAACTGCTATCACAAACTTACCTGAAGTTTTCACAATGTTTCTTTGCACTTGCTGTTTAAAATTTCCCTTCGTTTGTGTGCACCCAGGAGGCTACATTCCTTGTACTAAGAAGCTATAAGTCCTTCTGTACCTGTATGGATACAACACTAGCCGTAACCTACATTGTTTGTGCTATAAATGTAGCGCAAGGCTAACAAAACTAGACCTAGTGTTCATTCAGTAGCGTTGCTAGCTAGCAGTATGAGAATTACTAGTTCTTGTCATTACGAACGCTTGCTAGCAACACTAGTAAAAATGCTAGTTTAGGAAGTTATTCTAGACATTACCAATAGTAAGCGCTTACCTTCAAGGGTCCAATAGTTGTTTTCTGTGTCTTTTTTCTTCATTCACTGGAAAAATTTCGAAGACCATGTGGCTTCTGTGGTAATATTCATTGCCACAAGTACATGGAAACGTGTACTGTACATGATTCAATTAAGATACGGAGAGTATACGGACCGCCCATAGTTTGCTTAGAAACGAGTTTACAACCGTTTTTCTAGGAAGCCACGAGTGGAGGCAGGGCTGCTTGTAAGCGCTATATCTGGAAAACCGCTAGAGATATGGACACCAAATTTTGATATGCGCTTCCTGGAAAGGTGCAGATATACATGGAACAGCTATCTCAAAATTCGCAGAAATTCCCAAACGTCAGGTTTTCGCTTGACACATCACATATGGCTTCAGTGGTGCTAATACTGTATATATTACATTATTTTATTGTAGAACAAAGTCATATGAATAAGTCATGTGCTGCCTTGTTAGCTTAATTTGTTCCATGTTTGGAAGTGACAATAGACTTACTGTACATCTCATGAAGTGTGTGTGTGTGTGTGTGTGTGTGTGTGTGTGTGTGTGTGTCCCTTGTTGTGGGTGGCAGTACCATGGCAGGAGGTCTAGATCATACACCTTTGAGTTTGACCACTTTCAACAAATCTGATGTACAGCCAAAATTGACCTAATGGCTGTTAAAGAAAAAAAGTTGTTGCTATGTAAACTATGGACACCTGAAGGCTTGACACTACTGATCAAAGAATTGCAGAGATATACATACTCTGATACTGACACCCACAAAGGGACAGAGATACTTGGATACTGGCATCCCAATCCTGCCACACACACAGTGTCTACATTATACTTGCCTGTTCTTGCTAATGTCTTGTTTCCCATTCCGCCCTCCCACACACTGACACCCACACATTATTGATTTTTGGTGTCTCTATGCTATGATGTTTTCATATCAATGAATTGTTAGATAGCTATTTTGTTCTGATTTTCTATTACAGATGAAGGTGAACAAGAATAAAAACATTGAAATGTAATGAGACACAGGAATGGCCAAATCATAAAAAAGAAAGCAAACAAGTGGAATGGCTGTTACAGAATCCTTCTATGGGCTGTCTTTTTACTGTGTCAAGTCCTTCATTTTGCCCACAGGAAGAATTCTTTTCACACTCTAACAGCCATTCCACTTGTTTGCTTTCTTTTTTATGATTTGGCCATTCCTGTGTCTCATTACATTTCAATGTTTTTTNGTGTGTGGACCTTCCCCTTCGATTCGCTGTCAAATCGAAAGTGATGGATCTTCTTGATTCCTTTGGTGGCTGTCTTCTTGTAGTAGGGATCAAAGAAGATCCATCACTTTCGATTTGACAGCGAATCGAAGGGGAAGGTCCACACACGTCAGCACTGTGATGACACAGAGACAACAGTCAAAGATTTGAAAAAAATACCATCAAAAGATGACATGCCTGACATGATCATCCCAACTGGTTAAAGTAGAGATAGACAAGTGTACCTGTACGAAAAAATCAGAGAGTTTGTGCCTGAGGAACACCGTGACGCTGTTTGCCCAAAACCAGATGACTATGACCATAGTGGTAGTGGTAGTACACCTGCTCCAACTCCTGGACCATCCACACGTGTGGCTAGTGATAGTGAGAATGAGAATGTAGAAGACTACCTCCTAAAAAGAAACGAAAATGTTCACACTGTAAACAAACAGGGCACAACATTCGTAGTTGTCCACAGAAACAGTAGTTGTCAAAGTGTGTAAATTAAGTCATTGACTGTTGTTCTGCTTTGTTATCAGGCAGGTACGTAGGTGTTTAATTATTATGATTGTTTCAAATTTTTTTAACAAGTATACACAAGCACACACTTTAGGATTTACAGAGACAACATCATGCTGGTCAAGAATCAAATATTTTTGGGATGCCATGTCACTCTGGGGTCCACGTCCCGCATCCTGGGGTCAATGGTTTACCATGACTATTGGTGCTAACGAGAGTGATGAAGACTAGACCTATAGCAAACTTTTTGTACAGTTTGTACATTAACTCTTTAGGGCCTAAATTTATTATGCATATTTAATTAGATTTTATGAATATTTAATTAACCTTGGTTTTTGTACATTTTTGTTTTTGCTTTAGCCTTAGTCACTCTCTTTTGTAGCTAGTTGAGCTTAGCTATGGTTGTACTAAGCCATGGCTATATCAAATTAGTTCTAAGTTAGCTTTTATTAACTTAAAAGCTTGCAAAAACGGAAGGGGTCAAAGTTCGCCAAACGACCTGCATACTTTAGGCTATTTTTCCAGCTTGAAGAGCGGCACTGCAAAAGCGCTTGCATGCAGGAATAGCCTAAGCCTCCCTGCATCTCTATAGCTAGCGTCAAGCTTCTCCTGCTAAGCACTAAGAAAAAACGTGAGTTTAAAACCAAAGGTCACGATCTCGCGATCGCGACCTTTGAACTCTAAAGCTTATATCTCCCCTCCCACTAATCAGACCTGACTCTTACTTAGTATTTTAGTAGAGCACTTCCTTACCTAACTGCACAGCAAGTCTAAAGCTAATAGCTCAAACGCTATGGCTATAAAATAAAAAATGCGAAAAATCGCAGATTACGCGATCGTAGAATACGCGCGTGCGACTTTTGGCGCTGTCGGCCCTAAAGAGTTAATTTCGTGTATTATTGTACTAACAATGATCAACAATGATTATTACTGAAAGTCATCACTACGTACATTCGCATCAAGCAAAGATAATTATGCGGGTTGGGCGTGCCAGTAGTAAAAATGATGCACATGTATGCCATGGGATCATACCCATAACAGCTGCCATACACAATTTGAAAAAAAAAATCGATCAAAATGGCTGAAGGATTTGACAGGTACTATTATTCGATTAAGGGACAACTACCTAAACCTAAAGTTTGCATGTACTATTTTGGGTTACGTAGATCAGCAATTGCAAAGAAACAGAGACTGTAAGTATTAGTTACATCAAAACTGTTAAAATCATACTGGTTACATTTATAACAGAGAACAAGATTTGCTGGATATTTTACAGCTCTCTACTCATGTTCAGTAAGTTAATGCATACCTTCATTATTAACCGTATAGTTTTTACTTTATTAATACTAGTCATGTATCAGGAGCGCTAAAGGAGATGGTAGAAGGTAAGCTATATCTATAGCTACTATAGATTAATTTCCTCGTTTAAAACTGCTTGCTATTTATTTTTGCACTTAGACTACTGACAATTTTTTCTCTGTGGTAAGTATTAATTTTACCAAACTTTCTTAAAACATTCAATAATTATCTTTCTCTTGCACTCAAACTAACAATAGACCCACGCTATGCCAGCATAACTGGCTCTCCACTTCCACCTCCCATAGTTGGCCCCCCACTCTACTTGCCTTCTTCCTCCCATGTGCCTCCTCCAGCCATGTCTCCACCATCCTCCCCCACCTTGTCTCCTCCTGGGTCTCCCACTTTGCCACCTCTTTCTGGGTCTCCCACCTTCTCTCCACCTGGGTCTCCCACCTTGCCACCTCCTCCTGGGTCTCCCACCTTCTCTCCACCTGGGTCTCCCACCTTGCCACCTCCTCCTGGGTCTCCCACCTTGCCACCTCCTCCTGGGTCTCCCACCTTATCTCCTCCTACACCCCCAACTTTGCCTCCTCCTGAGTCTCCCACCTTCTCTCCTCCTGGGTCGCTTCTTCTTGCATCCCCAACCTTGTCCACTTCCTCTTCATGTTATGAAGTAATTCATGTTGACAGGTAAGCCTTTGATATGAATATTCGTTATCTTTTCATTGCTCTTTGCTTCTACAGTGACAAAGAGGAAGAAAAGAAAGGGGAAAGAGAAGATTAGTATGTGAGTTACCAGTGATTTTACATACAAAAGT
The DNA here is from genome assembly GCA_964030475.1 of Tethya wilhelma. Taxonomy (NCBI): domain Eukaryota; kingdom Metazoa; phylum Porifera; class Demospongiae; order Tethyida; family Tethyidae; genus Tethya; species Tethya wilhelma. The sequence goes on from CAXIPT010000020.1 coordinate 189,717, forward strand.
ATCACACAAATCATTAATTTTATACAGATAAAAGAACTAGAACTGAACAAACTCTCTCTCTAGCAAATTACTGTTTGCTATTAACTCTTTAGGGCCTAAATTTATTATGCATACTTAATTAGATTTTATGAATATTTAATTAACCTAGGTTTTTGTACATTTTTGTTCTTGCTTTAGCCTTAGTCACTCTCTTTTGTAGCTAGTTGAGCTTAGCTATGGTTGTACTAAGCCATGGCTATATCAAATTAGTTCTAAATTTGCTTTTATTAACTTTAAAAGCTTGCAAAAACGGAAGGGGTCAAAGTTCGCCAAACGACCTGCATACTTTAGGCTTTTTTTCCAGCTTGAAGAGCAGCACTGCAAAAGCGCTTGTATGCAGGTATAGCCTAAGCCTCCCTGCACCTCCATAGCTAGCGTCAAGCTTCTCCTGCAAAGCACTAAGAAAAAAACGTGAGTTTAAAACCAAAGGTCACGATCTCGCCGCGATCGCGACCTTTGAACTCTAAAGCCTATATCTCCCCTCCCACTAATCAGACCTGACTCTTACTTGGTATTTTAGTAGAGCGCTTCCTTACCTAACTGCACAGCAAGTCTAAAGCTCATAGCTCAAACGCTATGGCTTAAAATAAAAAAATGCGAAAAATCGCAGATTACGCGATCGTTGAATACGCGCGTGCGGATAAATCCGTCTACCGGCCCTAAAGAGTTAATAAAGTTTAACAAAAAGGTTACAATCTTAATCTATAGACTAAGTCGAGAGAGCTAGAGACAGTTTGTGAGAGTAATAGTAAGTGTGGTGCAAATTGCACAAGAGAGTAAGAGTATGTGTCTGTGTTGAAATAACGAGAGAGTGTGGTGCAAATTGCACATGAGAGTAAGAGTATGTGTCGTGTTGAAATAACAAGAGTGAGAGAAAGAACACTGTGAGTAACAGTACATGTAGGTATGTATGTGTGGTTTTGCAAGTGAAAGAGCATGTGTGTTGAAATTGTACAAGAGAGAAAGAGCATGTAACTGGTGTCACAGAGTTGAAATTGAACAAAAGAGAGAGCAATTGTGAATTAATAGCAGGTATGTATGACATAGCAATTGTATGAGAGAGTATGTAACTGCACAAGGCACTAACTTAAAGGTATGTGTAAGTGTGTCTGCACAACAAGAGGCAAAATTAATATCCAAACAAAAGCTGTCAATTAACCCTAGGACCACCCTGCAAACTAAAAGCTCAGATCAAGACTCTAGTATATCAAAAATTGTTACACTTAAACTACATACTGAACTGCATGAAATTCAAGGCTCTAGATCTGGACTCCACAACCATACTTGTTCTTGTGCAGTGTGCATTATCTAGAATTAACAGATGCTCTGGATTTGCCAGTAGAAATGCAGAATACATGTTCTTCACCAAGATAAAACAAAACAGGGGCCAGGCAGCGAGTCAATTAACAAGGTACTATTTTCAGTGTGCATACTAATTTTTCTGCGCGCTACGTCATTCACGTGATTTCGCGTACCAGGCTCTCTCCCTTCCTATTTTTCAGCATGTAATATTCAGGGAGAGAGCCTGGGAACGAGGCTAAGTTAATTTGTGTTATCTTTGGATTAAAGTGTTTTTCTTTGGGTTCTAGACTGAAATGTAGCTGCCCATGAAGTATAAAATATCCTTAAGAGAAATTCTAACCTCAGTGCAGACAGTCTGACGATGATCATGACATTCCGCCACAAATAAGGCAGGAATGTCTTGGACTGTATTGGTAGAAGTACAGTCATATCTGAGACAATCTCTGTGTGTGAGTGTGTGTGTGTGTGTGTGTGTGTGTGTGTGTGTGTGTGCCATGCACAGACGCCAAGGGTTGTCAATGCAAGGTTATAATAGGCTAAACAAAGAGAAACCACATTTCCATAACCTGCTGAATGGTGTTAGTCAGGGATGACATAAATTCTGAATGCTATTATTGTACAAGATGGAATGGCTGTTTGAGTGTGTGCCGCAGAATCATTCCTGTGTGGGCTGCATGTAGTACTCTCTTCCCATGTTGAGTCCCTCATGTTGCCCATAGGAATAATTCTTTACACACTCAAACAGCCATTTCATCTTGTTTGCTTTCTTTTTTTACGATTTGGCCATTCCTATGTTCTCATTACATTTCCAATGTTTTTTTTTCACTTGTTTGTTCTCATTTTTTCATAATTTTACATCACATTTGAGTTTGTGTGTATATGGTAGCTACTTGTACACTATCAGCATGGATATTACAGCTTATGTTATAATCTATGCTATCAGTATAAGAGTCATGGTGAAACATCTCAGGAGGCTGGAGCTCAGTGTACAGTCCGAGGTAATCTTTTTACTTGCTTTGCTCATCTTCTTATATTGAAAACTATGTAACAAAGTAGTCTATTCACCTCCTATTATTGAAGACTGAACGGTACCGGTAACTGGTTACAGAGACTTCAGCATAACCAGAAATCTTCAGGTAAAACAGGCAGGGCAGCGAATTTTTGGATTCCAAATAACGCACACTTGTCTAACTGGAAAAGGGTCGTCAACTTGATTTCCACGGTAGCTAATGAATTATTAATGAGTATAGAAATGAATGGCTGCCATACGGAGAAGGCGCTTTTCGTCTTGTATCTAGCGACTCAGCTAGAGAGACGAATAACCGATACAAAAAGCACGTGAAGACAAAGAAACCAAGTTTATTCGTTCAAGAATCAGCTTCTGAAAGCGAGTGGTCTTCGAGAAAAGTTGCTCCAAGATAGAAGAAGAAGAAGAAGAAGAAGAAGAAGAAGATGGAGAAAATTGGAGGTTTGGCATACTTTAGTTTGTTACTTTAGCGATGGTTTTAGGCTATGTTTTTAGGCTCAATAAAAAGAGAAAAGGCTAAAT
>CAXIPT010000020.1:192677-230246 GCA_964030475.1 Tethya wilhelma
ACAAGATGGAATGGCTGTTTGAGTGTGTGCCGCAGAATCATTCCTGTGTGGGCTGCATGTAGTACTCTCTTCCCATGTTGAGTCCCTCATGTTGCCCATAGGAATAATTCTTTACACACTCAAACAGCCATTTCATCTTGTTTGCTTTCTTTTTTTACGATTTGGCCATTCCTATGTTCTCATTACATTTCCAATGTTTTTTTTTCACTTGTTTGTTCTCATTTTTTCATAATTTTACATCACATTTGAGTTTGTGTGTATATGGTAGCTACTTGTACACTATCAGCATGGATATTACAGCTTATGTTATAATCTATGCTATCAGTATAAGAGTCATGGTGAAACATCTCAGGAGGCTGGAGCTCAGTGTACAGTCCGAGGTAATCTTTTTACTTGCTTTGCTCATCTTCTTATATTGAAAACTATGTAACAAAGTAGTCTATTCACCTCCTATTATTGAAGACTGAACGGTACCGGTAACTGGTTACAGAGACTTCAGCATAACCAGAAATCTTCAGGTAAAACAGGCAGGGCAGCGAATTTTTGGATTCCAAATAACGCACACTTGTCTAACTGGAAAAGGGTCGTCAACTTGATTTCCACGGTAGCTAATGAATTATTAATGAGTATAGAAATGAATGGCTGCCATACGGAGAAGGCGCTTTTCGTCTTGTATCTAGCGACTCAGCTAGAGAGACGAATAACCGATACAAAAAGCACGTGAAGACAAAGAAACCAAGTTTATTCGTTCAAGAATCAGCTTCTGAAAGCGAGTGGTCTTCGAGAAAAGTTGCTCCAAGATAGAAGAAGAAGAAGAAGAAGAAGAAGAAGAAGAAGAAGAAGAAGAAGAAGAAGAAGAAGAAGAAGATGGAGAAAATTGGAGGTTTGGCATACTTTAGTTTGTTACTTTAGCGATGGTTTTAGGCTATGTTTTTAGGCTCAATAAAAAGAGAAAAGGCTAAATAGTAGCTTAAGTTAGTGCCAAGCGCTCAGTTTTTGCAGAGTTATTCGCGTGAATATTTGTATTGCGCTAATGGGCCATCCGTGCCATTCCTATGTACCCAGTACTACCGTACTGGGAATAGTAATAAAAGGCTACAAATAGTAAGCCCAACCAGTTGAAACTGGTGCTATGGACTGGATATGAATAGAGGCAAATTGCAAACTGCTATTACAAACTTACCTGAAGTTTTCAAAGATGTTTCTTTGTGTTCCCGCACTTGCTGTTTAAAATTTCCCTTCGTTTGTGTGCACCCAGGAGGCTACATTCCTTGTACTAAGAAGCTATAAGTCCTTCTGTACCTGTATGGATACAACACTAGCTGTAACCTATATTGTTTGTGCTATAAATGTAGCGCAAGGCTAACAAAACTAGACCTAGCGTTCATTCACTAGCTAGCGGTATGAGAATAACTGCCAGTACTAGTTCTTGTCATTACGAACGCTTGCTAGCAACACTAGTAAAAACGCTAGTTTAGGAAGTTATTCTAGACATTACCAATAGTAAGCGCTTACCTTCAAGGGTCCAATAGTTGTCTTCTGTGTCTTTTTTCTTCATTCACTGGAAAATTTTCGAAGACCACGTGGCTTCTGTGGTAATATTCATTGCCACAAGTACATGGAAACGTGTACTGTACATGATTCAATTAAGATACGGAGAGTATACGGACCACCCATAGTTTGCTTAGAAACGAGTTTACAACCGTTTTTCTAGGAAGCCACGAGTGGAGGCAGGGCTGCTTGTAAGCGCTATATCTGGAAAACCGCTAGAGATATGGACACCAAATTTTGATATGCGCTTCCTGGAAAGGTGCAGATATACATGGAACAGCTATCTCAAAATTCGCAGAAATTCCCAAACGTCAGGTTTTCGCTTGACACGTCACATTTGACCTTTCGTGTTTGCTGTTCTATCAACTTAATAACTACTAATAATTACGCTCACGTGACCAAAAGTGGGTGTGGCTTTCAAAAAATTTTCTGCTCGCTAACTAGTACCTCCCTATCTAATATCCTAGACACGCCACTGCTGGGCTGAGCCTAACTGATCGAGGAGATGATTGATCCTTGGCAATGGGAATGTGTCGGTCTTAGTGACTGAGTTGAGCTGTCTGTAGTCAACACAAAATCGATGGGATCCATCTCGTTTCCTCACTAGCACAACGGGGCTTGCCCAGGGACTGTTGGACGGTTTTATGACACCAGCATCTTCCATCTTCTTAAGTTGACTGGACACTTCCACTCTCACTGCAAATGGCATTCGACGAGATCTCTGCTTACACGGTGTCGCATTTCCAGTATCGATTTCAAACTGTACGAGATCAGTCTGTCCTCTGACAAAGAGAAACAGGTGTGATACTCTTGAACCTGAATGTCCAACTGATGTGGAGCCTCTTGAGGTAGATCATGATCACCAAACAGGATCTCATACAGCTTCTGTTGGCGTTCCTCCAAAGATGTGGGAACTTGAGCTTGTACATGGCTCACTTGAACCACATCCTCTTCAGTTACTGACGATTCTGGACGATATCCACTTCTTCTACAAGTAAAAAAAAACAACATTGGAAATGTAATGAGACACAGGAATGGCAAAATCGTAAAAAGAACGCAAACAAGATGCAATCGCTGTTAGAGTGTGTCTTCCTGTATGGGCTGCATTTAACAATCTCTTTATTGAGTCTCTCATTTTGCCCACAGTAAGAATTCCTTACACACTCTAACAGCCATTCCATCTTGTTTGCGTTCTTTTTACGATTTTGCCATTCCTGTGTCTCATTACATTTCCAATGTTATTTTTTTTACTTGTTTGTTCTCATTTTTCCATATTTCTACAAATTACATTTGAGTTGCTAGCTACTGAGCTAGTAGTCTGGCAAGCCAGACTCAGCGGCTGAGCTGGTACTTGAAGACGGTCACAAGTTGTGTAACCGGGCCTGCTTGATACTGAAGTAAACACACATCTCAGTCATTTGGAAGCAGGAGCTGTATCATAAGATTTACTGGTCTTTCTATATGTTAAGATAATCAAAGTCCTGATTCATCTCTTAAGAAGAGCAACCAGGTATCACAAAATAGTTCCAGGCAACTTCAGTGCATTTAATTCCAAATAACGCACACTTTTGTGTGNACTGTGCTGTAAAAACTAGCTTTCAACTTAAAAACCATAATTACTACATGCCTGCACACACTCTTCACTTGATGTTGCAGGTTTCATGAAAAAAACTGTAGTAGTAATGCAGCTGTCATGGTAGCATAAGTTCTGTGGGATCACCACCACCGCTGCTGTCTATGATGTCTTCCTCTGCTTCAGGACCTATTCATTCTCCTCCAGTTTGTTATTCTATTGAGGCAAAACCCCCCGTCATCTCTCCATTTTGGATTGTTTCATGAAGGGAAATGTGTCCCGCTGTAATGGCTGTAAAGGCAGAATTGGCCGCACTGCTAATAAGAAGCCTCTACCTCCACCAGAAGACCTAGTTTTACATCACAAAGAGCATGTTATTTACAGAAACTCGAGGACAGGGTTGTTTGAACAGTCCAAGGATGAACGGAATGTTTACTACCATGTATACAAGACATGTGTTGTCCCAAACTTTTTGGGGTTTGTTGCCACTGAACACATCAAAGTTGATTCTAACATTGTTGAGAATTTTACAGATATTCACTACCAACACATTGCATCTGAGTTTGGCGTCACTTTTGTTTAGCTGCTCATTTTTCCAACTTATTTTTCGTTATCAATATTATGTACATGACATGTTCTAGCTGCATACAGGACATTGTATACAAGTACAAAAAACATTTAAAAATGTAATGTAAACATAGGAATGGCCAAATCGTAAAAAAGTGAGCAAACAAGATAGGAATGCTTATCAGATTGAGCGAGGAGTTCATTTCACTGTGTCACCTATGTTCATAGCTCAATGACATTGTAGACACAGGAATGAACTCGCTCAATCTGACCAGCATTCCTATCTTGTTTGCTCACTTTTTACGATTTGGCCATTCCTATGTTTACATTACATTTTTTAATGTTTTTTGTTCTATTTTTTTTTGTTTATAATATCAGTATAAGTGACAGTTTTCAAAGTTAGCCTGAGCAGAGAACTTGATCCCGGCTACAGTACAGTCATGCCTTTTACACAGCTGAAACACTGAAATCCCAAGTTGAATCTGATATATATGTGTCTTGTTAGCTATAGATAACTTCCCTACTGAAGAACTGAACACAGAGAACGAGAAAATAGGACAGAGCTTGGAGTACTGCTTGTGACGGGCATCTTGCAATAAATTCCAAATAACGCACACTTGAATATGGAAAGGGTCACTAGCTATATAGCTAGCTTATGAATAATTTATAGTTTACAAATAATGGCTGCCATACAGAGAAAGCGCTTTTCGTCTTGTATTGAGCCACTCGACGAGTGACACAGAAAACTGATGCCAAAAGCGAATGAAGACCAACATACCAAGTTTATTCGTTCAAGAATTAGCTTCTATAAGTGTACAGTCTTCGAGAAAAGCCGTGACATAACAGAAGAAGAAGAAGATGGAGAAAACTGGAGGTTTGGCATATTTTAGTTTGATACTTTAGCGATGTTTTTAGGCCATGTTTTTGGGCTTGTTAGAAAGAGAATGAACTAAATAGTAGCTTGAGAAGCCTTTTAGTGCCAAGCGCCCGGTTTTTGCAGAGTTATTAGCGTGAATATTTGTATTGCGCTAATGGGCCATCCGTGCCATTCCTATGTACCCAGTACTACCGTACTGGGAATAGTTACTATAATTGTTACGACATTAAATTTTACATTGTGTAGAAATAAAATTTAGTGATGTGTAATTTTGACATGCGCAATTGAATAATAGTTATTGCACAAATTTTGCAGTCGACCATTTCCCGTTTCCGTTTCCGTTTCCGTTCCCATTCCCGTTCCCTACTTTTCCACTTGCCCCTCGTGGCTTCCTAGAAAAACGGTTGTAAACTCGTTTCTAAGTAAACTTTGTATACTCTCCGTATCTTAATTGAATCATGTACAGTACATGTTTTCATGTACTTGTGGCAATGAATATTACCACAAAAGCCATGTGGTCTTAGAAATTTTTCCTGTGAATGATGATTTTGAAGAAAGAGGCACAGAAGACAACTTTTGGACCCTTGGAAATAAGCGCTTACTATTGGTAGTGTCTAAAATAACTTCCTTAACTAGCGTTTTTACTAGTGTTGCTATCAAGCATTCGTAATGACAAGAATACTGGCAGTTATCATACCGCTACTGTATGAACGCTAGGTAGAGTTTTGTTAGCCTTGCACTACATTTATAGCACAAACAATCTAGGTTACGCCTAGTGTTGTATCCATACAGGTACAGACTTATATCTTCTTAGTACAAGGAATGTAGCCTCCTGAGTGCACACAAACAAAGGAAAATTTTAAACAGCACGTGGAACACAAAGAAACATCTATAAAACTTCAGATAAGCTTGTGATAGCAGTTTGCAATTTGCCTCTATTCATATCCAGTTCATAGCACCCGTTTTAACGGGTTGGTCTTATTATTTGTAGCCTGATATTACTAAAGGTATACGATAATAGCATTCAGAATTTATGTCTTCCCTGACTAACACCATTCAGCAGGTGGTTTCTCTTTGTTTAGCCTATTATAACCTTGCATTGACAACCCTTTGTGTCTGTGCATGGTAGCACACACACACACACACACACACACACACACACAGATTGTCTCAGATATGAGTGTACTTCCTCTGAGTGTGCCAATACAGTCCAAGACGTACCTGCCTTATTTATGGCGGAATGTCACGATCGTCAAACTGTCTGCACTGAGGTTTGAATTCCTCCTAAGGACATTTAATACTGCATGGGCAGCTAGATTTCAGTCTGTTTGTTAGTGGTCTGAGTTTTTACTGGCAAATCCAGAGCATCTGTTAAATCTAGATAATGTACACTGCACAAAAACAAGTACGGTTGTGGAGTCCAGATCCAGAGCCTTGAATTTGATGCAGTTCAGTATGTAGTTTAAGTGTAATGATTTATGTTACTAGAGCCATTTCATCTGAGCTTTTGAGTTTGCAGGGTGGTCCTAGGGTTATTTGATAGCTTTTGTTTGGATATTAATTTTGCCTCTTGCTGTGCAGACACACTTACACACACCTTTATGTTAGTGCCTTGCGCAGTTACATACTCTCTAATACAATTGCTATGTAATACATACCTTCTGTTAATTCGCAAAGACTTCTACTTCTCTCTCTTTTGTTCAATTTCAACTCTGTGACACCTGTTACATGCTTTCTCTCTTGTACAATTTCAACTCACACAGACACATGCTCTTTCACTTGCAAAACCAAACATACATACCTACATGTACTGTTACCCACAGTGTTCTTTCACTCTTATTATTTCAACACTACACATTCTCTTACTCTCGTGTACAATTTGCACCACACCTGTTATTACTCACACAAACTCTCTCTCTCTCCTCTCTCGTTATTTCAACACAGACACACACTCTTACTCTCGTGTGCAATTTGCACCACACCTACACAAACTCTCTCTCTCTCTCTCTCGACTTTGTCTATAGATTAAGATTGTAACCTTTTTGTTTAACTTCATTAATGGCAAACACAGTAACTTTTGCTATAGAGAGAGAGTTTGTTTAGTTCTAGTTCTTTTATCTGTATAAAATTAATGATTTGTGTAAAACTTTTTCATGTAAAGTCACTGGTAACTCACGTACTAATCTTCTCTTTCCCATTTCTTTTCTTCCTCTGTCACTGTAGAAGCAATGAGCAATGAAAAGATCAACGAATATTCATATCAAGGGCTTACCTGTCAACATATATTACTTCAAAACATGAAGAGGAGGTGGACAAGGTTGGGGATGCAAGAGGAAGCAAGGTGGGAGACCCAGGAGGAGAGAAGGTGGAAGACCCAGGAGGAGGCAAAGTGGGAGACCCAGGAGGAGGCAAAGTGGGAGACCAAGAAAGAGGCAAGGTGGGAGACCCAGGAGGAGAGAAGATGGGGGAGGATGGTGGAGACTTGGCTGGAGGAGGCACATGGGAAGAAGAAGGCAAGTAGAGTGGGGGGCCAACTGTGGGAGGTGGAAGTGGAGAGCCAGTTATTCTGGCATAGCATGGGTCTATTGTTAATTGAGTGTGAGAGAAAAATAATTATTGAATGTTATAAGAAAGTTTGGTAAATACCACAGAGAAAAAATTGTCGGTAGTCTTAGTCCAAAAATAAATAGCAAGCAGTTTAAAGTGAGGAAATTAATCTATAGTAGCTATCTCAGGTGCATTAAGGACTGGGACCCTAATTAACCGATTACCTGCGGTTGACGCTAAATCGCGTCGTCCGCGTGGTGTTTCAAACCGTGGTTGACCCAAAATCGCGTCAAGGCTGCACTAGCGACTATTTTGCAAGCTAAGCAATTAGCCCTGAACTTTAAACTTTATATACGAATAGGTAAGGGACTACTCTACTAAAATATCAAGTCAGACTTAGAACTGCTGGTAAGGCGTGGCGCTACTCATCGTTGAGCGACTAACGGTCACGATCTTCGCGATCACGATGGGCGACTTTAGATCGACGTTTTTTCTACAACCCTTCAGAGGATAAGCTTGAAACTTGCTACGTAGGGTGCAGGGATAGTTAGGCTATATAGCCATAGCATCGCTTTTGTAAGCGTTGCTGGCTAGCTGGAAAAAAAGCCTTATACGCGCGGCTATATCCTAGCGTATTTGACCCTCCCGTATGTTAGGCTTTTTTTACCAGCAAAAGCTTCACTAAGCAACAAGACCTGGAGTATAGTAAGCTTGATTGTTGCTTAGCTGCATCATATAAAAAGCTTTGCCTAATCTTTACTTTAGAAGAAAAACAAAAAGAAGGCGTAGCTACTAAAAATTTAAAATTTTAATTTCGCCGTATGACGTCATTCACTTCAAAAGAATTCAGCGTATAATCGGTTAGTTGTCCTTAATATGCGTAATAAATGTATCTTAAAAACTAATTATACTATCACCATGGTAACCAATGGAGACATTGTCCTATTGGTCCTTAACATGTTCATACAGTTCGTTTAGTCATTTGACCAACTAACCATGAATAATTAATTAGGCAGTAATGTTCCCCTGTTGCTATGGCAACCAAACTTTGTCAGCAACATTGCCTTATCATTCCACTTTGGTGGAAGTTTAAAAATATGTTTCTATGGCGAGATACAAACCAAAAGATGCCTACAGTAGGTGTGCATTAAATGGAATGCTTGTTATTCCTCACCATGGAAACGTGTTTTCAAACTTCCGCCAAAGTGGAATGGTAGTATAAAATAAGGTGATGTTTCTGACAAAGTTTGGTTGCTATAGCAACAGGGGAACATTACCGCCTAATTACTTATTCATGAAATGCTAATTATTCACGAATAGTTGGTCACATGACCAAACAAACTGTATGAACATGTTAAGGACCAATAGGACAATGTCTCTGTTGGTTACCATAGTGATAGCATAATTAGTTTTTAAGATACATTGATTATGCATATTAAGGACAATTAATTAGGGTCCCAGTCCTTAATGCACCTGAGATAGACATAGCTTACCTTTTACCATCTCCTTTAGCGCTCCTGATACATGACTAGTATTAAGTAATAGTTATAAACTGGTTTCAAGGATTTATGGCAGTAAACTGCCTGAGCCTGAGGGCGTAGCCCGAAGGCGAAGGCTGTTTACGTAGCCATAAATCCTTGGAAACCAGTTTATAACTGTTATATTTCCGCACAAAAGTTGCTTTTCATTGGTTAAATTTTCTGTTGCAATCTGATTGGTCCGCGTTTACTATATTACCTTCGCTTCTTCAGCATAGCAACCAGTTTTTGCTCAGTCAGAAATTCAAAAGAACACTCGAAATAGCTCAGTTTCTTCGTCGTTTCTACAGTACTGTATAGTCTTTACACAGTTTTGCTTCGCTTGCTACCTCAAGAACCGGTGAACGTTAAATAGAATACTAAACAGTGTAAGCGTCGACCTTTACCAGGCAATAAGTATTTCTGGCAGGAATGTGGCTGCTTCCAGTGCCTCTGTAGGGACGATTTTATCTTTCATGCTGGCAGTTTAAAACAGCTTGAATGTGTAAGTGTTAGGCTGGAGCATTGACCTATTGAAATTTCAAGTTTAGTGCATGATTCTGCCACTGAGAACTTAGTGAGTCTGTTGTGTCTCCTTCCTATCTCTTTGGACTAGTTGTCTCTCTTGCTGATAGTTTAAAAGGCTTGATAAACAACACTGCATCTTCATGCACTAAAATTAATGAAGGAACAATATTCATAACAAAACATAATGAAGGAACAATATGCAAATGAAGAAACAATATTCAGCTAAAATTGACATTCCTGTATTCTCATTGGTTGAAACCATTGCCTGGGGGAAGTATATTATTGCAATAAAATCCTTTTGCCCTCTGGGACGTAATTATGGCTCATAAATACTGGCTGTAGACTAGGAAACAAGGCTAATCAGGAAATATTAGATAGGTAAAACTATATAGTTAATAATGAAGGCATGCATTAACTTACTAAACATGTGTAGAGAGATGTGAAATACACAGCAAATCTTGTTCTCTGTTATAAATGCAACCAGTATGATTTTAACAGTTTTGATGTAACTAATACTTACAGTCTCTGTTTCTTTGCAATTGCTGATCTACGTAACCAAAAATAGTACATGCAAACTTTAGGTTTAGTACCACCTGTCAAATCCTTCAGCCATTTTGATCGAATTTTGTATGGCAGCTGTTATGGGTATGATCCCATGGCATACATGTGCATTATTTTTATTACTGGTATGCCCAACCTGCATAATTATTTTTGCTTGATGCTTTCTTTGAATGTACGTAGTGATGACTTTCAGTAATAATCATTGTTCCTATCAAAGATTTCCCAGCCATAGATATGCTTTCATGCGGGCAGCCTGTGGTACACTTCTTTTGAAAACTGTTGAACTAGCCTCCCTGAAATCATACCTTTATCCTTACCTCATGTACTGCTATCTTAGTTTAGAGGTGTNGGAAGCAAGATGGGAAACCCAGGAGGAGTTAAGGTTGGAGATGTAGGAGGAGATACAGTGGGAGACCCAGGAGGAGGCAAAGTGGGAGACCCAGGAGGAGGCAAAGTGGAAGATCCAGGAGGAGACAAGGTGGGAGACCCAGGAGGAGGCAAAGTTGGGGATGTAGGAGGAGAGAAGGTGCATGGGAGACCCAGGAAGAGGCAAAGTAGGAGATCCGGGAGGAGACAAGGTGGGAGACCCAGGAGGAGACAAGGTGGGGGTGGATGGTGGAGACATGGCTGGAAGAGGCACATGGGAGGAAGAAGGCAAGTAGAGTGGGGGGCCAACTATGGGAGGTGGAAGTGGAGAGCCAGTTATGCTGGCATTGCGTGGGTCTATTGTTAGTTGAGTGCAAGAGAGAAATAATTATTGAATGTTCTAAGAAAGTTTGGTAAATACTTACCACAGAGAAAAAATTGTCGGTAGTCTAATTGCAAAAATAAATAGCAAGCAGTTTTAAGCAAGGAAATTAATCTATAGTAGCTATACACATAGATACCTTCTACCATCTAGTGCTCCTGATACATGACTAGTATTAATAGATAGGTAAAGACTACACAGTTAATAGTGAAGGTATGCATTAACTTACTGAACATGAGTAGAGAGCTGTAAAGTATCCAGCAAATCTTGTTCTCTGTTATAAATGTAACCAGTGTGATTTGAACAGTTTTGATGTAACTAATACATACAGTCTCTGTTTCTTTACAGTTGCTGATCTACATAACCAAAAATAGTACATGCAAACTTTAGGTTAGGTAGAATAATAGTACTTGTCAAATCCTTCAGCCATTTTAATTGATTTTTTTTCAAATTGTGTATGACAGCTGTTAAAGGGTATGATCCCATGGCATACATGTGCATCATTTTTACTACTGGCACGCCCCACCCGCATAATTTTTTTGCTTAATGCTTTCTTTGAATGTACGTACGTAGTGATGACTTTCAGTAATAATCATTGTTGATCATTATTAGTAGAATAATACATGAAATTAATACAAAAACTGTGCAAAAAATTTGCTATAATAATAGGTCTAGTCTTCATCACTCTCGTTAGCACCAATAGTCATGGTAAACCATTGACCCCAGGATGCGTGACGTGTACCCCAGAGTGATATGGCATCCCAAAAATATTTCATTCTTGACCAGCATGATGTTATCTCTGTAAATCCTAAAGTGTGTGCTTGTGTATACGTGTTAAAAAAATTCGTAACAATCATAATAATTAGCTTATACAAACACCTACATACCTGCCTGATAACAACAGTCAATGACTCAATTTACACACTTTGACAACTACTTTTTCTGTGGACATCTACAAATGTTGTGCGCTGTTTGTTTACAGTGTGAAGATTTTCGTTTCTATTTAGGAGGCTCTTCATCTACATTCTCATTCTGACTATCACTAGCCACACGTGTGGATGGTTCAAGAGTGTACTAGCACTACCACTATCATCATAGTTTTGGCAAACAGCGTCACGGTGTTCCTCAGGCACAAACTCTCTGATTTTTTCTTACAGGTTCACTTGTCTATCTCTACTTAAACCAGTTGGGATGATCATGTCAGGCATGTCATCTTTTGATGGTATTTTTTCAAATCTTTGATCATTGTGACTGTTGTCTCCGTTTTGTCATCACAATGCTCACGAGTGTGGACCTTCCCCTTCAATTTGCTGTCGAATTGAAAGTGATGGATCTTCGTGATTCCTTTGGTGCCTGTCTTCTTGTAATAGGGATCAAGAAGGAGGCCCATTGGCACTAATACCTCGCCTGATTGGTTTACCACCAGTTTTGCGTGATTCACTGTTGCAGAATTTTCAGCAATCACAGCAATGTCGTCCAAGCATCCAACATTCGAACTTCGATAAAGACGCTTGAACAGCCCCAAACACCAGTCAGGAGCAAACTTAGCCAACCAGGAAAACGACATAGTGATCCTTTCGTGCATGGTCCTTCAAGAGAGGTATTGCATCATGTATCTGTTTAAATATACAAATTTACGATTATTTGTCTTCCAAATTTGCAAATTGGATGATAAAACAAATTAATGACCTGTTTTTGTTTTGGCCGCTACAATTGTCAGCATGAATCACCAGTTCAACTTCCCCATAGTTGTGAGTTTCTAGAAAATGATGAATCATGCTGATGATTGTATTTGCTCCCTTTCCTGTAGTAGCAGCTTCATCAATCAAGTAGATCATCTAGTGTGCGTGCATGTGTGTGTGTGTGTGTGTGTGTGTGTGTGTGTGTGTATGTGTGTGTGTGTGTGTGTGTGTGTCAGCTACACATACCATTTGAGGCACTCCTTCACAGCATACTCCAAATATTGCACACTTTCTAGGGGTGAGAAAATAAATTGGTCCTGGTTGTTGTGGGCTGAATGGGTAGTGCACCTGTGTATAGTAGGTTAAAAATGTATAGCAAATACTATTACTCAGGTACATTAAGGACTGGGACCACGAATTATTGCTGAGTCAGCAAAAACGGCGCGCGCCCCGTAAGTATCTATAGTACCCGCCCTTTTTTGTCATATGATCATTGTGTGACTGTTCATTTATTGACTCATTTAGAAAAGAAAGTGAGCTGCCTGTGAAAGTTTGTGAGAGGTATTTTTAGTTCTGCTACTAATTTAGCTTCTTTTTGCTAGTTATTTCTAAGCTATCGTATGTACAGCGTTTGTAGTGATCACGTGGTCTTGAGATGACATGGCAAGTAGCCTCACTAAAGTCAAGAATCTTTGAACGGAATTCTTACGACGCTTGTGAAGGTCAGTAAATGAGGTAAGTATGATCTAAACTAGGCTGTAAACAAGAATATTTCTTTACTTTTCAGAAAATAAACATAGTTACGCTCGTACAGCGCAAAATATGTTAATTAGCTTCATAAAAAACAACTTTTTGTCTCATAATTGGCATTCTGTGTATTTTAGCTAAAACGCAGTAGAGGCTATTGTCCACATTAACTGCAGAGTCTGCTGAGCACAGTGAAACCGCTCCAGCTTAGGCGCTTATATTCCGTGTTGTGTAATTTTGCCTATCGACCTCCATCGCTTTATAGTGCCACACCCACTCATCCTTGTATTGGGCGTGGCTAATTAAATCAATTTTCTAATTATTAAACATTCCCATTTCATATAATGTTTAAAAGAAGTCTACCTTGATGTCAAAATTTTAGCTGGTCCCAGTCCTTACTGCACCTGAGTTAGACGTTGAAGATTTACCTGTTGGGCCATGTCAAATGAAATGTGCTCTTTTATATTGTGTGTCAGTGGCGGCAACCTAGAGTACGGTTGTGGGAGAGAAAATTTGTCATCAACAGTAAACTACACTCCCTGCAATGTTCACGATACAGTGAATGCTCCTTTGTGGCCAGTTGTAGGTGTTCGTATGCAGCCTTGACGGTCTAATTAAAAATTCAATATTCAGCTAACATAAAATTAATCTCTTTTGTTTATTACAAACACTTATACCTCTAATTTTTGTGTTTCTGATGTATTGGCAGCTCTTATCAGTGCAACACTGTTCTTTTGGCACTGGTCTGACATAGGCTTCATTCTGGTGATTTGGGGAAGCAGCTTCTTCCAGTACGAAACTCTTATTTGCTTCACAGTGTGCTGTCCCGCTTCTTCACCAGCCTCACAATACTTCTCCCAAACCACCCAATGGTCTGTCAATTTGTACGTGCATGTGTGTGCATTGTGTGTGTGTGAGTGTGTGTGTGTGTGTGTGTCTGTGTGTCTAGGCCTGGAGACCAGTTGCGTACGCCTCAAGATCTCTATCAGACACAGAAAGGAGATATGCCCAAATAGAAAAAGAGGCTCTGGCGGCAACGTGGGCCTGCGAAAAGTTCCGTAACTTCATCCTTGGTCGGGTCTTCCAGATCGAATCTGACAACAAACCACTTGTCCCGCTGTTGAACACGAAGCATCTAGACGATTTTCCACCTCGCATTTTACGTTTTAGGCTGAGACTAGCCAAGTTCGATTACATTGCCCATCACCTTCAAAGGAAATTGTTGTATGCAGCAGATGCTCTTTCCAGAGCTCCAGATTGCTCAGTCGCAGATGAAGCCGACTCTGAGCTACAGTCGGAAGTAGATGCTTATCTTGGAGTTATTGCAGTACCTTCACTACCAGCGACCCCTGCAAAGTTGCAGAGGTACCACCAGGCACAAACGGAGGATGCCATGTATGTGAAAGTGAGAGGGTATTGTGCAAATCAGTGAGTAGCATCGAATGCGAACTAAAGCCTTTTTGGAAAGAGAGAGCATCTCTTACAGTTGTGGATAGTATCCTGATGTACAACAATCGCATTGTGGTGCCGACGGTTCTTAGGAAAGAGACACTCAAATTGATTCATGAAGGCCATCAAGGCATTGAGAGAAGCCGCTTGAGGACCAAGTCCTCAAAATGGTGGCCTGGTATCAGCGCAGAAGTCAGGCAGTACGTCGAGAACTGCCAAGAGTGTACCAGGAGAAGTAGGCCAAAAAAGGAGCCACGAATCTGCTCACCATTGCCAGCATACCCATGGCAAGTCGTTGGTACTGATCTTTTTGAGTTGGGAGGTGAACACTACTTCTCAGATCAGTTAAGGCAAGCTCAGCAATTACAGAATGCTGAAAACACTGCTGAAGATCAAGGGAACAAGCTGTCATATCAAGATGTAGCATTGAATTTAGACATTTATACTAGTGTGAACCTTTAGTATACAGATGTATAATAAAATTGAATATCATTGTTGCCATGGTAACATAATTGCTTCCGGTAAACAACTCATTAATTATTACCGTCCTTAACTACTACTTTACCGTTTACCGCTACCAAAACGCTCAAGAATGGAAACAATTTATACATTAGCTGGAAGCTCTCACCAAGTAGTATAATAATCTGGGTGGAAACGTTGCATTGTTCAACGTCATTTAAAGATACAGCAAGAAAAGGCTAAAAATAACAGTCAATCAGGTACAAATTAGCTATTCACAAACTCTCCATTCTTACCAGGTAAGAGCAGGACAACGTTTCCACCCAGAATTCGAATGTACAGTCTTTATATGATGCTTGTATCACAAAATAACTCCCAGAGCTTGATGATTTGGTAGCGGTAAACTGGAATTTCTACAAAGCATCCAAATCGCCATGATTTGAGCCGGCCAGTTTCACTACAAGACATCACGTGCGTGGAAGGAAATTGCCGGGAAATTCAAATACAATAGAAAATTAATTTTTAATGAGCGCGCCAAATAACGCTATATACAGCTGCAGTTTGTTCAGATATGATCAGCGTATTGTTTCATCAGCTCAAAGATGGTTTAAGCTCTAGTCCAGCTGCTTCTCCTTGGAAAGTGTACACAGGCAAGTACAATAATTAAATTTAGATACTTAGACACACTTAACAACAGTAGTACAATAGATACAGAAGTACAACAACTTGATCAGCACAGAATTGTTCTCTTGCTCTCTTGCAGGCCTAAACACTCCCACTGATCAAGTTCAGCTCAGTGTTTTCTTCAAGTTCTTGAACAATTCTCATACTCTGTTTCTCTACTAGCTTGTTCACTCAGCTCAATACAGGTGGGCAAGGCCTATATGTGTAAGCTTGAGGTAGGGGGAAGTAGAAGAGAGCTTGCAGTGTGCTGCCAAGTTGAGTCCACGAGCTTTTCTTTGTTCAGAGCAGAATTTCAACTGTGTGAATGAGTGTGACGGTGTGCCTGTNTGAAAATTCTGCAACAGTGAATCATGCACAACTGGTGGCGAAGCAATCAGGTGAGGTAATAGTGCCAATGTATGATTGGGCCTCCTTCTTTGATCCCTACTACAAGAAGACAGCCACCAAAGGAATCAAGAAGATCCATCACTTTCGATTTGACAGCGAATCGAAGGGGAAGGTCCACACACGTCAGCACTGTGATGACACAGAGACAACAGTCAAAGATTTGAAAAAAATACCATCAAAAGATGACATGCCTGACATGATCATCCCAACTGGTTAAAGTAGAGATAGACAAGTGTACCTGTACGAAAAAATCAGAGAGTTTGTGCCTGAGGAACACCGTGACGCTGTTTGCCCAAAACGTAGGGATCAAAGAAGGAGGCCCAATCATACATTCTCAGTGTACTTAAGGCCTGGGTCGCCTATGTACCTTAAATAGGTACTTATTAATATTCAGAACTGTTATAACTTAAAAACTATCTAATCAGTAACCATGGAAACATGAACATAGATTCAACGGCTTAATCTAAACATAATTAATGAAAAAACTGGTCATGTGACTTTTCTGAATTTGCTGAATCAGCAAAATATGAATAATTAATTAGGCGGCCATGTTGCTCTGTTGCTATGGTAACCAAACTTTGTCTAATTGATCGCTTCACCAATATAAGTTAAAATTCGAAGTTTGGTATCTGGAGGCACATCTAGATCAGAGATACGACGCATTTTCCAAATAATGCACACTTGCCGTTTTCTTCTTCTCGGCTGTATCTCATTAGTAATTCAATAATTTTTTACCAAACTTTTATCCATAGAGGTTTATAATGTGGCGAACATGCTGACAAATTTCGGTTGCCATAGCAACACTGGAACTTGACCGCCTAATTAATTATTCATAATTTAGGGTGTTTCACTTGATGCTCATTAATCACCAAAATATTCAACATTTTGGTACCAAATTTTGTAAACATGGCAACGAAAGGATAAAAATTTAGGATATATAAAGCAAATTATCTATAGATTTTCAAAAGATGTATAAAGTTGGTTGTTTTTATGTGCAATTTAGATGTATTTTTGGTTGACCCAGGCCTTAAGTGCGCAGAGTTGGCACTATTACCTCACCTGATTGCTTCGCCACCAGTTGTGCATGATTCACTGTTGCAGAATTTTCAGCAATCACAGCGATGTCATCCAAGCATCCAACATTCGAACTCCGATAGAGACGCTTGAACAGCCCAAAACACCAGTCAGGGGCAAACTTAGTGTGGCCAACCAGGAGAAACGACATGGTGATCCTTTTGTCATGGTCCTCCAAGAAAGGTACTGTATCTGTATGAATATACAATTTACGATTATTTGTCTTCCAAATTTGCAAATTGGATGATAAAACAAATTAATGACCTGTTTTTGTTTTGTGTGTGTGTGTGTGTGTGTGTCAGCTATACATATATACCATTTGAGGCACTCCTTCACAGCATACTCCAAATATTGCACACTTTCTAGGGGTGAGAAAATAGATTGGTCCTGGTTGTTGTGGGCTGTATGGGTAGTGCACCTATGTATAGTAGGTTAAAAAAAAAGTATAGAAAACACTATTAGATGTTGAAGATTTACCTGTTGGGCCATGTCAAATGAAATGTGCACTTTTATGTTGTGTGTCAGTGGCGGCGACCTAGAGGGGGAGAAAATTTGTCATCAACAGTAAATTTTTGTTTTAATTCTACTTTACACTCCCTGCATTGTTCACGATGCAGTGAACGCTCCTTTGTGGCCAGTTGTAGGTGTTCGTATGCAGCCAAGACGGTCTAATTAAAAATTCAATATTCAGCTAACATAAAATTAATCTCATTTGTTTATTACAAACACTTATACCTCCGATTTTTGTGTTTCTGATGTATTGGCAGCTCTCCAACGCTGTTCTTTTGACACTGCCAACACAGGTCTGACATAGGCTTCATTCTGGTGATTTGGGGAAGCAGCTTCTTCCAGTATGAAACAAACGTTATTCGCTTCACAGTGTGCCGTCCTGCTTCTTCACCAGCCTCACAATACTTCTCCCAAACCATCTATGGTCCGTCAATTTGTACGTGCATGTGTGTGCGTTGTGTGTGTGTGTGTGTGTGTGTGTGTGTGTGTGTGTGTGCATGTGTTGTGTCAAATACAAAACCTTTTTTGTTTTACTTGATGGAAGTAGTTGCAAGTCATCCCTTTTATAGCCGGGAATCCTTCCAGGCAACAAGATGGCATTATCTTTCGCATACTTCTTCATAAATTTCACCATGTACTTGATGTCCCGGTAGGATGTTGCATTCTTTGGTTTGCGTCCTTTGTTTCCGTGGACCCGCTCTTGTAGACCATTTTTCTCATAGCTCATCCTGATCTTTGAAGCCTACTACGCCCTAAAATGAAATTCATTGGAATTGTGATTTACGACACAATACATACACATGTTATGAGAAATTCTTACCAATTCCATGAAGTTGTAGGAAAGTTTCTTTACAGACTCTCTGACCATGATAAGAGTAGTCAAGCCTCGGCACTTTCCTTGAGTCACTAGAATGTCTCCGTGTGCTTTCTGAATTGTTAATAAATGCACTACATTGACCTAGGATTATCAGGTCAAGCTGCTTGGTTGTTAAATCCCTACATGACAAATTATACTCTTTAAAATGCTCTTTAGTGAAGTATTTGTAACATCCTTTTCCGTTATTCCTATTACAACCACATCCTTCGTTTATCCAATTCTTCATCCTCATTTTCTACAGGTTTATCAGCAGATCCTGTCTCATTATGGGCCAAGTTGTCATCCAACTGGTTATTCTTCTGGGTTGAGCTCTGCTCAGATGTGATGTTGTCCCCCAGCACATCGACATCCATTGAAAGCTCTTCACCGTTGTGTGTGATCTCCTCTCGTCTAGAGTCCTGAGCTGCAGCAATTAGTGATAATAATAAATGTACAATGTCATAGTTATGTTGATAGTACCAGCAATTTCCTGATTTATCACCGGAAATCTTTTCTGAAAAGTGGAGATTAGCTCTTCATCATCAGAATCATCAAAGATATTGAAGTCTTCGTTTTCTAGCAAAATTAATGTGAATCAAACTTTATAATTCAAATTAAACCTATTATTGTTTTAGTCAAAATAACTTACCTCCACAGTAGCTCTCTTCATCAGTGTTTGGGGTAATCCTTTCATTGGTAGGTGCCACGGTATTTCCTTCATTTCCATGAGGGAGCATTTCCGAGTCCGAGTTAGTACCTGCAGGAAGTGAAGAGACATGGACTGAGTCTATTAATACTGTTTCCTGTTGCTGGGCTTCGATTTCGTCATCAGTGTCTGAATTATCAGAGTAACTGTAACAAAAGTAATCTTCGACTAGACTGCGAAGATTGTCTCGATCCATGTCAGAAAAGAGATTGAATTCATCTCCAATGAGGTTAGTAGTAGCTCTGGCGATGGTAGATCCTTTCTTCGATTGTTTAGTTGCTCTTCGGGCAGTAGATTGCATCATGCATTACAGAGAACAAAGAAATCACTTGATAGCTTTGAGAAATTTTTCAAATTTCAAAGCAGCTGTAAGAAATTATCTAACTTATCAATACGTGCTATGGTCTAGTGAACACTGTAGCAACGCATCTTCCGTAAACCAAAGCTTGGCAACAGAGCGTGCTGATGTTAGCATTAATATCTCTGCAACAGAAGTAGCCCCACCTACAAAATTTTGCATGCAGTGTGCTAAGGCATAGCGCAACGCATCCGTGCAAAAAAAAAAGTTCGCGCAAAATCGCGAATTAAACTAAAACCGCAGTTTACTCCAAAAACAATAATTTCCCAAACGTCAGGTTTTCGCTTGACACGTCACATATACTTCAAAGGCACTAGCTGTAAAGGCTTATACACTCCAAGGAGAAGAGGGCATGCATGTGGATTTAACAAAATTCACATTGGGTGGGCATCTAAAAATAGTACCAAAACATCATCAAGTAGGTGGAGGAAGTCACACAGCAAAATTCAAGTGCTTGAACCTGATATACTAAATTTTGCGCTGTTCTAGCAATTGTCACTTCTGGCCCAGGCCACTCCCCATTTGAATCCTTAGGTAATCTAGGTCACGTAAATTCAGCAGGGACACGACACAAGTTCAAACACCAATGTTTCCCACTCCCTGCTCTCAAATGTGTCAGATGCAAAACCATTCAATATTGCTAGGTTGGTGCTCTTTATTGTTTAGCAATAAAAACCAGCAAATAGCTTATAAAAACTTTGGCAATGGCAAACGAACACACAAACACACACATACACACACACACACACACACATGGTCGAGCGCCACACACTTAAGCGCATGCAACTAGTTTGTTTGCCATTGACCCCCTGTGACCCCTAGCTACTCTATTGTCACCTCCACCCAGGCACTAACTGGCAATTAGCCTATAAAAACTTTGGTTGCTAGGCAATGGCAAACAAACACACACACACACACACACACACACTTCTAGCTCATATTCAAACAGACTCTTCTCCTACAAGTAAGTAGTAGTTTAAGCTGTCATGGTATTATGTGATGTTAAATCAGCCTCTGGTGAATAAGAGCTGATTCCATTACAAAATTTCTGTTGGAAAGTATATAGTGCTTTTGCTCTGCTAACACAAATTGATCTGTGGGTCTGCAGGCATATACTAGGTGCAAACATGAGGTAGTATCACTGACTTGGATCTACACTACAACCAAACACGAAAGATTCTATAGATGTAATTAAGTCAAACACAGACAAATACATTTGTACCACTGAAGCCATATACTTCAAAGGCATTGGGAGTGCAGTAAATGATGTGTAGTCACTGCTGATGTAGAGACCAAGTGTGAATAAGTAATAAGTAACTTATCCAGTGCCGCTTTGTGGCTTTTCCTAGCAACTACAGCTTCAGTGGTACAAATCAGTTATACCACTCCCATTTGTGGGATAAGGTTTACACCACTTGTGGCTATGCCTGTATAGCTCCTAGTTGTACCACTGAAGCCATATACTTCAAAGGCACTGCAGTGCAAATGTGTAGTCACTGCTGAATTAGAGACCAAGTGTGAATAAGTAATAAGTAACTTATCCAGTGCATGCTTTGTGGCTTTTCCTAGCAACTCAGAGGAGGTTGGACAGGAAATAGAATCATGTGAACCAGTAAAATTTAATTACATTCCTGCATAACTTTGCAGCACTATTTTTGCCACTGTACCAAATGAAACAGCCTTTCATGGCCTGATTGTGTTGCTGGAGTATCAAAGAAGTAGGAGACAAGTCAAGAAGCCAGAATTTTTAATTTTCACTAATTATGTTGACAGTCTAAGCAGAATATCTCAGAAATTTTGCTGGGGTTCAACGGGGTTTAGTGGCTATTCGACCTTTGCTGTCCAAGGTCTATCCAGAAGACTAGTCTTCTCGAATGGTAGGGCTGCAGAAAGCCTGGAACAACATGAAATAGCTACGCACGTGATGCGTGTCCAACCTCCTCTGCTAGCAACTATACAACTTCAGTGGTACAAATCAGTTATACCACTCCCATTTGTGGGATAAGGTTTACAGGACTCGTGGCTATGCCACCCGTGGTGTAAATCCCTTATCCCACACATGGTCGTGGTATAACCTATACTGAATGCTTGTATTTCACAAAGTGCCTTATAAGAAACACACACACACACACACAAATACAACAACAACAACAGCAACAACAACAAATCACTAATTAGTTTACAGTATGCAATTAATGGGAAGCATTTTAAATTCAGTAACAGTGCAGTCTTTCCACTCCAAAAATGCAAGGAAATGAGCCTTGGAACCCTCTGTTTCGAATTTGCTAATAGCAGCTAGCTGTTTAAAAATTTGTATGGCAAATCTAGCAAAAAAGTGATCAGTAGTCTAGCTACTATTAGTGACAAGTATTCGGTCATTTTAGTTCAAAATCCAGAAAAGAAACACACTGAAATAATATTGAAACAACGGAAATTTAAATGTTCATACATATAATGCATATAAAACATACTTAGCCAAAAACAGCAGCCAAAGCAGAGTGTGTGTGTGTGTGTGTGTGTGTGTGTGTGTGTGTGTTTGTTACCCATTGCCTAGCAACGAAAGTTTTTATAGGCTAATTGTCGGTTAATGGCTGGGTGGAGGTGACAATAGAGTTGCTAGGGGTCACAGGGAAGGGCATTCAACTACAATTTGTGTGTGTGTTGGTGTGTGTGTGTGTGTATGTGTTTGTTTGCCATTGCCTAGCAACCAAAGTTTTTAAAAAGCTAATTTGCTTGTTAGTGGCTGGGTACAGTTACTACTAGTATCTCTTACCTTTAATGTGCAACCTACAACACATAATATTAGTGCACAAGTGTTCTAGTAGTCTTCTCCTGTACATGGCAATACAATACATGCTCACACATGACAATTTAAAAATAATCTGTGTGTACGTGTTTGTTTGCCATTGCCTAGCAACAAAGTTTTTATAGGCTAATTGTTGGTTAGTGGCTGGGTGGAGGTGACAATAGAGTAGCTAGGGGTCACAGGGGGTCAATGGCAAACAAACTAGTTTCAGCCCTTAAGTGGGTGGCACTCGACCATGCATCGGGTGCCACCCACTTAAGGGTCATGCAACTACTATTTGTGTGTGTGTGTGTGTGTTTGGTGTGTAGAAATTAGACATTCAATGTCTGTGTAATAAACAAGTAACTACAAACTCAGTCATTTAGCATTTTCACTCCTCTTCAGGGTGATCATAGATAATAGATTGGGATAGTTATTTGTTCTTNTGGGATGATGTTATTTGTTCTTGTTGAGAGTAGCTTCTTCAATAGATTAGACATAGAACATAATCTAGTCTAGTCCTAGACCCTGCCTTTTCCGCCAGGTGATAAGTGGGGGTCTAGAAAAACTGGCACACTTTTGGTTAAAATTTGGAATGTGATTGCATCACACTGNTTGTATTGCGCTAATGGGCCATCCGTGCCATTCCTGTGTACCCAGTACTACCGTACTGGGAATATATATATATATATACTAGAGATACACATAGTGCAGGTTTAGTGCCTCGCGCAGAATATCAATGAACTGTATAACAATCAAGGAACATTTTGAAGTCATAAACTGATTGATGCATGGCTGAGCATCGCACACTTAAGGGCATGCAATTAGTTTGCTCGCCATTGACCCCCTTTGACCCCTAGCTTTGCCACTGTAATTTTGGTCTAAGGTACCAAAAATTGTCTAAATATTACAGCCCTCCTCTGAAAATTTTGGTCCGCAGCCTAACAATGAGCTTTATCCAGATTTTATCATTAGGTAGAACACTGAGCCTAGATCAGTCACTGTATTGTATAGTCTATTCTGTATAATGCTAATACAAAACAGCTGTCACATCATCTGTGTCCAATTTTTAGGCCTTGTGGCGGCCATAGCTCATTGTTAATGGTACAATTTGCAAGCTTATCATTGCTGTGAGTACTATAGCCAGAGAGTTTATAAAGCAATTTGAAGGAAGAAAATGATATTGCAATGGTACATGTAAAGTTTGGATATGTTACATGGAACTGACTAGATTTTCTAGGCATTTAAGTTCTGCAGAAGACACAAAAGCATATGTATGCTTCCATTTTGTTGCTACTTTGTGAAGCTTTACACTCCAATTAGACTCACCTTTGAAAACGTTCTTCACAAATTTGAACCCTTTGTACGTGGAACAGTAGCCAATAGCTTTAGGTACCATTCAAATAGTGGCTAACCTATCAGAGAAGCTCGCATCTACAAGATAAAATACCAAGAGTGATGAGAGAGAGAGATAATCCAAGACAAATTCTGGGACTCAGCTGGGAATCGAACCCAAGACCTCCTGATTACTAGTCAGACGCTCCTACCACTAAGCCACTGAGTGCCCATGGCATTGGAGCGGAAGGTATACCCCTATAGACCTTAGCTGATGACAACTGACTCTCTCTGTGGAGATCCCCAGTGGACAGGGTTACAGGCCTGGGAAGAAAAAATACGTTGATTCCATGACAGCTGCCAATTCGGCCTGATGTTTACATCAGTTTTTAAGACAAGGAGTGAGAGGGTTGAATTTTTTGGTTCCTATCCTGTGCCCATACTATTCTAATATCTATGGCGTAACTGGTGGTAACTGGACTGTACTGGTCAACATGATAATTAAATATAAGCTGAGTTGATTAGTGTGATATACTTTAGTAACTAGTAGAATCACTGTCAATTCAACACACTCACCTGGACGCAATTTTCAGAGGGGGGCCATTTTTACTGAGAATAGAGACAGTGCAGCACATGATCACAAACTAAAATTATGAAGAATAAATTGAGGATACGGAGAACGCCCACGCTTGTTGAGAGGCAAGGCAATGGGCAGTTATATTAGGATCTCCATTGCAGCTGCTGCAAAAGTCTTCATTTTTAGTATATTTTATCTAACTACTAGTCTATATAAATATCTAATAAGTTGGAAGCTGCAACAAACTGTGCCGAGAGCTCGAGGAATGGTTCTTCTTGTTTCCCCCATCCTCACAGTACAAAGTTGCCTCTCAAAATGGCCGAGCTTTGAGATGTCATGTGACCAATGATGTCAGGTGCACTGTCTCTATTTTGGTCCCCTGGAACAAAATTTTCAGGAGACCAAAATTTCCGTGAGAGATCTACTCTATTTGTCAGCCACTCACCCAATCAGTAACTAGGCAATGACACACACACACACAAGGGGTGGTCACTCCATACTTGCTGTACTTCCACCCACGACCGCGGGTCAAGAATCTTGACCCTCGAAAATTGGCCTTGACCCCTTGACCGCACCTAAAATTCGCTTGACCAGAGGCTTTAATATGACGTCATCATAATAAATTCGACCTTGGCCTCGTTTTACTGTAAAAATTTTTAGTTGACCGCTTTACCTAAATTGATCTTGACCCTTTGACCGCATCTTGACCGCGGCCGCGGTGGAAGTACAGCAAGTATTGGAGTGACCACCTCTTGACACACACAAATAGTGGGTGGCACTCGATGCATGGTCCAGTGCCGCATAAGGGCATGCAATTAGTTTGTTTGCCATAATTTGACCCCTGTAACCCTTAGCTACTCTATTGTCACCTCCACCCAGCCAGTAACCGGCAATTAGCCTATAAAAACCTTCGTTGCTTGGCAATGGTAAACACACACACACACACACACGTTATCATACCTCAAGTAGATCTATATAGATAAAAAATCAATTCGTGAACTGGGTCCAGTGTAGGATGCCTGATAATTATATCAGGGGCGAGTTTATATCACTGACATAGCCTTCTACCTCAATGTATCCATCGTCCACCTTCAGTGTTCTCCATAGGCCTTGGCCTATATAGGTCGAGGTCGAGGCACGCCGGCGTCACGTGATTCACTTTTTTTTTGCTGACTCAGCTAGCTATGAACCAGATTGCGATCTAGCTGTGTTCATAAACTTTGCATGTATTTCTTTGAGTGGGTGTGGACCATTGTGAAGTATGTAGGTTGCCAGGGTGCCCGGGCCTATGACTTTTTCCTGCCCACATGGTGAAATTCTTGACAAAAATTGTGCTCAGCTCATTTTTGCAACCTTTGCCCATATCATCAATGATACAATGTACAATGTACAATGTCTGACAAAATGAAGCATACATAATACCATAGTTTATAGCATATACATTATAATCTTCAACACACATCAAGCACACATAGCTAGCTATCATAATTATAATAAGCAGATGTGTGTGTGTGTCCATGTATGTGTGTCAACACACATGAAGCACAATGAAGCAAACATATACATTATAACACAGGAGAAAAAAATTAACAAACGAGCAATCATATACTTTATAATAGTTGCAGTTACTGTAACATCGTTACAATTCCTTTGACCAGCTAGGTACACCTACATGTAATAATATATAGATATATTATTGTATTAAGTCACTTGAGGTACAAAAGGATCCCCTTTCTGTAATGGTCATGTACAGTATAACATGTGACAAAATGTCGATCAGGTGTACTATTTGTCTCATAAATTGATTATAAGACTAATTACCTTTCAATTTTGAAATGGTCCACATCTCATTGCTACCATGGTTACCTGGCCCTGTTTGGCGGGCTCTACTGATACCATATGACCTGCTGAGATGTTATTCCTGCAATTCTGGGCCCATTGATATTGGGACATAAGGAATGTTTGGACCATAGAGTGTTCATCTTGAGCCATCCTCTGAAAAACACCAGGGACTCTCAATCCATTATCGGAATTTATGATGGCTCCCCTAGTCTGCTGGCCAATAATGAAGTCTAGCCATTGATGAAAGTTACTTAACGAGGCTGCTTCTGTAGCTCCTACAGCAATATACATGTACAAGAATATTCACTCAGTAGAAAATGTTCAGTGTCAATAATACATATGATTGTACGGTGTGTACATTATATTAATGTGCTGAGAGTTATGCACCTTTGGTGCCATTCATTAACTCTTGGCATCTGCACATTTACAACGTACACACAACACAGCCAGCAAGATAACAAGTTTTTGCCAGCTGATTGCAAAAATGGCGGAAGTTGATCTATGACGTTACAGGCCAGTAATTTTTTTTTTCAAGCCAGCTCTGAGTTTGCTGTGTGCAACTGAAAAATTTGTACACTGTGAAGTGAATTCAATCTGATTGCTAGCTGGAATCAGAGTGTGAGCTGGAATGGACCTTATTTATAGTACCGTTCTGAATAGAGCACACCACATTCTAGGGGTACTTTTAGTGCTCCAGCTGCTCAAGAACTTTAGCAGTTTCAAGAGAAGCATAACTCAAGAATAGGATAACTAGGAGACACATTTGAGAATTTATGTGAAACAGCTACTAAAGAATTAAGAAACAAGCAAGACTTACTGGAAAAATTTAGCTGTTTCTGTGGTGTGTAAATCCAGCTCCTAGTCCAGGCCTTTCATGGTAAGCCATTTCTGAAAAGTTTTACGTAGCCAGAAAGCCTTAGTTCTGCTCTTAGACATTTAGCCCAATGTAATAAACTAATAGGAGAGTGGTTTTGTTAGTTAGGTGGGGCTACAAGCACTTCCAGGAAGCTGACAATAATTGTGCCTAGATATGGTTGTGGTGAAAGGTCTGCTGCTTAGTGCCTGGACTGGAAGCTGGACTACACACCACAGAAATAGCTAAATTTTTCCCAGTAAGTCTTGCTTGTGTCTTTTTTAGTAACATAAACTCTCAAATGTGTCTGCTAGTTATCCTGTTCTTGAGTTATGCTTCTCTGGAAACTGCTAAAATTCTTGAGCAGCTGGAGCGCTGAAAGTACCCCTAGAACATGGTGTGCACTATTTAGAACCATACTGTCCATTACGTCAGCACCCAACCAGATGTCAGATGATACCGCATTATTATGTCAAAATTGTTTTTATGATTTTTAAAACTAACATTCAAGCAAGGAGGAGGGCTCGTGAACTACTAAGTGCATGTGGAATGTCTGCCTGAGTACATGTATTACTAAGCATGGTAAGAACACCAATGGTTAGGTACCTCTGGTGCATTTCAATTATGTGCATGGCTTAAGTTCTCAATCTTTCTCCCTCCCCGTATTTCAACAGGGAAACAGACAGTCTGGGTATGAGGACCTATATATAGGAGTTATGAACTGAGTACTTTACCTTGTTGTAGTGCCACTACAGGTTGTGCCCACTGCACACCATAGTTTAAATGGAGGATGTTTGGATCCAACAAAGCGTGTGCCTGTTCTTTTGTTATCAAAAAAATTAACCCAGGTCCCCATTGTCACAATCTTCATCATCATCATTGGCCTGCATATCAGAATAATTATATATGTAGTGAACTGCATGGAAGAATGAGGCTATAATTAACTTGAAAAAAAAATTGTATATTATCATTCTGTCAGCAGCACTAGTGACATGAACGCACCAAAGGTGCCTCTCATAATGCATGTATATTCAGGCATAGATGATACCCATGATTCAGACAATCAACCTGACATTCTGTGTGCACAATACCATCTCAAATCCATAATGAATCTCAACTGGTCGATATAGATCTACCAGCTTATCACTGATATACAGTAACATGAATCACAAGTGCACCTGCCAGAAAGCTCAACTATGTTTTGAGTGTGCTAAGTGTAGGCTCTAGATGAGCAAGTTATATCCACTCTGGTTAATTTTAAAGCACTTGTAGCCCACTGATGACTTAGATTAAAGCACTGACAGTGCGTATATCAGTGATATTTCCCTGTGGTTTGTACGGTGGCCCTGGAGGTCGCGTATCGCTCCAGTGCTTCGCGCCAGTTCTATCGCGTATCGCTCCAGTGTTATCACGTGTCACTCCAGTAACTTCACCTTTGACCTCTGCATTTGTGGACAAAGTTCAATCAACAAAGTCACTGCAAAGTTTTCTGCAAGTCTTGTGTAAGACTCTGTCAAGAAAAGATGCTTGTTTTAACGGCCCTGTACTTATTTTTCAGAGACTAACCAGTCTCTGCTAGCCCCTGTGGAATGAAGAATTCACACCTTTGATATAATCACCTGCTAGAGGAGTCACCACTGTCAGAGAATCGACTACCAGGAGTCAATGGCTACCATTTATTTATAGCTAAACTTGTCTTCAATACATTAAACATGGATTGAGCTAGCATGGCTTGGTAACTAGCTGATTCTTTGAGAATATACCACTACAGTAGATCTCAACGCAGTCTGGTACTATCTAAGAGGGGCTTACAAACTTCAAGAATCTTCATAAACTACACACTTGTGGCACAATTTGAGCATACACCACAACATAGCAACTGTACTACATCTGTTTGAGCTCAGGGGCATAGGCTGTGTCATAGATAATTAAACACTAAACTTACATTTGTATTACCCAAGAGACAGAGCAATTGAGCGATACGCGACCTCCAGGGCCACTGTAGGTTTCCCTGTGGTTTTGTTGAGTCACGTAGCCATATTATAGAGCGACTAGTAGAGCAACAAAAAAGCAGTAAAAAAAACTGCAGTTGCCAATGCAACACAGAAAGTAATATAGTATCCAGAGAACACTGACTTTGACTCACCGTACTCGTGTCAAGCTTGAAGAATCTAAGAGTCTCGATTAAAACACAACTTTTCGCCGCTCTTTTGAATTTTCAAACTTCTCGCTATACTTCTGTTGAATAAAGAAGGCTTCCAGCCCTAGGGTATACCCTGGTAAGCATCCCTACAACTAAATTAGCTTCAAACATTTAACAAATCATGCTTCCAAACTAGCTCTGTTTCTGGTGATCAACTGTTTATGCTATTCAAACTGGTTTTCTTGTTGCTACTAGCTTACAGTAGTCTACTTACTGGTGTTTAGTGAGTAGCTAGATACAGCTAGCTAGCGTACAGCTCACTGTAGGGCTACAAAACAGTTATAACACCCTTCAGTGGGCTGTCTGGAATAATGCCCTCGTGCGGTTTACTTATTGCACTCGTGCATTATACTCCATACAGCCCAGTGAAGGGTGTAATAACTATAACATGTACAACTCACGGTGAGGATAGATACAAACCAGCCAGACCAGTAGAAATATAGCTATCAGATGTCAGTAGAGTCAGCATTCAAGCACAATAGTAGCCTCGTTCCCAGGCTCCTCCCTCCTATAAATTTTTCCCTACGTGAAAAATAAGGAAAGAGAGAGCCTGGTACCAATAATCACGTGAGTGACATAAGCAATGACGCGGCTGCAGTTTAGTGGCCTTTTGAGTTTCCTAGGAGTGACTGCGAACGGGACATAAATTGTTTAGCATGGCAAGAATGCTGGAAAAAGACTTTTTGTACCTTTGTATTCAACTTCAAAGCTAGCGAAGACATAGGCCATGCCTCTTGAACAGCGTTTTGATCGACAGGTTAAAGATTGAGACTGAACATTGAACTGGAACAACTGGTTGTGTGTGGCTGGTAAGTATCTGCTGTCACATTATGATTCTTTACTTAGTCTTCTTTTTTTCCATCGTCTTCTATTCGTTGCTGTCTCAGAGCTTCTAGACTAGCAAAAACTAAAAAACTGGTGCACGTGCATGACGCAATTTCAGATGTACGAGTCACTCACGCCTACCTCGCGTCTACCCTATAGGTCACTCGCATGACATAAACATAGTGTATTAGCTGAAAGCTTCTCACTACTTCTGTTGAACAGAGAAGGCTTTCAGCCTAGCGTATACTTCCTGGTACACTGAACAGTTCCAAAAAAGATGATGGGGAAATTTTGTGAAAAATTGTCTCAAGGGCCAAGATTCGACACAAATAACATATGATGAGCGTTCTCTGAACTTGATGCTAGCTGTAGATGTAGACCATTACTTTTACTTTCTGTGTTGTGTTGGCTACTGCAGTTTTTTAGTGCCGTTTTTGTTGCTCTAGCCTTTTACCCAGGCTCCACCCTCCCCAACTGAAAATTGGGGAAGGAGAGAGCCTGGGAGCTTATGTCACGCACGTAAATTCAATTTTAATCATCGTGGGTAGAATAGACCGCAATCCACGTGCTATTCTAGAATTTTCCAGGGAGTTTAGCGGCAAAGAGCAAAGACTCTGTTGATGCCTAGGATTTTTAGCCATTGCTCATGTTATAGCAGTCTTACTAGCATCTATTTAGCATCGATATATCTTATAGTAGCTAATATCAAGCTAGTTCTCTAATATTTACAGTAGCATACAGTTCAAACGCCTAGTTCAACTAAAACAAATAATAAAAGCACCGTGGTGCATAACCCTCGGCGTGTGTGTGTGTTGTGTATCTACTTGTTGTGTATCTACTTACGTTATCAGTGGATGATTGTGCTAGTTGTATTGTTTGAGCTGCCTGAATAGCTACTAGTATCATCACTATGAGTCATATACCATGTGGCCTATTATAAGCCATGCTCATTGGCATGTTCATAGCACTCCACTTAGTGAAGCAAACATCTCTGCTATGACTAGATGTATATATCCACAGGTTGAGCACAAATAAACTTACCAAACGCTGATTAGCTAGCTGCAGACACTGTGAAACAGCCTTAAAGCTTCCAGTCAACTACACTGCGTGGCCATGTGGACGATCACATGCACATTAAATGGTAGGCGTGGCGTACAAATGGTCACATGAAAAACAGCGATTCTCAGCAACTAGACAGTTTCAGGTAAAAAGCCAAGTTAAATTTTTAGAAAATTCAATTTACTTTGTGTACATATCGCTACTTCAACACTTACTGCCAGCATTCTTCAGATTTTCACGGAACAGACACACACACACACACACACAAACAGACTACAGTAACCCTCGCGCAGACACCGAGGGTTAACTACAGACAGAAAAACACAGCATAGACAACAACCGGGCTACTTTTTGAAGTTATGTTTCAGAATGTAAGCCTACCTTGGCATTTTGTTCAAGTGCCGCTAAAGTTTTCTCTCCTGCTCGCTCTTGCCATACGTGGACTCTGAAGACTCTAAATACGTGGGCAGTCCAATCACCTGATTTTGCTGTGCGCTCATTAACTCTTTAGGGCCGGTAGACGGATTTATCCGCACGC
Organism: Tethya wilhelma; assembly: GCA_964030475.1. NCBI lineage: Eukaryota > Metazoa > Porifera > Demospongiae > Tethyida > Tethyidae > Tethya > Tethya wilhelma. Next base: position 224,076 of record CAXIPT010000020.1, read on the forward strand.
GCGTATTCAACAATAGCGTAATCTGCGATTTTTCACATTTTTTTATTTTAAGCCATAGAGTTTGAGCTATGAGCTTTAGACTTGCTGTGCAGTTAGGCAAGGGAGCGCTCTACTAAAATACCAAGTAAGAGTCAGGTCTAATTAGTGGGAGGGGAGATATAGGCTTAAGAGTTCAAAGGTCGCGATTGCGGCGATATCGTGACCTTTGGTGCTAGCTATGGAGGTGCAGGGAGGCTTAGGCTATACCTGCATGCAAGCGCTTTTGCAGTGCTGCTCTTCAAGCTGAAAAAAAAGCCTAAAGTATGCAGGTCGTTTGGCGAACTTTGACCCCTTCCGTTTTTGCAAGCTTTTAAAGTTAATAAAAGCAAACCTAGAACTAATTAGATATAGCCATGGCTTAGTACAACCATAGCTAAGCTCAACTAGCTACAAAAGAGAGTGGCTAAGGCTAAAGTAAGAACAAAAATGTATAAAAACCAAGGTTAATTAAATATTCATAAATTCTAATTAAGTATGCATAATAAATTTAGGCCCTAAAGAGTTAAAACCGNGCTTGAGCGTTCGCTATTTAGTAGACAAACCAAACTTGAATGAATATGATCGTTTTTATGCTAAAATTCGAACTTGAAACATAGAACAGAGGCTGTCTGCAAAGAAAAGCAGCACCAACGATGTGTTCTTGAGGTCTTCTGGAGTTTCTTTTTTTAAGTGCTGGAGTCTCTTTTCACAGGCTTGAGCAGAGGTCACGTGGGCCCAGGGTAATATGAAGGGGAAAACCGAAGGAAATATACATATGTGAGGCTCCAAGGGAAAACCGGACGTTTGGGAAATTAGAGTGCGGTTTTAGTTTATTTCGCGTTTTTGCGCGATTTTTTTTTTACTACACGGATGCATTGCACTACATCTCAGCATGCTCCACGCAAAATTTTATGGGTGGAGCTGCTTCTGTTGCAGAGATATAGACCGTATTGTTAGCCCTGTTCAGTTTTATTTAGTTGCTAACACGGAGAACTGTTGCTATGCTGTGCAACAGACCGTAGTGAATATTAATGAGCTAGGCAGCTGCCACAAAAATGAATTGTTTATTCGATGTTCTCAGTGCTCTATAAGCTGACTGATCTCAGAATTTTGCTACAGCACAGGTAAGCTAAAGCTTTATACGTGCTTGTCTAATCCAAGCGCTTACATACAGTAGCTTTCTACTCGTAAGTATTGCCACTCCCTGTACGGCGATCGCGTACAGGTTATTTTAAGGCTTATTTTAGTTCTTGGAACTTATTGTACCTAGAATCTATCTCTCTGCTAGCAAGCGCTCACCTCCTTGAGTCCAGTAGCCGTCTCCTAGGTCTTCTTTCCTAGCTACTCGCTTCTCACTAAATAATTTTAGTCCCCACGTGGCTGGCTGTGGTAATATTCAGCATGTACTGTACATGATCTAATTAAGATGCGGAGAGTATACGGACCGCCCATAGTTTACATAGCAACAGGTTTACAACTGTTTTACCAGGAAGCCACGAGTGGAGGCAGGGCTGCTTGCAAGAGCTATATCTGGAAAACTACAACATCTATGCGCACCAAATTTTGATATGCGCTTCCTAGAAAGGCCTAGATACACATGGAATAGCTAACTCAAAATTCGCGGAAATTCCCAAACGTCCGGTTTTCGCTTGGAGCCTCACATATTTCTCTCGGTTTTTCACTAAAAACTGTATATTGCCCGCAGTTTTTCCCTTCGTCATGTTCTTCGCAATATACACTGTCAAAAAAACTTGTTAATACTATGGCTTCCCAGGATACAAGTGTATTTGTACACTGACTCTGAGTACTCCTGAGCATGAAAAGTGATGGCAATGAATTCTAAATAATACACACCACATGTGTTTAGTGATCCATTTAGTGATCAGTATGTGTGGCCTCGAAAGCTGAGCACTCAGAGCGGTACAAAAGGCTCAGATCTTAATGTTTCACAAAACTCAACTCTTCACAAAGCCAAAAGTATAATTTTGCATGATACTTCCGGTTTATGAACTTAGTATATTCAATTTGTTACGCACACTGAGGGCTCACTCTATAAAATGGCTATGTGACTCAACAAAACTACAGGGAAATATCACATCCGATTCTGTACTCTGGTGAAGGCTTGGTCTATAGTTGAGCATGCCCCAACATTTTGTTAAACGGACAATTGAAAGTACACAACCATTCCTGAGGATAGTCAAAGTTAGCTGGAAGAAAGAGTCAGTGGATAGCCCCAGAGAAGATGTAGCGTTTTAACTAAAGGTCATATTTCTTCCGGTGAACTCCCGTGACACACGGACAGACAAACGGACACACACAACTTTGCTTATTATGACACACAGTCAAAATTTGTGCAAGGAAAACTGGAATTCCAAAAGGAATTTTTCTGACGGAGTAATTCTGTAAAAGCACTACAAAAAGATAATATTCGATTTTTCCATTCTTACAGCAAGAAGCACTAATTAATGATAAGTATCTTCGAGGTTGCCTAAGCGCTTTGAAAAGATTCTGCTTGTGTCCAGACTGCAATAGACCTTTTACATTACATCATTTTTGGGGTGTGGTTTTCATCGCAGCTGCCTTGCTGGTGTACAGCTAGAGTACAAAGTGAATGGCAGAACATGCTCTTTCTGGAATAAACACTTACTGCAGCGACAAGAGGTTGGTTCCAGGCAACTTTTGGTACTACTGCTGTGTTAGCTAAAACATATTAACTGATCGTTCAGCGTTCTAAACGCTAAGCTACTAAACCGGAATTCTCTGTACATTTCTCTGTATCACTAGCACCAATTAGCATACCGTACAGCGGGAAATTTTCGCTGGTCCAAATTTTCGTGGTATTGGTTGTTTCAGTAAGAAGTCAAATTTTTGACGGTTTAAATTTTCACGGAACGTTGATTGTTACAAACCGGAAGCATTATTACCAATGCATGCATTTAAAATTTCACAATTTTTTTTTTCGCGATCAGATCATGACCGCGAAAATCGCGAAAATTTGAACCCTGCGAAAATTTCCCGCTATAGGGTATTCATTAGCCTAATTTGTATATTCATCTGTACACCAATTTCACCTATGTGACATCATATGAAAAAGGTCTATACGTTTGTCCCGAATTACCACACACGCGAAATTACACTGGTTTACTTTCTTGCAGGGATTCTGAACTGAAATTGGGATGAGGGGAATATAATTTTGCATCAACTCACCTCTTCAATCTTGCATCTTTTCACTGAGGGGGGCTCGGGATCGGGAGGAGGGGAGACTGACGTAGCTTCAGGGCTATATTAAAGGAAAGCAAAAACAATAACACCCAATACAACCTGGTGGCATTGGCTCCTACTAGCATAATTTTCCTTCACTAGATTTACCTGCCATCATTCCTTTCCGCAATTTCAGCTATGAAAGAGAATAAATGCATACTTCAATCCTTGATAATATATAATATCCACATCATTTGGCCTGGGCTCTCCTAAAAAGAACGGACAGCGGGCAGACACGAGCACGAACTCTTTACTCTCATCCCTAGTTTTACGCCTTGCCGCTGTCCGTTAATTCTTTTTGTAGGAGATCCACCAAAGTACAACTACATCTACGCTTACCCATAATCCACTTGTTCGACACTACGCAAGAGACGAGAAGTTCGTAGACCTGATAGGATAGACTAAATTTTCATGCAGTCACTGTCCCAGATAAAATTGAAGCCAAGGCAAAAAAATCCCTATTTTTGTAATTTTATCTATAAATAGAAAACATTCACTAAAATTTAATTAATTATACATTAATTAACTAACTAAAATTTAATTTCCTTTGAACTATACCTGAGTACATGTATACTCTGTCTGAGCTGCCGGATGAACGTCCACGTGTTGAATTACAAGAATGTGTAGCGCGATAAACAAAGTGCACGTGAGCTCTACGGATAAATGTCACATGATTCAAAGGTGAGAGCTAGCGCTAATTAGAAAGAACGCTAAACGGCTCACATTGCTTTGTATGGCAAGTTTTGTTTCTCCAAGTTCCAAGAAGAGCAGCAAAGCGCTTTTTATATATTTTATTCGGGTTGGAGAGCTGAGCAGATTCGTCCAAGTCCTGTCCAATTTGCATTTTCTGTTCGTGAGTTATTCGCGCAAAAGTGAGTGCCAACTCAGCTCAGACAGAGTATAGATGAATATTGCCACTATTGGATCAAAAATCGGCTTGAAATGCCAAAATAAGCATAAGCGAAATCAATATAGGCATGATGGGTTGAAAGTATTAATTGCAGACTACACGTATAACTATAATAGAGGGTAGATCTAGAAGACCATTATGTTGAAGAAAAGACTGCATCTCAGAACATGCACGTAAATTCTCAAAATTATCTAGAGGGAGCATATGCCCTTTAACCACGACAACTAACNTACAGCACTAAAAAATGTCCAGAATGCGCTAGAATGCACCTCAGCATAGCCATTTTACCAAAATTTTCCTGGGGGAGCGCATGCCCCCAGACCCCCCTAGCGGACCGCCGCTATTGCGGCGGTGTGGGCTTCGCCCACAACTTAGCCCCCCCTTTCTATAATTTCTAGCTACGCCCCTGACTAATATCTTCCTACAACTATGACATTTAAAACAAACAAACAAACAAAATTTAATAATAAATAATAACTAGTTATACATACCCTGAGCATAGATAATACTAAACTGGACCTGGACCTGTTTCTGCCAATACCAGGCCTCATCAGCAGCACTGGGGCATGTATTTACATCCTATAATAATTATGATGAGGAAATAGAATAAACAATAGCTGCAGATATACCTTAGCTTTCTGCCTGCTAAGAGACCGGATAGCAGAATATTTTCACAGGGTCAAAATTTTCATGTTTTCCCGCTCCTGTTCCTACAACAGTGAAACACATTAACCTAATACACATATCCAGTTACTGCTGAATTTGAAATTTACTAACTTCAGATAGGTTTTATCATGAAAGTTTATGTATGTTCAGTAGAGTCCTCATGCATTATCATCCTCCTGAATCTCATTATCCACCTAAGTTACATGTATCCACTTGATTGATCCAATTGATCATTATCCACTATTTTAACTTGCTAAAGTATATTTGCATTCACTTGAGCCTTCAAAATTTCTATGAATTGCACTTGTTTAGATAGCAAATGTCACGTAGATTCTTTGAGTGCTTTTATACAAAATTTTACCTCTTACACATTCAAAAGTTACACTTACATGTAAGTTCCATAGTTAAAGTACAGACATTCTATTAACTAGACATGCAGTAGTAAAGCAAAACCACTCTACTTCCTGGGCTCAAGTGAATGGGATAGAAATGAAAGCACCTAAGGTGCCAAACCCTCCATGTTCTCATAATGCATGTATATTCAGGCAAGGATAATATCCATGATTCAGACAATCAACCAGACACAAACATATCATGTTCTTTTGTAGTTTTTGCCTTTCACTCAGGATCAGGTGCAATAACAGACAAAATGAAAACACCAAAGGTGCCTAACCCTCGGCGCAGTCCATGTATATAAGTTCAATGACCTGTAGGCTGTACTAGCTCTATAGCTAGCTACATATCAGTTCAATTTCGAGTCATAAACTGGTTAACAATAACATGCATGAACTTCACAAGTTCACTGTGACCATATAATATTACAAGTGAAAAAAACATTAAAATGTAATGAGACATAGGAATGGCCAGATCGTAAAAAAGAAAGCAAACAAGATGGAATGGCTGTTTGAGTGTGTGCAGAATCATTCCTGTGTGGGCTGCATGTAGTACTCTCTTCCCATGGTGGGTTCCTCATGTTGCCCATAGGAATAATTCTTTACACACTGAAACAGCCATTCCATCTTGTTTGCTTTCTTTTTTACGATTTGGCCATTCCTATGTCTCATTACATTTTCAATGTTTTTTTCACTTGTTTGTTCTCATTTTTTCATAATTCTACTCACATTTGAGTTTGTGTGTATATGGTAGTTACTTGTACACTAACAGCACGGATATTATAGCTTATGTTATAATCTATGCTATCAGTATAAAGTCATGGTGAAGCATCTCAGGAGGCTGGAGCTGTATCTGACAAAATTTACTTGCTTTGCTCATCTTCTTATAATGACAACTATGTAACAAAGTAGTCTCTTTCACCT
>CAXIPT010000020.1:233853-389309 GCA_964030475.1 Tethya wilhelma
TAGAAAGAGAAAGAGCTAAATAGTAGCTTAAGAAGCCTTTTAGTGCCAAGCGCTCAGTTTTTGCAGAGTTATTCGCGTGAATATTTGTATTGCGCTAATGGGGCACCCGTGCCATTCCTATGTACCCAGTACTACCGTACTGGGAATATCTCAGAAGCCATAAAAAATCAGCCATACTGGATTGATGTCCTAGGACCCTCTACACATGTACCAAATATCAAGTAAATCCAAGAGGGTCTGACATTTTTCATGTTGATCTCACTTGGAATGACCCTATAGTCAAAGGGGGTAGTTTTGAACTTACCACTAAAAGTTGCTGAAAAGGGGCCCAGCAGCCACTCAAAAGGGGGCGTAGATACACTATACGAGTGGTCACACACCAAACTAGCCTTGTCCCCAGTCACGATCACTCTACAAGAAATTTATATCACGCACACAGCAAACAAAAAAAAAACAAAAAAACAAAAAAAAGATCCCAAAATCATATTTTATCACTTCACTATATCTCAGTGACACAACAGTCACCTGACAAAATAAAGAGCAAAAGCACCCTGCCCCACAGCAGCTAAAGGAAATACAGAGGCTGCATACAAAACAGCTAACAGGGGGGTACACACAGGCTGGGCTATATATAAACAAGACCAACGAATACAGAGGCTGCATACAAAACAGCTAACAAAACAGCTAACAGGGCACACAGCCAGGCAGGACAACCACAAGATGGAGATGATACTGACTCTGATGCCATACAAATATCTCCCCGCTACTGGAACAAAAATCAGTAAAAACAGTACCATATCAAAAAAATGGAACATGACTCAGGTAAGTTAAGGCAATAATAGTATCAAAATAGGTAGGATATTGAATAATACTGTTAAGGTTTGCTTTCTAGGCATTAAACTTTGCAAAAGCATTGTTAGGTGGACTAACTTCATTTTTAGCCATTTATGGTGTCACATGATTAAAGTGGGCGAGGCTGCACGGACCTAGCGCATTTCTAAAAATGCCGTACGATAAATAATTAGTCACGCCCACCAAATTTTGACACAAAATTTTTTTGGAAGTAAAGTTTCCCATCCTGCCTGGAACCGCTTGCATTGAGCATTGGTTTCAGAGAAATGCTTAGAAAGGCCTCAAATTCTAATAAATGCACACCTGATTAAGTATGCAAAACTAAAATATCCCTAAAGCTAATTACCCCACCCCAAGTTGCCACCCACCAATACATTGCCCAACATTAGGTCATCTCACAAAAAAAATTTGGCGGACGTGGCTAATTAATTATCGTACCGCATTTTTAAAAGTACATTAATTTGGACCAGCCCCGCCCCCCTAAATCACGTGATGCTCAAAATTGGTGAATGTGAAGAAACTGCAGTGGAAAATATTTATACCAAGTTTAATTAAACCAATAAAAAAATATCCTTAATCAAATTTTTACATAGCCAAAATGGCTACTACGTGCCTTAACTCTTTAGGGCTGACAGCGCCAAAAGTCGCACGCGCGTATTCTACGATCGTGTAATATGCGATTTTTCGCATTTTTATTTTATAGCCATAGCGTTTGAGTTATTAGCTTTCTCTGCGCACTTAAGGCCCGGGTCAATAGAAATTTCATTAAAAAATTGCCTAAAACAATCCTCATTTTACAGCATGTGAAATGGTATATCCAAAATATTTTGAACATAAGATCTAATTTTTTCATGTAACCAAAATTTTATGTCAAAATGATGAATATTTATGTATTTAATGAATTTTCAATAAAACACCCAAACTGATGAATAATTAAAAAAACGGTCAAGTTAATTAGTTGCTATGGCAACCAAACTTTTACAAGAGATAATTATCATGAACCTTCATAATCCTCAGTGGGAAAAATTTCGTTCATTGGTTGATATACGACCGAGAAGGAGAAATCGGCAGGTGTGCATTATATGGAAAATGCATCGTATCTCGGACGTAGATACGTATTTTGCTATCCCCATGGAGATTTAAGATATATGTTTTAATTAGATGATTAATTTGACAAAATTTGGTTGCCATGGCAACAGTTCTTCTTGACCGTTTAATTAAATTATTAATTTTATGAATATTAATAAGGTCACATGACACAATTTTTCAATGTTCAAGATAGGTGCAAGATTATTCACCTATGTTTCCATGGTGATAACATACTCCATTAAAGAGCTATTTCAATTTTGCATAATTCTTTCCCTTAATTAGTTAACCCAGGCCTTAATGGCACTGAGTTAGACTTGCTGTGCAGTTAGGTAAGGAAGTGCTCTACAAAAATTCTATGTAAGAGTCAGGTCTGATTAGTGGGAGGGGAGATATAAGCTTTAGAGTTCAAAGGTCGCGATCGCGGCAAGATCGTGACCTTTGGTTTTAAACTCACGTTTTTTTCTTAGTGTTTTGCAGGAGATGCTAGCTATGGAGGTGCAGGGAGGCTTAGGCTATACCTGCATGCAAGCGCTTTTGCAGTGCTGCTCTTCAAGCTGGAAAAAAAGCCTAAAGTATGCAGGTCGTTTGGCGAATTTTGACCCCTTCCGTTTTTAAGTTAATAAAAGCAAACTTAGAACTAATTTGATATAGCCATGGCTTAGAACAACCATAGCTAAGCTCAACTAGCTACAAAAGAGAGTGACTAAGGCTAAAGCAAATACAAAAATGTACTAAAACCAAAGTTAATTAAATATTCATATAAATATGCATAATAAATTTAGGCCCTAAAGAGTTAACCGATTATACGCTGAATTCTTTTGAAGTGAATGACGTCATACGGCGAAATTAAATTTTAGTAGCTACGCCTTCTTTTTGTTTTTCTTTTAAAGTAAAGATTAGGCAAAGCTTTTTATATGATGCAGCTAAGCAACAATCAAGCTTACTATACTCCAGGTCTTGCTGCTTAGTGAAGCTTTTGCTGGTAAAAAAAGCCTAACATACAGGAGGGTCAAATACGCTAGGACATAGCCACACGTATAAAGCTTTTTTTCCAGCTAGCCAGCAACGCTTACAAAAGCGATGCTATGGCTATATAGCCTAACTATCCCTGCACCTACGTAGCAAGTTTCAAGCTTATCCTCTGAAGGGTTGTAGAAAAAACATTGATCTAAAGTTGACCATCGTGATCACGAAGATCGTGACCATTAGTCGCTCAAAGACGAGTAGCGCCACGCCTTACTAGCAGTTCTAAGTCTGACTTGATATTTTAGTAGAGTAGTCCCTTACCTATTCGTATATAAAGTTTAAAGTTCAGGGCTAATTGCTTAGCTTGCAAAATAGTCTCTAGTGCAGCCTTGACGTGATTTTGCATCAACCGCGGTTTGAAACACCCACGCGGATGACGCGATTTAGCGTCAACCGCAGGTAATCAGTTAACTGACCTGAGTGTGTCTGAACTAAATCGCTATTTTTAAAAATCAGTACCCCAGTTAGCTATTACTTTTATAGTGAATATGGAGTTTAGCTATGATTAAAGAATTGAGATAGCGGGAAGTCGTCTAGCTTGTGGAGGTTTCTCAGGAAGGATGCGAATAGAAAAATCCAATACATTTTGATTGGAACGTATGAATTTTTAGTATACGGACAAAAGTTAAGTCCGTGTCCCGTCATTGCTGGTAACGATTACTCCTTGTTTTCTGGCTTTTTACAGATTTGGCCATTCCTGTGTCTCATTACATTTTCAACGTTTTTATGACTTGTTTGTCCTCTTTTTTTACAAAGAATTGTGAATGTACTGCTATAAACACTGATAGTCTACTAGCATAGTCATGATAGTCTCTGGTCTCTGCTACTGTCTTCATTGAACAATGGATTCTAAATAATGCACATCTGGTAAGGGTTGTCAATTTGCTCATGAATAATTCATAAGCGCTACAAATAATGGCTGCCATACGGAGAAGACACTTTTCGCTTTATATCTAAGCACCCCAAGGAAGACAGGAGAAAACGATGCCAAAAGCGTGTGAAGACCAATATATTTAGTTTATTCGTTCAAGAATCATCTTCTGAAAGTGAACGGTCATCGAGAAAAGCCGTGACATAACAGAAGAAGAATAAGATGATGGAGAAAAAGTGGAGGTTTGGCATAATTTAGTTTGGTACTTTAGCAAGGGTTTTAAGCCATGTTTTTAGGCTTGTTAGAAAGAGAATGAGCTAAATATTAGTCTTAGAAACCTTTTAGAGCCAAGCACCCATTTTTTTCAGAATTATTTGCGTGCATATTTGTATTGCGCATATGGGCCATCCGTGCCATTCCTGTGTACGACTATACTACCGTACTCGTGATAGAACTGTGTAATAGTGAATTATAGCTAGCACTTTTGTATGATCATGACTACTAGCATGATGTAGTACATCGAGGGGGCGAGCCTGAGCGCGTTATTTGTGGGAAGAGAACGCGCTGTATATTCTTGCGCATGCAATTCATACTGATTCATTTGATTCANCTAGCAAGACGAGCATCTCTTTCAGAACCTTGAGTGGCCTCCCTGTATCTTTTTGCTTGAGCTCCAGTGTCTCAGTCTTTAAGTTGTCGAGCAATACAAGCATCTCTTTCAGGAGCCTCGCCTCAGGCTTTTTTTCAACTCCTGCTTGAGCTCCAGTCACAATGTCTCTTCAAGTTGTCAAGCAAGACAAGCATCTCCTTCAGGAGTAGCCCAGGCAGTGTCTCTTTAATAATACAATGTCTCTTCAAGTTGTCAAGCAAGACAAGCATCTCCTTCAGGAGTGGCCCAGGCAGTGTCTCTTTAATAATTTAAACTTGAGCTGTTGACAGTAAGAATGGGCGTTTACTGATCATGCCATATCGATAAGCTTATCTCATTCATCGTAGGAGTGGTGAGGCTTCCTTAGCACTTAGAGGACGATTGTCACGAATCCGTGACATAATTACAATTACGTACCACTTCCGGAAGACGATTGTCACGTTTCCGTGACGCGTATAATTATAATACAAAGCTTAGCGTCTTAGGCTTTTTTGTCAGCTAGTTGAACAGAGTTACAAAAGCGATGCTATGGTCATATAGTCTAGCTATTGCTGCAATAACATAGCAAGTACTAAGCCTCTACTAGCTAAGACCATGGAGAAAACGAGAAACTAAAACCGAAAATCGCGATCGCGACTAACGCGACCATGACAGACTTATGAGCAAATAACTAGCTAGCCTAACTGAATGCCAAAAGCGATGGTATAGCTTTATTGCCTAGCTATCCCTGCAGTATTATATAAAGTACTAACCTTGTGCTCTGTAGGACTCTAGAGAAAACAAGCTACTAAAAGCGATGGTGGTGATCGTGACCTTTGTCGCTTTAGGAGCCTATAGCGCCACGCCTATTTCAAGGTTTAAGTTAGTAGTTCATATTTAAGTAGGGCAATACCTTACCTGTCTGCACAGCTAGTTCAAAGTTCACAGATGCAAGCTTCCTGCCAAAAAAAAGTGCTGAAGTTGCACTTACGCTTGCACGCGTATAAATTTTGTACCCGTATTTTGGGTTCAAAGTTCAATAATTTAACCCGTCCGCTAAGTGTTAGACAATGAGCTGCATCCCTAGAAAATCTTCTCTCTCTCTCTCTCTCCAGGTGTTTCTAGTACTCGATCTCAAGTCTTCAACCTCATGGATGCATCATGAGCCTAGCATGCACGTGGCAATGTAAATTTCAATTTTGAGTGTTTATTTAGGCCTAAGTAAGCTAGTTCGAATAATTTGAATATACGGAAAGGTGACCACTGTGTACGTACATACAAGCAGAAATTTTATTAGTTGCAACGTTTCTGTGGGGCTCGCTCATGCTCGCCCCAATTATTATTGAACTTAACTTCTAATTTTTCGGCAAAGCTTGTGACTGTTGTAACATGGAGTTGAGCTGTTTGTGAATCTCAAAAGTGTGTTGTGAATTACTACATTTTGTACTCCAATAACATTTCTTTTGTACTTTAATGATGCCCAGCAAAGTTTGTCCTACGTGTTTTGGAACACTAACTCGCTTTGTACATATAAATGCAAACACATTGCCACAATCACAATGTATTTTTAAATATGATTAACAGCAGGTAGAAAGCTGAAAATGTGAGCCATAAGATCTATAGACTGAATCGTAGCAGAGAAGGAGGTGGAATGCTTTGGGTGTTCGGCAACCCCCTTTGCCATTGATCGGAAGCACAAAACCATTAATATTTGAATTTATTAATAGGCTATCAAGCCTTGAGCAAATTTTCCAAGCACATTCATGATTATGCTTCTTTAGAACAGTTTACTTAGCCTCATAGTTTAGGTTGATTGAGAGCACTCAGCAGCCGTAGCAATATAGTTCTATCGTCATGAAATCAAGCACATGAGTAAAAAAGTGTGCATGGCACCCCAAAATATACATAGTGGCGTAGCCAGGGGGAGGGCTTTGGAGGCTCGAGCCCCCCCTCCTCCCCTCCCCTTTGCCAGGTCACAAACGCCGGTTTGGTACCTCCAAGAGTGCTTTTGGTACTTTATAATGCACTACTAGTTAGTACTAACTCCAATAACATTGCTTTGCAGTCTCTTCAGTCAGAAGGGAACAGAAAAGGCTTTAAAAAAACTCAGCAAAGTAATGGAGCGTTTGATTTGTAACAGCGCTTATTACCTAACTATCAAATAATTTAAGTTCAAAGGTTATTTGTAACGGTATGGTTTCAATTTAGTGGGTGTGGTTTCCGGTTTAGCAAATTTTTTCTCACGAGCAACGAGCCTCCTCTTAGTTAAATTCCTGGCTACGCCACTGTACCGTGCACACATAACGTCTTCAAATTCAACGGAATCCATTACAAACAACTCCAGGGTACAGCAATTGGAGCAAAAATGGCCCTAAGTTATGCCAACATATTCATAGGAGTATTAGAAAACACAATGGTAAGTGTAGCCAGGGATAAAATGTTAGTATAGAAAAGGTATATCGATGATATTTTCCTAATCTGGAGAGGATCGGACGAAGAATTGACCAAATTCACAACAGATATTAACAAGGTATACACCCAACCATCAAATTCACATTCGAAGCTGACTCATTACGAATATTAGACATTAAAACACACTCCAAAAAAAACAAACTATATATGTACACTCCCAGTCATACCACCCAGAAGAAACAAAGAAAGCCATCATGATTAGAGAAACGACCAGATACCTGCGCACAAATTCTAGTGAAGAAAACTTTATGGACCTGCGAAAAAAATTAATAAGCAAACTAAGCGACAGAGGATACCCACAGGACACAACAAGGGAAACCATCAACAAAATCAAACAGCACTTAACACTCAAAAGAAAAAATAAAACCAATAGGAAACTAATGTTCGTAACGAACTATAACGACGACACTAAAAGGATTAATAACGTCATCAGAAAACACTGGCAGCTAATCAAAGAGGACCCGAACCTTAAACTAATCTTCCCAAAACATCCCCAAGTAGCGAGTTTACAAATCCAAAAGTATTCTCTTTGTTTAGCCATGTTTCCTTTTCTTTTTTAGTTAGTTTTTGTGGTGCTGTTTCTAAGATTTAGAACTGGATGTCCAGGCTTCTATGGTTTGTTTTTTGAAGGTGATGACCAATACCTTGGATTGTAGATGTTCGAATATTCGGAATTTTATTGGTCATGTTGTCATCCCTACATATCGTGCTCTACAATTAGTTTTGGTGCATATGGCTAGATATATTTTGTTTTTTGTCTGGCACCCTAACCAAACTATCCAAAAAGGACGTATTAAAACGGTCTATGACAACAATGAAACCAATCATAACAAACCCAAAGAGGCTACGAGCACAGGCGCATGTAGTTCCCACCCATCCTTATCAAAATTCTGGCTACGCTCTTGCCTTGTCTGTTGAAACTCAGTTTTAAAATTAAGTTCCAAATAGCGACATGTGCTGCTTCATCATGTAGTTGACCTTCAACTGTACATATAACCATCAAACACTTGTATTACCATTCACGCATCACTCTACCTAACAGTTGTAAAGCAATTTTAATCTATAACAAACCAGAAAATGAGGTGAAAGCAAGTTTGATTTTGCATGCAACTGAAAAGGTCTATATATAGTAGGTGAGATATCGTTGGTATTCATGCTTTTGAAATGGTCATTTTTACACCACCCCTACCATTGTAATCAAAGTGACTTCGTACGACACTTTAATAGTGTTCTCTTGAGTGCTGAGTAGTTTTAGGCCTTGCATGCAGTTGGTAATCTCTGGGCATGTTAGAATAGATTTTTATACGGTTAAACATTTTTCATTGCATATATACAGGATTTTTCTATTCCTGAGAAACCACCATAAGCAAGTCAACTTCCGCCCTCTCAAATCTTTAATCATAGCCAAAAGACTCACTCCACTGCTGACTTGATTTCTTCTAATACATTATCTTCATTGCTTTCAGAATCACTGTTGGACTGTCACCCTTGTGTATTGATGAAAACCAAAATACTCCTCAGTAACTGGATGTCAGACCACTCCAGTCTATCTCTCATTTGTTGGTCCAATGTCTTCAAATCAGAAACAGCTTGTGCTTTACAGCTTTCCAAAGTGGTAGAGGACTGTATCCCTTTAGACTAGCTCCCTGGTACTGCTTATTTCCACTTTCATCATCCATAATCCTGTTGCACGCAAGTTTAACAGTATCCCACTGCAAAGGATATCTTGACTAGCTAGAGCTTTATGGGCTTTCAAATGGTCTTGAGGATGTTTTTTATTCCAAGCACCAAATCAAGATTGTCATCTTGCTTAGCAGCTTCAGCCTGAATGTCCACATAAAGTGCACACCCTATCAGAATCCTAGCCTGCATGACTCCATTTTAGAATGTAACCAGTTAGCCGTGCTTTGTTTTCACTCTTAGTTGAGCTATCTTAATTGAGAAAGCGTCGCAAGATGGTTGAGATATGCACCAAATCTGTCATCAACTCGCTGGAGAGCTCGACGTTTGTATAACTGATCCATCGACTTAGGTTTCCTCCCTTTGAAACATCAAAAACTTCACTAAGATTATGAACAATATCTAGCAATTCCGTAGATTTCTTAGCAGACTTCTCATAGAGGTAGTACAGTCTTAATAGCATCTCTGCAATATTTTTAAAGAGCTTACTTGTCATGGCATCGCATGCAAGTTCTAATCAGTGTGCATAGCACCATACCCACATCAGCCAAGGTAGTGACCACTGTTACAGTATAGTGCCTCTTATATCTGATTTTGTTCCCCAATGTTGACACTGGCTCCATCAGTTCCAGCTCCAACAAGTACAGGTTTTTCTTGTACTCTATTTTGATATAGAATGTCATCAATTCCAAGTCTTTTCAATGAGTTTCCAAGACACTTGATCAAGCCTGAGGCATCAGCATTCGTTGGTACTTGAAACGAGAGCACGAATTTCTTTATTAGAATCATCTTTCCTGCGAAATAGTATCACAACTATTTCATCTTCAATTCTACCAGTGTCAACTGATCCATCCATCAGAAAACTGCAAAAATGAGCTGATGACAAGGCTTCCATCAAATCTTGACGTTGAGCCTCAGCTATATAGTGCGTAAAACTTTTAACTGAATCTTTGGTCCTGCAAGATGAACCAAGGTCAACACCATGACATTTTTCTAATTCGTGAAGTACAGGGTACTTTCTAAATGCCATGTTTTCCTTTGTTATCACAAAACATATATCAAACTTCCTCGCATTCAGTCTTGCAAATTCTTTAAGTTATCCATCTTAAGAAAACTCCTAACAATTATAGTAGAATAGGCTGTAACACTTAAATTTTTACTTTTTACTTGTTCAGCTCGCAATTGGATCATGGCTGCTTTGTGTTGATCGCTTTTAGCATGGTCTAGAATAGTACTTGTGCTTGTTCCAGTTATCCAAGCATTTGAAAAGTTCTTTGTACTTCGAATTTTGGCTTCAAACTTTGTGCAAACTGCACAAGTCAAAGTGTTCACTAATGATGAGTCTTTATCATCTGTCACACAGCGTAGCCAAGACATTGACTGCATGGTAATCTTGATCATATATCTTTTTGCCATTGCTTAAATGTAGCAACTAAAACTTGGCGCCTTGCCTTTTTACCTCTACTAGACCCAGAACACTCACTCGCCTGTCTTTTTGTCATAGATGATTATTATAACCACATTGCTATTGCGTAATTTCTTGCCACGTGGCATTACGTCATCAAAAAAAGTGCGAAAAAAGAACAGTAGTATAGCGCTAGCCTAGCTGCTTGCTCTACCGGTCATCGTGTCTAATGTTTCAACATATCGGTCGGCCATAAGTATGTTTTGATCAGAAATTGGCCGATGGCCTACTGTTATAATCCACTCTGTAGGGTGTTATCAGAAATACACGAGGTACATATACATGGACATTGAATCAATGAGTAATGCTCTAAAACCTATATACCGTATAGCTGGTTGGCGAGAATTAAATTTGGTGAAAGGGAGCTCAAGCAATATTGGCGAACTTTTAATTTTGGCGAATGAAACTTCGAAAGCGAATTACATCATTTGGCGAAATTAGTAGCTACGCCACAGTACTGTCATCTGAGTGTGAAAAGGGTGGTACTTGCAGCTTTGAGAACATACCAGAATCACCACAAATTTACTTCTAGAAAGAGTTTTCTTGAATTATACTCAAAGAGCTTCTGCTAGTACTTTATGATACTACGAGAATTACTAAAAAATGTGCATGTCCTCCTGACCGTAATTCTAATTTAATGAATGTATATCTACCATTATAGGGTTAAAGCTATACCATGTATTGTATGGTGTTAATTATTTACCGTTTTTGTTTTTCTGTTCTAATTGACACTAATGTAGGTATATGAGCTCTCCTATGACAATTTTGCATGTAGGGTGATCATTAAAGTTATTGACCATGTTGCAGTTATGGACTGTGTTACAAAGAAGGCCTATTTACCGAGCAAGGTATTTTCTATTGTCTATTGGTGTGTTTACAAGCTTGTGGTAATTACCATATGCCGCTTAACTTTCATGGTAACTTTTGATGGTGTATCTCTATAACTGGCTCTCTTTATGTGTGTGTATGTAATAGCACAAGTTTGGAAACTATGTAGTACAAAGTTTGCTAGAAGTCTGTGATGATGGAAGGCGAAGTGAAATTATTAATAATTTCATTCCTTTTCTTGAGCAAAGGCAAGTTTGCAAGGTGAGCTACTAATTATTGGCCATGGCCAATCTACTGTTTTAGCAAGTAATATCTAAGTACGGAAGTATGTTTGATTCTCAGAAAGAGAAAAACACACTTTTGTTAGTGCACTATATAGAATGGGTAAATCGATTAGTCTGACAAAATATGATGCAGATATGTTGTTGGTTGTAGTCCTCCCCTTTCTTCTGCAAGGGAGAGCCTTGGTACAAGGCTAAGCTTTGCATGTCTGTACAGTGTTCCAACTGAAGAAAACAAACTTTTGTGTTTGTCACTACATAACTTTTAGACCATCTTATAATGATGTGTAGGGTGATCACTTGTGGAGATTCAGTGGGTGGGCGGGTATGATCATGTGTTTGCTTGAGGGTGTGGCTCACTATTTGCAAAGAATACATGGTAAGGAAAAAACGTTAGGCATACTACTAGTTAGCTGATTCTCTTTCCTATAAGCCTAAAATCATGGCGTAAAACCATAGCTAACATACCAAACCAAAATTTACCTCACCTCAACTTTTGTCCATCTATGTCGCTCAAACATAACTCATGAACAGTACGCTTTGAGGTAGTGATTTTGGAACCAATCTTCATTTTATCGTCTCTAGTGACTTTTATACCATTATAGGGGGCTTTTTGCATGTTTTTAGTATAGAAGTATGACTACTTACCATACCGTATCTCAACTTCAGAGCCGTTACGCTTATTTAGAAAATGGCTTGGACAGATTGTTTTCGGTACTTTTACAAAGTTGTGTGTAAAGTTCCAGCTCTGTGCAACTTACTGCCTTGGAATAGTTCAAAAATACATGATTAAAATGCAAAATAATGAAATTGTGGTGAAAAGCAACAAAACAATTATTAGTAAGTGGTCAGAAATAAGGGGGAAATCACAAAAAAGGCAAAATGGGTAGAACAATGGGATCATGGGAGAGAAATACTAGAGAATAAGTAAGTAAATACTGAATGTCCAAAATTTAAAATGGTGAATAAAGTTCACGTACTTTATGTCTCTTGCTATACAATCAAACTATTCGAGTGACAAACTATCTAGTAATCACTCCATGTCAAAAACACTGATGAGTTGAAGCAGTTGGGACTCAGGAGTTTCTTGCTTTGAACATGGTACATTGCTGCTGAAACTAACTTGTCATCATAATGATATAGTACTAGTTTGACAATGTCTTTCTTGTGCTGTGCAGGATGTCCTGTATGCTTGGCAATTAACTGTCAGGAATGCCTGCTTGAAACATAGCAGTTGAGCCTCCTGCTGTTAAACTGTGGTTTGTTAGCTGCTCTAATATTTCAGCTGCTTGAGATGTTGCTTTGAGAAGGTTGTCCAGCTAGAAACGTATAAGAAAACTGATGGTACATGGATCTTCAAAAAACCATTGTTGTATCAGACAATGTGGCTATTTACAGTAAAGCTTCTCAGTCATGAGTGTACTAGCTAGGCTGCGGATGGCTTGAAGGGCAGCCAGGATGGATCAACACAGGTGGTGGAGAAGCAAACACTTCACCAGCCACTGCAGCTCTTAGCATGCCTCAACCAACATACCCAGCATGAACAGGCTCATGACCACTTCCTCCACCAGAGAGAAGAGTGACCTGGAGAACATGGGAAGGCTACATGAAGCACTATAGTTATAACTATAAATACTCACCTTCCTTCCTTTGCAAGCTAGTTGTTCCTTATATATACCACCACCCTGTGGAGCTAGCGTTCAATGCTAGCCTACAGAAATAGGCTACTGTCACAGCTAAGTATACTGAGGCCTGGGCTACATTTCTTTGATAGCTTTAGTTTCAACTGTTTTTGAAGATTACTTTTGATATCGATCGTAGTAGTATGTATCCAGTACAAATTTTTTTGCAGCGATCTGCAAACTCTCCACTGTGTTTTTTTTTTCTTTTTTTTTGGCCATATCACGAGTTTGGTAGTACTCGTACATAGGAATGGCACGGATATGCGTAATACAAATATGCACGCAAGTAACTCAGTAAAAATTGAGTGCTTGGCCTAAAAAGGCTTTTAGAACTGCTATTCAGCTCATTGCAAGCCTAAAAACATGGCCTAAAACCATCGCTAACATACCACACAAAAATTTGGCTAACCTTTACTTTTGTCCATCTTCCTCTTCTGGGTCGCGCTCCTATAGCTCGAATATCAATTTTAGCACAAATCATCTTGGTATCGTTGTCACTATATACGTGCTTTTGCTACTTCTAAATTCTAATTACCACAACGTTTGGCTATACAAAGCCGAAAATGCACCTTCTCTGTATGGTTTGTAGCATTTATGAATTATTCATTAGCTGTATATAGCCAATTGACGACCCTTACCACGATGTGCATTATTTAGAATCTACTGCTCACTGAAGACTGGACTATGCCTATAACTGATTAGTACACATGGTACATTCATAAATCTTTGCAAAAAAAAGAGAACAAACAAGTAATAAAAAACATTGTAAATGTAAGCGAGACATAGGAATGGCCAAATCTGTAAAAAGCAAGAAAACAAGATGGAATGTAAGTTTGATTTTGCATGTACACATTCATAGTGTGGTGTTGACTCTTGTACTGTACATTCCTGTGTGTGTAACACTGATGTACACTACAGAAACATGCACAATNCTGTGGTTTGTTAGCTGCTCTAATATTTCAGCTGCTTGAGACGTTGCTTTGAGAAGGTTGTCCAGCTAGAAACGTATAAGAAAACTGATGGTACATGGATCTTCAGAAAACCATTGTTGTATCAGACAATGTGGCTATTTACAGTAAAGCTTCTCAGTCATGAGTGTACTAGCTAGGCTGCGGATGGCTTGAAGGGCAGCCAGGATGGATCAACACAGGTGGTGGAGAAGCAAACACTTCACCAGCCACTGCAGCTCTTAGCATGCCTCAACCAACATACCCAGCATGAACAGGCTCATGACCACTTCCTCCACCAGAGAGAAGAGTGACCTGGAGAACATGGGAAGGCTATAGTTATAACTATAAATACTCACCTTCCTTCCTTTGCAAGCTAGTTGTTCCTTATATATACCACCACCCTGTGGAGCTAGCGTTCAATGCTAGCCTATTTCTGTAGGCTACTGTCACAGCTAAGTATACTGAGGCCTGGGCTACATTTCTTTGATAGCTTTAGTTTCAACTGTTTTTGAAGATTACTTTTGCCATCGATCGTAGTAGTATGTATCCAGTACAAATTTTTTTGCAGCGATCTGCAAACTCTCCACTGTGTTTTTTTTTTCTTTTTTTTTGGCCATATCACGAGTTTGGTAGTACTCGTACATAGGAATGGCACGGATATGCGTAATACAAATATGCACGCAAGTAACTCAGTAAAAATTGAGTGCTTGGCCTAAAAAGGCTTTTAGAACTGCTATTCAGCTCATTGCAAGCCTAAAAACATGGCCTAAAACCATCGCTAACATACCACACAAAAATTTGGCTAACCTTTACTTTTGTCCATCTTCCTCTTCTGGGTCGCGCTCCTATAGCTCGAATATCAATTTTAGCACAAATCATCTTGGTATCGTTGTCACTATATACGTGCTTTTGCTACTTCTAAATTCTAATTACCACAACGTTTGGCTATACAAAGCCGAAAATGCACCTTCTCTGTATGGTTTGTAGCATTTATGAATTATTCATTAGCTGTATATAGCCAATTGACGACCCTTACCACGATGTGCATTATTTAGAATCTACTGCTCACTGAAGACTGGACTATGCCTATAACTGATTAGTACACATGGTACATTCATAAATCTTTGCAAAAAAAAGAGAACAAACAAGTAATAAAAAACATTGTAAATGTAAGCGAGACATAGGAATGGCCAAATCTGTAAAAAGCAAGAAAACAAGATGGAATGTAAGTTTGATTTTGCATGTACACATTCATAGTGTGGTGTTGACTCTTGTACTGTACATTCCTGTGTGTGTAACACTGATGTACACTACAGAAACATGCACAATCATGGGAAGCACACAGGAATGTACAGTACAAGAGTCAACACCACACTATGAATGTGTACATGCAAAATCAAACTTACATTCCACCTTGTTTTCTTGCTTTTTACAGATTTGGCCATTCCTATGTCTCACTTACATTTACAATGTTTTTTATTACTTGTTTGTTGTCTTTTTTTTTTGCATATACATGTATACTGCATGGCATGCATATGGTGGTCAGTGCCAGTACCAGTATGTGACTATCTAAACTGAACAGTGCCAATACATGGCCTTAGGTGGCTACATACAACAACCCCAGAATATTTTACATCTAAAATAATATTGTGATGTGAACTCCAGTAGAGTTCAGATCTAGACAGACCTTAAATGACACTAGTTGAGTGATTGAGTTAGTGTTTTCATACACAATAATTATCGCTTCAAATACAAATTTCTATGTGTGTTTTTTCTTGCCCATACAGTAATGTGATACAAAAATGCCTTCATATTACAAAAGACCAATGCCTCATTCTAAGTGTATATCGAAGAGAAAGGTAAGGGACAAGCTAATCAAGTGTATTGGTGTATATAAGAGAATTACCAGTACTGAGAATTGTGCACATAGGCTAGGCTAATAAGAGGGAACTAACATCAGGGCATAACGAAAATTAAACAGGGTCCTTCAAAGTTGATAACAAAATTGCAACAAGGAAAGAATACACTCAATTGGCCTTTAAGTGTATTCATGTACCTGTAAAGCAGGAGGTGCGACATGAGTGCGCCTTTGCTGATTTGACAAGGCCTCAATTTTGAGAATGCAGTGTCATTCATGTCAGACACAACCAGCTTCATGAAAGGGGCTAGTCAAGTGTGCAGAAGCTCATTAAAAATGAGATCTCCACTCTATATTGTGTAGGTTTCATTTGTCATTTAGCTGACCTTACTGTAAAGGCTGGAATGGCTTCTCTTCCTGTTGATATAGATCAGCTGTTTGTTAATATTTTTTACTACTTTCAAGAGAAAGCACGCGTTTGTCGATCTCTGGTGCTCACTTTTCACAACAGAGCCGAAGGTCATTTTGAACCATTGTATGCACTACACGTTGGTTAAGCCTTCTCAGGTGTGTCAATATATTTCTGAGCCAATTTGATTTTCTATTGTCGCACTTCCGTTCATGTGATGAAGCTGAAACTGCCAAAGTTTGTAGCATTATGGAAAGGCTTGAGAACCCACTTATAAAACCATTGCTTCACTTTCTTTCCTTTATTCTTCCTTCTGTTGATCGATTTAACAGAATTTTTCAGAAGTCAACTGAAAACATGCACCACATCTCAACTTTATATGATGAGATGAACAGGTTGGTTAGGCTTTATGCTGCTAACTTCTTAACCTCAAATAGCTGTGAAGGACAATATTAGCAACCTTATAAGTTTGAAGCAAAGCACCAGTTAACAAATAAGCAACTCGGCATTGGAGATACAACCTGCATGGGTTAGTGTGGCTGTCCTTGAGGAAGAAGAAGACACTTAACAACTTTTTTTAATGCTGTCCAAAATTTCTACATCAGTTCAACCAAGAAAATTTTGAAAAAATTTTCCTTTGGTGACACATTAATGAAGGATTTGAGTGTGCTTCAGCCTGAGAAGACTTCATCATTTTCATGTGATAAAATCCTCAGTACAGCTAGTTTGGCTAAGTGATTTCCTCAAATCGGATTGTCTGGTTCTGCTTCTTTAGATTCTCTTAGAAAACAGTTTCAAGATTTCAAGCTTTAATTCTCCTGAAGATCTTCCAACTGTACAGAAGTACAAAGCTGCTGATGGTGTTATGAGACCAAGAGCAGACTCATTTTGGTCTGATGTAGGCAAAATAATGACATTTGAAGGTACAACACAGTTTGGTCTCCTACACAAATTGATGGCTGGACTACTTTCCATTCCTGTGTCCAATGCAGATTCTGAACGTGGATTTTCCATGCTTAGAAAAATCCACACAGACCAAACTCAGGTCAGTTAAGGCATGTAACAGTTATTTTGGCAATACAAAAGTTTACTTAAGGATATCTTTGTAATGGTTTATTTCTAAGCTTTGAAACTTAGTAAAAATATTTACCACTGGAGTGTCTTCACATACACCAAGTTTTAGTATCACGTGATCAAGGGGGGGCGGGGCTAGTCCAAATAAATGCACTTTTAAAAATGCGCAACTGTAGCTAATTAGCCACGCCCACCAAATTTTAACACAAAATTTTTTTGCTTGGTATCTTTCCTATATTGCCTGGAACAACCTGGATTGAGCTTTAGTTTCGGAGAAATGCTTCAAAAACCTCAAATTCTAATAAATGCACACCTACTTAAATATGCAAAACTAGAATATCTCTACAGCTAATTACCCCACCCCTGGGTTCCACCCACCAATACATTGCCCACCATTAGGTTATGTCACAAAAAATTTTTGGTGGGCATGGCTAATTAGCTACAGTTGCGCATTTTTAAAAGTTCATTTATTTGGAACAGCCCCGCCCCCTTTATCACGTGATGCTCAAACTTTGTGTATCTGAAGAAACTGCAGTGGTAAATATTTGTACCAAGTTTAAATGCTTAAAATTAAACCAGTACAAAGATATTCTTAACCAAACTTTTGCATTGCCAAAATGGCTGATACATGCCTTAACAAACCTGAGAAGACCAAACCTTGATCAATCCATGATTATAGCTATGAAATTCAATTGTGACGCTTGTTGTCTGGATATCACACTCTCTCCTGAACTTCTTTTGAACTGTAAACAAGCTAAGCAAAAAGGCTAGCAAAAAGGAGGCATAGTTTCAAAAATTTCGTGTGTGCAAAGGTGTTGTCCCAGATTTAGTATTTTTGAACTTAGCAACTATGTAACTGTGACTGACAATACTATACAATATGTATAATATGTATAAAATTATTATGATTCATCAGTGACACATACATTATGGTGATTTCAACTTCACATAACTGCAAATGAATCTAAAAAAGTTAGTCCATTGAGTCAGATGACTGAGAATCATTCTCAGAATCTGATGCTCAAAACCAATGGACAGGTCCCATTCAGAGAGTGTACACAATGCTTCTGAAGAATCAAGTGTTCAAGCTAGAAGTTTAATGTGCTTGAAGAAGCCTTGTTTCGTGGAGTGTATGGCTTACATGGTCTTTGATTTGGTCTAGACGGAAAGCCTTGTCCTGTGATCTGTCTTGATGGAAGAGAATCAGAACTTGCTGTACACCTATTGCATCTATTCACTCTCAATCAACAACTTCTGTTATTTCAGCTTGCAAAACAAGAAGATTAATACTCACACTCTCCAGTGGCTTTCGGAATGTAGTTAAAATGAGCTCCACTGCTGAAACAAGTTCAGATTTTGACCATTCAAGCCTTTCTTGCTTCTTCTCTTGGAGTTGACCTAGGTCACCCAATATACTTGATCTTTGCATGATTTAAGTAATGCATCATTGAGATACTTCAGTTGAGCTCCTTGATACTTATTGCCATTCTTATGTTGGTTTTGAACAATTAAGCTTCAGTGTTGGGCACTCAAGTGAATCCAAGTCAGATAGACTCTTTAGTACTTACTTATCTTGTAGAATACTCCAGAGACCCGAGACAATATCTAACTTTTGTAGCCTACTTGTGACGTTACGGTAGATCAAAGTGCCAACAGTGCGTATATATGTGATATTGCACTGTGGTTTCTGATATTGCACTATGGTTTTGCTGAGTCACGTAGCTATACTATAGAGTGACTAGTACAGGAAAAAAGCAGTGAAAAAAACTGCAGTAGCCAACGTAACACAGAAAGTAACTACAGCTAGCATCAAGTTTAGAGAACACTCACTGTACTTGTGTTGAATTTCACGATCAGATTCTGGAGACAACTTTTCACAAAATTTCCACCGCCTTTTTTGGATTTTCAAACTTCTCGCTACTTCTGTTGAATAGAGAAGGCTTCCAGCCCAGCGTATTCCCTGGTAAGCATCTCTACAATTAAAAATTAGCTGCTAGACTAATCAAACTCGAGCTCGAACCATGCTTTAAAACTAGCGCTGTTTCTAGTGATCGACTGTTCATACTTCAAACTAGTTTTCTTGACGCTAGTAGNAAATGAATCTAAAAAAGTTAGTCCATTGAGTCAGATGACTGAGAATCATTCTCAGAATCTGATGCTCAAAACCAATGGACAGGTCCCATTCAGAGAGTGTACACAATGCTTCTGAAGAATCAAGTTTTCAAGCTAGAAGTTTAATGTGCTTGAAGAAGCCTTGTTTCGTGGAGTGTATGGCTTACATGGTCTTTGATTTGGTCTAGACGGAAAGCCTTGTCCTGTGATCTGTCTTGATGGAAGAGAATCAGAACTTGCTGTACACCTATTGCATCTATTCACTCTCAATCAACAACTTCTGTTATTTCAGCTTGCAAAACAAGAAGATTAATACTCACACTCTCCAGTGGCTTTCGGAATGTAGTTAAAATGAGCTCCACTGCTGAAACAAGTTCAGATTTTGACCATTCAAGCCTTTCTTGCTTCTTCTCTTGGAGTTGACCTAGGTCACCCAATATTTTTGATCTTTGCATGATTTAAGTAATGCATCATTGAGATACTTCAGTTGAGCTCCTTGATACTAATTGCCATTCTTATGTTGGTTTTGAACAATTAAGCTTCAGTGTTGGGCACTCAAGTGAATCCAAGTCAGATAGACTCTTTAGTACTTACTTATCTTGTAGAATACTCCAGAGACCCGAGACAATATCTAACTTTTGTAGCCTACTTGTGACGTTACGGTAGATCAAAGTGCCAACAGTGCGTATATATGTGATATTGCACTGTGGTTTCTGATATTGCATTATGGTTTTGCTGAGTCACGTAGCTATACTATAGAGTGACTAGTACAGGAAAAAAGCAGTGAAAAAAACTGCAGTAGCCAACGTAACACAGAAAGTAACTACAGCTAGCATCAAGTTTAGAGAACACTCACTGTACTTGTGTTGAATTTCACGATCAGATTCTGGAGACAACTTTTCACAAAATTTCCACCGCCTTTTTTGGATTTTCAAACTTCTCGCTACTTCTGTTGAATAGAGAAGGCTTCCAGCCCAGCGTATTCGCTGGTAAGCATCTCTACAATTAAAAATTAGCTGCTAGACTAATCAAACTCGAGCTCGAACCATGCTTTAAAACTAGCGCTGTTTCTAGTGATCGACTGTTCATACTTCAAACTGGTTTTCTTGACGCTAGTAGCTTACAGTAGTCAACTCACTGGTGTTTAGCGACTAGTTAGATTACAGCTAGCTAGCTTACAGCTCTCTGTAGGCTACAAAACAGTTATTACATGTAATAAGTATAACCTCTTCTTATAGAGACTTGCTTGGAACTTTTAGAGCATCAACATACATACAAGACATAGCCCATGATGGTTTTTGCATGTTACCACTTCATAAGGTAGCCACTTAGTCGAGCTCTGTCTATGCAATTAAGAGAACCCTCGGCTGTGATATGGGCAATATACCACAGTACTTGACATAAATGTGATTTCCAGCTATACCAGCAGTCACTATACCTTGAGAACAAATTGAATCATCTCCTTTAAGTGGCAACTCGAACACACTTCCTTCAGATCTGTGACAACAACAGAGAGCTCTCTAAGCTTCTTTGGTGACTTTGAGTATAGGTACTGGCAGTGGCGTAGCCAGGAATTCAATAAGAAGGAGGCTCGTTGTGCGCGAAAATTTTGCTAAACCAGAAACTACACCCACTAAATTAAAAATTACACCCCCTAAACATTACAATTAACGTTTGAACCTTGATAGCACATGTGCTTGGAAATCAAGCGCTAGGTTTCTTGCCAAGTTTCTAAAGCTTAAGTTTTTCTGTTCCTTTCTGACTGAAGAGACTGCAAAGCAATGTTGTTGAAGTAAGTAATAACTAATAGCACATTGTGAAGTACCAAGAGCACTCTTAGAAGTAATAAGCCGGCGAAGTTTGTGACCTAGCAAAGGCGGGGCTCAAGCCCCCAAAGCCCTCCCCCTGGCCACGCCACTGTGTACTAGCATTCTTCAGCATGATGACAATTTAGTAACAGACAGACAGTTCAAAGTTCAAATTATAATCAAGTAATTGGGGCGAGCCTGAGCGAGCCCCACATAGTCGTTGCAAATGGTAAAATTTCTGTTGGTTGGTTTGTTGGTTTGTTGGTTTGTTGGTTTGTTGGTTTGTACACCGTGGACACTTTCCGTATATTCAAATTATTCGAATGTGCACGTGGTGTTGCAATATTGAAATCGATTGCGCAATAGCATTAGCACATGTTTTCTCATGAGCTCAGTGTCCAGACTCCAGAAGTCTGTTCGACGTTCAGAGATTCGATCATGGATAATAATGGAGAAAAAACAAAAACGCCTTGCACGGCGAAGAGAACTCTACAGAGAGCGTAAAGCTAGAGAAACGCCTGATGACAAAGAAAGGAGACTCGCTAGGTGTAGACAACTTGACGAGATTAAGCTCGCCGACAAAAGCGTTGCCTGAGAGAAACCACTCCCGAGAGAGATGCTCGTCGTGATCAAGAAAGAGTCAGGATCGAGGAAAGGAGGCAGAGAGAAACCACTCCTGAGAGAGATGCTCGTCTTGATCAGCAGAGAGTCGTCAACCCGGGCTTCCACAAAATGTGCTGTCATTTGCCACCACTCTTCCAAGGCTACCATCAGAGATTTATGTACTGGTTGTGAGGAAAGAGAAGGAGCAAACACATCAAGATTTCCGTGTCCGAAGGCATGTTGTCGAGCAAGCATTGAATTGGCTGTTTGAAAACTACCAGTACTATCGAGCTAACCAAGTTCGTATGAATCAAAATGCTCTTCATCAATTGCCAGAGGATGGGATCCTGACCTCCCTAACATCTGTTCAGCCAGCTGACCCCTCATCTGCTTGTCAATCATCTCAAGTGCCAGAAGAAGATCCATACACAGCACTGACACCTGTCAAGTTCATTTGTTCCAAATGCAGCACACCAGAGCACAGAACAGGAAACCATTCGGCAAGCTGTGCAAGATCGACAATTGAGATCGATCGAGGAAAGGAGGCAGAGAGAAACCACTGACACAGGTTGAGGAGATGCTGATATCAGCTGTGATGCCGATCATGTCCATCTACAGGCTACCTCATGGCCAGTATGGATACAGTGGACATTTCGCTGTCATTTGCCACCACTCTTCCAAGGCTACCATCAGAGATTGATGTATACTGGTTGTGAGGGAGCAAACACATCAAGATTTCCGTGTCCGAAGGCATGTTGTCGAGCAAGCATGTTTGAAAACAACCAGTACTATCGAGCTAACCAAGTTCGTATGAATCAAATGAATCAGNGCTGCCAGTGTTTTCTGATGACGTTATTAATCCTTTTAGTGTCGTCGTTATAGTTCGTTACGAACATTAGTTTCCTATTGGTTTTATTTTTTCTTTTGAGTGTTAAGTGCTGTGTTTGATTTTGTTGATGGTTTCCCTTGTTGTGTCCTGTGGGTATCCTCTGTCGCTTAGTTTGCTTATTAATTTTTTTCGCAGGTCCATAAAGTTTTCTTCACTAGAATTTGTGCGCAGGTATCTGGTCGTTTCTCTAATCATGATGGCTTTTTTTGTTTCTTCTGGGTGGTATGACTGGGAGTGTACATATATAGTTTGTTTTTTTTGGAGTGTGTTTTAATGTCTAATATTCGTAATGAGTCAGCTTCGAATGTGAATTTGATGGTTGGGTGTATACCTTGTTAATATCTGTTGTGAATTTGGTCAATTCTTCGTCCGATCCTCTCCAGATTAGGAAAATATCATCGATATACCTTTTCCATACTAACATTTTATCCCTGGCTACACTTACCATTGTGTTTTCTAATACTCCTATGAATATGTTGGCGTAACTTGGGGCCATTTTTGCTCCAATTGCTGTACCCTGGAGTTGTTTGTAATGGATTCCTTTGAATTTGAAGACGTTATGTGTGCACGGTACAGTGGCGTAGCCAGGAATTTAACTAAGAGGAGGCTCGTTGCTCGTGAGAAAAAATTTGCTAAACCGGAAACCACACCCACTAAATTGAAACCATACCGTTACAAATAACCTTTGAACTTAAATTATTTGATAGTTAGGTAATAAGCGCTGTTACAAATCAAACGCTCCATTACTTTGCTGAGTTATTTTAAAGCCTTTTCTGTTCCCTTCTGACTGAAGAGACTGCAAAGCAATGTTATTGGAGTTAGTACTAACTAATAGTGCATTATAAAGTACCAAAAGCACTCTTGGAGGTACCAAACCGGCGTTTGTGACCTGGCAAAGGGGAGGGGAGGAGGGGGGGCTCGAGCCTCCAAAGCCCTCCCCCTGGCTACGCCACTATGTATATTTTGGGGTGCCATGCACACTTTTTTACTCATGTGCTTGATTTCATGACGATAGAACTATATTGCTACGGCTGCTGAGTGCTCTCAATCAACCTAAACTATGAGGCTAAGTAAACTGTTCTAAAGAAGCATAATCATGAATGTGCTTGGAAAATTTGCTCAAGGCTTGATAGCCTATTAATAAATTCAAATATTAATGGTTTTGTGCTTCCGATCAATGGCAAAGGGGGTTGCCGAACACCCAAAGCATTCCACCTCCTTCTCTGCTACGATTCAGTCTATAGATCTTATGGCTCACATTTTCAGCTTTCTACCTGCTGTTAATCATATTTAAAAATACATTGTGATTGTGGCAATGTGTTTGCATTTATATGTACAAAGCGAGTTAGTGTTCCAAAACACGTAGGACAAACTTTGCTGGGCATCATTAAAGTACAAAAGAAATGTTATTGGAGTACAAAATGTAGTAATTCACAACACACTTTTGAGATTCACAAACAGCTCAACTCCATGTTACAACAGTCACAAGCTTTGCCGAAAAATTAGAAGTTAAGTTCAATAATAATTGGGGCGAGCATGAGCGAGCCCCACAGAAACGTTGCAACAGATAAAATTTCTGCTTGTATGTACGTACACAGTGGTCACCTTTCCGTATATTCAAATTATTCGAACTAGCTTACTTAGGCCTAAATAAACACTCAAAATTGAAATTTACATTGCCGCGTGCATGCTAGGCTCATGATGCATCCATGAGGTTGAAGACTTGAGATCGAGTACTAGAAACACCTGGAGAGAGAGAGAGAGAAGATTTTCTAGGGATGCAGCTCATTGTCTAAGGAAGCCTCACCACTCCTACGATGAAAGAGATAAGCTTATCGATATGGCATGATCAGTAAACGCCCATTCTTACTGTCAACAGCTCAAGTTTAAATTATTAAACAGACACTGCCTGGGCCACTCCTGAAGGAGATGCTTGTCTTGCTTGACAACTTGAAGAGACATTGTATTATTAAAGAGACACTGCCTGGGCTACTCCTGAAGGAGATGCTTGTCTTGCTTGACAACTTGAAGAGACATTGTGACTGGAGCTCAAGCAGGAGTTGAAAAAAAGCCTGAGGCGAGGCTCCTGAAAGAGATGCTTGTATTGCTCGACAACTTAAAGACTGAGACACTGGAGCTCAAGCAAAAAGATACAGGGAGGCCACTCAAGGTTCTGAAAAAGATGCTCGTCTTGCTAGCTGAACAAAGCAGGCTCAAGCAGGGAGGCCACTCCAGCTGAGAGAGACTGATGCTTGTCTTGCTGAACAAAGCAGGCTCAAGCAAGGACTCCAGCTGAGAGAGACTGATGCTTGTCTTGCTGAACAATTTGCCTACCTTATAAGTGTATCTGAAAAGCTGAAAATGTAGAACTTGTATGTATAATATCCTGGGAAGCCATAGTAATAACACGTTTTTTTCACAGTGTATATTGCGAAGAACGTGACGAAGGGAAAAACAGTGGGCCATATATTTAGTTTTTAGGGAAAAACCGAGCAAAATATGTATATATTTCCTTCGGTTTTTCTCTTCATATTACCCTGGGCCCACGTGACCTCTGCTCAAACCTGTGAAAAAGACTCCAGCACTTGAAAAAAAATTCAGAAGACCTCAAGAACACATCGTTGGTGCTGCTTTTCTTTGCAGACAGCCTCTGTTCTCTGTTTCAAGTTCAAATTTTAGCGTAAAAACGATCATATTCATTCAAGTCTGGTCCGTCTACTATACAGCGAACGCTTAAGCCTAAACTACACTCAAACAGCTCAAAAGTGAAAAGAAAGTAGCGAAAACTGTGAGCGCCAGGATACAGAACATATACATACCGCACTGCACACATGCTATTCTCTATCTGCTCATGCTCGCCCCCATGATGTATTGCATCGTACTAGTATTATGGTAAATATGTGTGTGCTAGATCATAAATATTAAGAATATGCTTACCACAGTCATGCTATAGCTATCAGGCTATATAACTACAAGTATAAATGAAGGCAATAAAGGTGCATAACCCTCGGCGTATTAGTACAATGGACACACCATATAGATACACAATCATAAGTATAAGAGCTGCTACAGGCAAAATTGATCATGTACAGTTGCATGAGTTGGGCACTATACATGCATGCAGCCGTCTCTATGTATGACTATAGAGCCAGAGTAAAGATTTAGGCAATCAGGCCGAATCAAATCATGGTTGATTAGTCAGCAACTGTGACACTGATGTGGGCATGTAATATTTGTACTATGAGTATCTAGTGTGTATGGTAATTGTACTCCTGAGGGCTGTTGTATCCTCGAGGGAAAACATACAACAGCCCTCAGGAGTACAATAACCATACACACTAGGGAAAACATACAACAGCCCTCAGGAGTACAATTACCATACACACTAGATACTCATAGTACAGATGACCTGTACCGTAGTGGTCACTAAAGAAACTCAGCTGATGTACCCTAGGGTAAAACCACCATGTACCCTGGCTTGCTCTAGAGTTACTACTGGTGGTTAGCCAGTGTACATGGGATATGTAAACTTAGGCGGTACCTTTGAAGTAAGACCTAACTATGGTACAAGGTCTGTCGTCCAGGACTAGAGTTAGTATTATACTGATTAGTAAGTTACATTGTATAAGCTCATCCTAGAAAGCATCTCTGTCTTGCCAGTCTTGCAATCTCACTCCTGAGCCTGAGAAGTGATCAATGAATTCTAAATAATACACACCACACGTGTTTAGTAATCAGTAGCCTGAGAAGGTGTGGCCTCGAAGGGTAAGCGCTTAGAACAGCACAAAAGCCTCAGATCTCAGCAACTACAGTGTTTCACAAAGCCAAAAATATAAATTTGCAAGATAATTCCGATTTATGGATGTAAGTATCTTCAATTTTGTTGCTAGACTTGTTGTTCTTGAGATTATGTGCGAACAGACAGAATGACAGACAAAACGACTACCGTAACCCTTACGTGCTACGCACATTGAGGGTTAAAAACATTGGAAATGAAAGTGAAACATAGGAATGGCCATGTCTGTAAAAAGCCAGAAACAAGGTTGAATGGAAGTTTGATTTTACATGCATACATTCATAGTGTGGTGTTGACCCTTAATTGTACTGCACATTCCTGTGTGCTGCCCATGATTGTGTACATCAGTGTAAGAGTCAACACCACCATATGAATGTGTGCATGTAAAATTAAACTTCCATTCAACCTTGTTTTCTGGCTTTTTACAGATTTGGCCATTCCTATGTTTCACTTACATTTACAATGTTTTTTATTACTTTTTCGTTCTCTTTTTTTGCAAAGAATATGAGTGTACTAATAGCCTAGTAGCATAGTCTTTGCATACATGTGTCTTCATTGAGCAGTGAATTCTAAATAACGCACATCGTGGTAGGTCGTCAATTGGCTAATGAATAATTCATAAGCGCTACAAATTAATGGCTGCCATACGGAGAAGACACTTTTTGCTTCATATCTAAGCTTCCCAAGGAAGACAGGAGAAAACGATGCCAATAGACCAACATATCAAGTTTATTTAGTCAAAAATCAGCTTCTAAAAGTGAGCGGTCTTCGAGAAACGCTGAGACTAACCAGAAGAATCAGAAGAAGAAGATGGAGAAAAAGTGGAGGTCTGACAAATTTTAGTTTAGTATGTTAGCGATGGTTTTAGGCCACGTTTTTAGGCTTGTTAGAAAGAGAATGAGGTGAATAGCAGTTTTAAACGCCTTGTAGGGCCAAGCGCCTACTTTTCGCAGAGTTTTTTTGCGTGCATATTTGTATTACGCATATGGGCCATTCGTGCCATTCCTATGTAACGAGTACTACCGTACTCGTGATAACATAGCAAGTTGAAAGGGAAGTGCATGTGACATGTATGGCTAGGTGCTAAAGTCTAATCCAATATCTACTCTACCTCTAAGAGCTTCTTGTGCTTCCAGAGGGAAGTTTCTAGCTAGCAATCACCTCATGCTCAGTGTATATTCATTGTACACACAGCAAACTCTCTGGCTCAAAAAAATTGCTGTCCCGTGACGTCATAAATTTACTTCACCATTTTACAATCAGCTGGCAAAAACTCATTATCTCGCTAGCTGTGTTTCATGTACAACGATAGAAAAGGAGAGTCATACTCCCATGACACGCAGACAGACAAACAAATCTGCTTATTATATGATAATGCCGAATCAATAGTAGATATAGGTAACTTCTAAATAATGCACACTCTTAGCCAGTAATGGAGAGGCATGGGCTCAAAGCCAAGCACTTAGAGCAAGATAAAAGCCTAAGATCTCAGTAAGTGCAGCGTTTTACAGCACATAAGACAAATTTTTGCAAGAATGCTTCACACAGACACACAAAATGATTACCATAACCCTCACTTGCTATGCATGATGACCTCTGCAGGTTCTACACATGCGCTAAGGTATAATTACCATCATTACCATGGCTATAACTCAGTAAAGAAAGTCATTCTGGATTTAGAAGTTACCAAATTTTGGACTTTCGGTACATAGCTACTAATACACAATCTCAATAAGATTCTGAAAATTCTTGAGTCCGGATTCTAAATGCTTAGCATCTAAATATTGTAGTACTATTAATGAGATGCACATATCATTTGCATACATTAGACTTCGTTTAGATTCTAAACCAGACTGAGAATTTTCCGGATCTTATTGAGATAGTGTTATATATACATTTAGCCATTACAAATGTACAATAACTTACGTTTTCAATAATATCCTTATACATTAAATTTTTAGAATTTGGGTCAGAGCCTGTGACCAATACCTGGACAAGATAGTTACCAGATGAGTGCTTTGCAAGCCTCACACCATTACTGCCAACAATATGAATCATCTCAGCCTTTAGGGGAAAATGATGATAATATTAAGTGTGAATTATTGAATTAAGGCAATCATACAGGCGTAAACCAGACCTTGAACTAAGCGCGAGGGACGTAAAGGGTAAAACAGTGGTAGAACAGTGATTTGTATATATTGGCAGAAAGTGTAGCTCTTCTCACTCAGGTCAATGGGTACAATGTGAATATAAATAATTCCTGAGCACAAATATCTGCCAATATCATATCTAGTCACAATTGATGTAATATCTCCGAAACTGTAACACATGTTACCATGGAAACTTAGGCAATGATAGTCATATGTTGACTCTACATGGCCGTGCAGTTGTCATGGTCATGTGACTTGTAAATTAGGAATGATCTGCAAATCTAATGAATACCACAACCAAATAATGTTATTATGGCAACCAAACCCGAAGCGTCTTTTGATAAGGTACCTGAAATTGGGTGGAAACGATACACCCGATATATGCACACAAAATTTTGAGCACAAAAAATGGTGTGCATTATCTAGAAAGTGGTTCTTTTTGCTCATAACTTTATGTGCATATATCCGGTGCATCGTTTCTACCCAAATTCAGATACCTTATCCCCAGACATTTCATCTCACAAAATTTGATTGCCATTGCAAGACTATTTGGTAGCAGTAAAATGAATTATTCATAATTTAGCTATCATATAAGCGACTGATTATTCATAAACTACAGGTCACATGACCCTGCTGACTATGCCACCACTTAGAGCTAAGGTGGGTCTATTATCACAGTCAGCTTGCCTTAACTGCCCTAGCTGAGCTGACCAGCCGCACGCACGCATACACGCAACTCAAAACACAAGATTGATGACAAGCTTGTACAGTATACTATGTATTAGAATTTCACTACAAGTTACACAAATTACACTTATTTGATCCTAGACAAAATCTTAACTTTTCGATTGTCTGTTATTCAACCTATAGCTATATCTGAACTATACATTAGGTTGACTTCAAAAATATTTTCGACTATAAAATTCAGTTGTGACAATGTCACATGATTTCATCCAAGCAATCTGATTGCCACCACTCCATTTCTGGTGGAGAACGACGTAAGTGCAGAAGTTTTTCTAGACCCCCATTTTTCACTGGTGAAAGAGGTGGGGTCTAGGGCTAGACTATGCCCAGTTTATGAGGCTAACAATCATACACGCTGCACATGCAGCTGCAGAGTACATTGCTAAACAGTGTTGTTTTGTTTGATGGTGTTGCACTAAGTAGTTATAAGGCCTTCAATTTCATGCAACATGTTGTCACTGTGTGACCACATCAAATCGATTTTTTTGGCAAAAACTTGCAGACTTTTCCTATTTTTAGAAGAGACGGAGGAGAAAGGAGGAAAAGAAATGGGTCTTCATAAAATATTTAGTTTTCACACTATAAGTGTACAGTCTTGCCCAGGGGAGAAAAACAGTAGTGCACTGTTCAATCAGATCACAGTACTTTCCAATTTGAACAATAATTGCCCAATGGGAAATTGACCAATCATATTTCAGAGGCCATGTGACCCTTAAAGTTTATCTGGTTTGAGTTTGCAAGACAGAAGTTAAGACATGCGGTCAATAATGAGATTCACAATGTTGACGGGTAAGGTGTAGCAAGCTGGAAAAGCAACCAAAAGAATGTAGTCTAATATAATGGAATGGAAGTGAGTTGATTTTGCATGCATACATTCATAGTGTGGTGTTGACCCTTATATTGTACTGCACATTCCTGTGTGCTTTCCATGATTGTGCACGTTTCACTAGTGTACAGCAGTGGTAAGCACACAGGAATGTACAGTACAAGAGTCAACGCCACACTATGAATGTATGCATGCAAAATCAACTCACTTCCATTCCACCTTGTTTTCCAGATTTGGCCATTCCTGTGTCTCATTACATTTCCAATGTTTTTTATTACTTGTTTGCTCTCATTTTTTTTACAAAGAATTATGAATGCACTGCTATAAACACTGATAGTCTAATAGCATAGTATCTCAGTATGCATGGTCTCTGCTATTGTCTTCATTGAACAATGGATTCTAAATAATGCACATCTGGTAAGGGTCGTCAATTTGCTCACGAATAATTTATAAGCGCTATATACAAATCAATGGCTGCCATATGGAGAAGACACTTTTCGCTTTATATCTAAGCATCCCTTGGAAGACAGAAGAAAACGATGCAAAAGCGTGTGAAGACCAATATACCTAGTTTATTCGTTCAAGAATCAGTTTCTGAAAGTGAACGGTCACTGACATAAAAGAAGAAGAAGAAGATGGAGAAAAGTGGAGGTTTGGCATAATTTAGTTTGGTACTTTAGCGAGGGTTTTAAGCCATGTTTTTAGGCTTGTTAGAAAGAGAATGAGCTAAATATTAGTTTTGGAAGCCTTTTAGAGCCAAGCGCCCATTTTTTGCAGAGTTATTTGCGTGCATATTTGTATTACTCATATGGGTCATCCATGCCATTCCTATGTAACGAGTACTACTGTACTCGTGATATACCCCTAGAGTTAGAAATACCGTATAACTCCAAATTTTCATGAATTTCGTGATTTAGCTGTATATCACTAAAATTTAGAAAACCATATATTGGGAAGTATAATTTCGGAGATCATGATTCGCGAAAATTAGTTCTAAACAGCAAAGACAAACTTTCACGAAGCCATGAAAATGAAAATTTGGAGCTATATATAGAATCCCCCAAATCTAAGGACAAAATCCCTAAATCTGTCACACTGTAGACTATCTTAACTAAAGTTGATCTGGTTTGAGCTTGCCAGTTGAATAAATCTTCATATGAATTGATTTGGAAATTTTAGTGAGTGTGGTGCCACCTTGTTTTCTTGCTTTTTACAGATTTGGCCATTCCTGTGTCTCATTACATTTCCAATGTTTTTTATTACTTGTTAATAATGTTATTACCATTAGGGTTTTTTTTTCGAGGGAAGCAAATTTTGTGGAATTGCTTACGATAGGTTTTCGCAGATTTAATTTTCACAGATTGTCCTGCTCGTCATTGCGATATGTACTAACGGTGAAATTCGCTGATTTTATTTTCGAGGATCGCCCATAAATCCGCAAAATCCACGAAAATTGCTTCCGACGAAAAAAAAAGCCCTATACGGTACAAATAGATCTAAACAGCCTGTGCAAAAGCTTTAGTTAAAAGTTTAGTGTCAAATTAATGCAATTTTAGTTAGTTAGTGAGAAGGAACTTTCAACAGAAAAAAGATTTCTCCTTGCTTTAGGGAATTCATAATAATTTGCGAATTTTAATAATAACACTAATTACACTTGTGAAAATTTACGTTTATTTCTTCGCAAGAAGCTGCAACACATGTGTGGCGTATAGGTTTATTGCAAGGTTTCTCAAGATAACCTCGGCTGGTTCATCTGATGACACGCTGCATAGTATCGCTTCCCAGACGTGCACAGGCTTGCGCTGGGCCATAGCCTGGGCGATAGTAATTGCTGAACCGGTCTTTGCATAATTTTGGTAGAGTGGGCATCAGCAGTCTATCGATAGCGTCTCCGTGAGACGAGTAGGCGGCTTGTAACATTCCACTTCCACTTCGGCTTACTGCCATTGAGAAAGCTTTCTCGGCAGTAAGCGAAGAGATTTGCTCTTCTGCTCCAGGAGTGGCCATCACAGATTCAGACAGTGATACAAATGTGAGCTTCAGCCTTCGAAATAATGCTGAGTAGGCGATCTATTTGTAAGTATAGCGGTTTGGCTTGCGCGAATTGCGGTTAGAGCTCACAACAGTTATTGCAGAAGGCGGAAACTTGACTCCGGAAATGAATCTAAGCACCTATAGTATCACAATCTGTTTACATGTTGTGGCAAGAAGCTTCAATAGTGGAAAAGCCATTATTACAATAGTTACATGTACTGCATGTATAGCTAGAAATTTACAAGGAGTATAATTTTTGTCTTTTTACAGCAACAGTAACACAACCAGACATCATAGACATAATTTCAAAAAACGCTTGAATTCCAAATAAGAGGGAATGTCACATACATTTCATGAGATGCATGTACAAACAATGTAAGAATTAATAACTATATGACTGATTGTACTTTTAAATCTTTTCCAATCTGCTTGAGCACAATCATACGTATGCTGGTACTTTAGCTACATTTCAAGTTCAGACTCTGTGAAGTAAACAAAGGNGGTATCCCTTCTAAAATAACCTCCACCACGTACTTCTTCATCACTATCATACAAACTTCGTAGAAGATGATGTTGTTCAGCATCAACTTGGGGAAATAATTCTAGTATCAATGAGTCAGGCTTAGGTTTTGATATAGGTATCTCATCTCTTGAATTAGAATCATCAGAAATTAGAATTGGATCACATGAAGTGGATCCAGTATTTAAAGAAGCACATGGCATTTGGATCAATGGTACTGGTGATTCAGAATTTGAACGAACAAAAGAGATCGGAGGTGCTGGACTGACAATTGTGGCTGACGTACAAAAACAGTACCAGATGATGTTGAACATTTCACAGAATTCGAAGGAACATGAGATCTAGATGTCATTACTGATACATTGACTGAAGGAGCAGATAATACTCTGATGGGAGGAAGAGGAGATGTTGATGTTACACCAACTGAAGGAGCACATGATACTCTGATGGAAGGAAAAGATGTTGATGTTACACTAACTGAAGGAGCGGATGATACTCTGATGGAAGGAAAAGATATTACACTAACTGAAGGAGCAGATGATACTCTGATGGAAGGAAAAGATGTAAATAAATAAAACAGTTGATATTACACTAACTGAAGGAGCGGATGATACTCTGATGGAAGGAAAAGATGTAAATAAATAAAACAGTTGATATTACACTAACTGAAGGAGCAGATGATACTCTGATGGAAGGAAAAGATGTAAATAAATAAAACAGTTGATGTTACACTAACTGAAGGAGCGTAACTGGCCAGCTCTAATTCACTGTCCATACGGATGCAGAGGAATACGAGAATGCCTAGTTGGATTTCTGAACACATTTCTATGTTCTTTGAATACATTTGGCTGTAAATAACCTGGAAAACAATTAATAGCATACATTAAAAATGCTGACTTAGCATATTTCGTGAGTCTTAATAATAACACTAATTACACTTGTGAAAATTTACCTTTATTTCTTCGTTCATGCTGGCAAGAAGCTGCAACACATGTGTGGCGAATGGGTTTATTGCAAGGTTTCTCAAGATAACCTCGACTGGTTCATCTGATGACACGCTGCATAGTATCGCTTCCCAGACGCGCGCAGGCTTGCGGCCTGGGCGACGTAATTGCCGAACCGGTCTTTGCATAATTTTGGTAGAGTGGGCATCAGCAGTATATCGATAGCGTCTCCGTGAGACGAGTAGGCGGCTTGTAACATTCCGCTTCCACTTCATTGAGAAAGCTTTCTCGGCAGTAAGCGAAGAGATTTGCTCTTCTGCTCCAGGAGCGGCCATCACAGATTCAGACAGTGATACAAATGTGAGCTTCAGCCTTCGAAATAATGCTGAGTAAGCGATCTATTTGTACGTATAGCGGTTTGGCTTGCGCGAATTGCGGTTAGAGCTCACAGCAGTTATTGCAGAAGGCGGAAACTTGACTCCGGAAATGAATCTAAGCGCCTATAGTATCACAATCTGTTTACATGTTGTGGCAAGAAGCTTCAATAGTGGAAAAGCCATTATTATAATAGTTACATGTACTGCATGTATAGCTAGAAATTTATAAGGAGTATAATTTTTGTCTTTTTACAGCAACAGTAACACAACCAGACATCATAGACATAATTTCAAAAAACTCTTGAATTCCATATAAGTCTAAGAGAGAGGGAGTGTCACATACACTTCATGAGATGCATGTACAAACAATGTAAGAATTAATAACTATATGACTGATTGTACTTTCAAATCTTTTCCAATCTGCTTGAGCACAATCATACGTATGCTGGTACTCTAGCTGCATTTCAAGTTCAGACTCTGTGAAGTAAACAAAGGAGAGATATAACAACTTGAAAATCATGTAATCACATAGCATTTGGTGCTCTCTCTCTCTCTCTCTCTCACACACACACACACACACACACACACACGTTGTTTGCCATTGACCCCCTGTGATCCCTAGCTACTCTATTGTCACCTCCACCCAGCCGGTAACTGGCTAAAAACTTTGTTGCTAGGCAATCATGAATGGCAAACACACACACACACACACACACACACACACACACACACAAGAACACTTGGTTCTACATAAAATATCTAAGAAAAGAGAGCTCTAAATAGATCCAGAGATTTACTGTACATTCAGGTTCAATCCTCCTGTAAGCTCCTCTTAAGAAAACAGAACTGAGTAGATTTCAGATCTACAATTTTCCCCATCATTACATGTGACAATTAATCTAAATATATTCCTACTGTACATTTAAGTCTTGCACTGTAAGATGCACTTGAAATATTGACATGCAAGAACAGATAGATGCTTTCTCTGCATGCAGTTACTGTTGAGCACCTCAGTATTCACCTTCATCTATTATTAGAAAATCAGAACAAAATAGCTATCTAACAATTCATTGATATTAAAACATCCTAGCATAGAGACACCAAAAATCAATAATGTGTGGGTGTCAGTGTGTGGGAGGGCGGAATGGGAAACAAGACATTAGCAAGCAGGCAAGTATACTGTAGACACTGTGTGTGTGTGGCACTCGCTCTACTATAACCTCTTGTCTGATTTGAGAAGTATAGGCCGAGGCATTCCCAATTAGGACGACGACCCGTAACACCTCCTTGGTGGGAATGAGTTCATCCTCCTTACCCGTGAACCCCTGCTTAGACATTTGGGACCAGAGGTGGGCAAGCGGTGCACTAGGTGCGATAACTGCAGCTTGAATATGCGATAGATCTTTATCCATCTTGGTGGGAAAATCTTTCTCCAGGATGCTAACGATGTCACTGTCTGCCTTTGGTACGTGAATCTGATCCACATCAGGTAAAGGATAGGTGGCTGCAATCTGCCTCCTTCTTCTACGAGGGATGCATCTGCGAAAGGTTGCTGTAATGAACTTTCTGACCTCCTCATGCGTGTCGTCCTTCTCTCCAACCTTGTAGAAGGACTCAGGATCGAAGTCATCATCGCTCTCATCATCCCTATCCTCTTCATCATCTTAATTGATGGGAGTTTCTGACTGACGGGGACGTTTGGCTATTGGTGTGTCTGTTTGTTCAAGGCCTAGTGTGAAGAGAGACAAGTATTGATTATAACTGCCCCTGGCCTTACGCTGAAGCATCCCCCCCTATAATATGGATCGTGGGAGGGTTGCAACCTATAGGCCGACATCCGTTGGCATGGTGGCCTGAAAGATGCGGACCTAAAGTATTAATGTTATGGCAGTAGACACACCCATTGGCATGGTGGCCTGTGGGGTGCTGTGCAGTCAAACATCCGGGCATGGTGGCCAGCGAGATGATGACTTAATCATAGAGTATTAGCAGCAGACACCCATAGGCATGATGGCCTGTGGAGTGCTGTGCAGGACGTCAAACATCCGGGCATGGTGGCCTGCGAGATGCTGACTTAGTAGACATCCGTCGGCGTGGTGGCCTGCGGGATACCGCCAATTTCCAAAATACTTATTAAAAACTTAATTGTCTTACTTCTCTTGTGAAGATTCAATCTTGGGTAGAAAACTGGGTCCGACGATACTCCCAATGTAACAGGGCTCGACACACTTCCAAGTCCAAGGGACGCCAGAGTTGAGGCGCTTGAAGTTGCAGAGCTGGGACCAGCCCGAGCCGACTGGAGGTCCAGCAAACGAGAAATCGAAAAACTCATGATGCAAGATTGTCAGAAGACAAACCATTACCATTTCCGATCTGGTTCTGACGATAGATACAGGTCGGGAAGGCTCAGAGAAAACTTTTGAAAGACACACTTAAACTGCTCGTTCTCTTCAGAAACGAGCAAAAATTTTAGGCCACCAAAGGTCACGTGAGCAGGGTTCATATAGTCTTAATTTTAACAATCTCCAATAATCTTTGAAGTTTGCTGTTAAATAGCTAGTCCGGAAGTTAAGATTAGGCCAAATACGATGTCATATATGAAGCCTTGCCACGAAGTGGAATCATGTACATGACTTGATAGCACACCAACCATGCACAAGCCTTGGCACATGCACTAACTAGCTATAGCTCCACATTTCGAATTGCATGTACTTGAATGTGCCCCTTCTTAAACTTTTAAATATGAGGGCAACATTATAACACTCAGTCTGACAGATTTCGAAGTTTTAGTGGACTACTGACAACAATTAAGTACCCAAAAAGTATATTATGTTGTTGTGCATCTCAATATGAAGCATGCATAAAATCCAGATACTATAGCGTGTATCATAGCTATATACATGTAATATG
This sequence comes from Tethya wilhelma, assembly GCA_964030475.1. Taxonomy (NCBI): domain Eukaryota; kingdom Metazoa; phylum Porifera; class Demospongiae; order Tethyida; family Tethyidae; genus Tethya; species Tethya wilhelma. The sequence goes on from CAXIPT010000020.1 coordinate 270,732, forward strand.
AGTGTATCAGAACATTATAATCCACATGCTAACTCTGTGATGAAGCAGAACAAATCACATGCTTTTAATCAGGTATGCTATGCTCAGCAGCTATGATTAGCACGAGTAGTCAGATTACTTAGCAGGCCACCCTGAAAATCTATACATGCTAATATGCTTATACAGTGCTGCTGTCGACCGACAGTCACTTGGCTACTGGAGCAACATGGAATTCACTGGCGTCTCAAGTCAACGTGGGGAAGGCTTGAACCAAATTACACTCACATGTAGTAAACGGTTCTGACTGTCTGGCCAATGTTGGTTGACCCTTAGCTCGGCCACCATATGCATAATGTGAGAGTACGTGTCAGTTTGAAAGTTCAAACTAAGATAGATCCAGAGGGCTAGGGAGGTCTGAAGCAATAAAAAATAGTTAAAACTTAATCAAATGTAATCAACCTCAGTCGCCTTAGTAATACCGTGATTGACCTGGTCCATGTCTTGGGCCTATAAATGATGTGCTTGCAGTTGAGGCAGAGGGGCCAGGATGTGGATTGAATGGCTGAAGAGAGCTTGATGGAGTTGATAGGGAAGAGGTAGTATTGGATTGAGACATTGACGATGGCACAGTGACAGACAAAGCGGCGGCAGTCGTAGTTTGTTTTGTATTTAGAGGAATGGACAAGTTGTCTGCAATTTGCTGCAAAGTGGTGAAACATTCTTCCAATTGTTGACGAATTATCTGGCTAGTATCTCCACTTTCACTCGAATTTTGCATCGTGACAAAATTGACAAAAGTCTTGAACTAATCCTCAAAAAGAAATTATGCTGACTGTGCACCAAGTGAGAGTGTGCTTTATTTCGAGTTAACAGTACTCAGGCTGCAGTGTACGTGTGCAGTGGTAGTGTTTGTAATCCTTTGTAGATCAAGACCAAGGTCCTAGGCAAGATGGACGCCACGATGAATGGCTGTGACGTTCTTTTGAGACAGCTGCAATCTTTGTTAAGAGACCTAACAAGAGTTTTATAGGATGGTACGCCTAACAAAGAAACATGTGAAAATTTGTTAATAGCTGCCATTTTGCCATACGCGATATGCATTTGTCGCAGTGCATGGCAATTTTTTTTTGACACTAATTCCACTCTGTATAAGCAGCAACTGTGTGGTTACTATTTTACCACAAATTGCTTGCTGTTGTTATCTTGGTGTACCACTGTATTTATAATAGCTATATATAGTAACATTAATTTGACTCTACTAGCTGCTATAGCTATAGCTACACCACTGATATGCATGGGCTGTCATTCTAGCTAAATATCCCAGCTATAATACTATTAGTAGTATTATTATTGTTGTTTAAAAAATATTAAAATGTGTAATACTATAATTTGTAATAGGTTCCACCTCAAGTACAAGCACAGTACAACACATTACAGTGCATACACACATAATGATGCAGTTGAGCTTCTTCGAGTTGCAGTCAATGGCGTGATTGAAGACAGTGGATTTAGAATTAGTTCCGAATCAGCCAAACGTGCACTTTCGACCACAAAGCAACTTTCCCAGTGGCTAGAAGACCCACAGAACCAAGCAGAGTCATCTCAATTCCTTTCAAAATTGACCAACATGTTTCAGAGGTGTATGTATACCCACAGCATAGAAGAGCCACAAGAAGCGAGTGGAGAGAATGTGGTTAAACTATCATCAACTGTGCATATCAGAGGGATATGCAAGCACATGGGAGAGTTTTATACATGCATCCATAGCAGCAGATCGTTGTCCAGCCCTGAGTCAACGCATTGGCCACAAAATCTTCAAGGAGATTGTGAAAGAAAGGATCCTGTTAAGTTTACAGAAGAAGAGAGACTTGAAGATCAATGCTCTTGCGTATGAAGAACTAAGTGCTCTGTGGTATGCTGCAGGATAAATCCCAAGACACTTGCAAAAGAAAATAAAGAAGCTTTCTCCGAAGACAAACCATCACAAGGATGAAATGCTCCTATACATTAATTGTGGAGTGGTTGGATGATGGGGACGAAGACCACCCAGACTCCCACGAATGGATCGATACAGTTGATCGTGGAGGCCTTGTACACGTTAACAATACCTTCTATGACATGTTGGTGGCCGTGGAGGTAGAAGTGAGAAGGGCCGGAAACCGTGAACTGCCATGATGCTCTGCCTAATTTTCAAAAGTGAGGAGTGCTATCTACAACAGTGAAGATGTTCGCTTCTTTTACTGGGCACTTCTTAGTATTTTAGGCGGAAAACAAGCAACAGAGCTGTTGCTTTTGATGGTAGTTGATCTCTGGATCACAACAATCCATGGTTTTTCCTATGCTTCTTCGTGGATGGAAAAATGTATGTAATTTAAGCACACAATTTAGGCTTACAAAACTCTAATTACGTAAACAACTTACCCCAGCAACAGTTAGCACCACACACTTAGAGTCGGAGAGTAACCAAAATTAGTATAAATTATTCACATTTCTGATATTATATTATGGTTATTATAATCTTCATAATTATTAATTATAATAATCTATGGTTTTATGTATGTAACACTAATAGTATTATGACAAAATTATAAGATTTAATGGTTATGATATAATGGTTATTAATATTACAACCAAGATTTGAGTAATGTATGACAATGGTTACTTCTTTTATCTTCACTTTGGCAAAGGTTCACGATTCTCATCTGTTACCCATAGTTCTTTGTCTCCAAGACGGCAGTTTCCAGTTGATGGACCCTTGCATACTGTGCCAATGACCATCACGGCTTGGGTGTTCTTGAGGAATTCACTTACACAAGGATTGTCATGAACTCCTCCTCTTTGGCGTTGCACCCCAAAGAAATTTTCAAGAGGATCTTGACAAATTCTTTGACTTAAGAAGGAGTGCACAGTTGGAACTGAGAATAGGTACCTCACCAACTCGACAAATGACTTTACTTAAAGGAACTGGAGAATTTTTTAAAAAAAGAAAAAATTTGAATATATATACATTATACTTGTCATATTACTAGCTGTGAAATCTGTTTATTTTTTTTTAAATAAAAAAAAAGGAAAACAACATGTAGCTCTCTCTTATCAGTTGAGAATGGGTTGGTTGTTTTATACGAGAGGTCAGACCCTGTCTCTGGTTTCCCACAGCAATAATATTATAGTGTACATGTTATAGTGTACATGTGGTACAACAAACACATTCAATATACCTTCTTTGCGACCACCATGAACACCATGTCTGGTTGTTCTGGTCAGCTTCTTTGCACCATCCTGGAGGGTCACTGGGTGAGAGTGAACTAGACACTGTAACGAAAAGGAAAAAATGTTGACCTTTAGTTAGTGTACGTGTAATACAACAAACACATTCACTGTACCTTCTTTGCAACCCCCATGTGCACCAAGTCTGGTTGTTCTGGTCAGCTTCTTCAGACTATCCTGAAGACTGAGGCACTGGGTCACTACTGGGTGAGGGTGAACCCTGGGCTATATACGTACAGTTTTTATCGAACAATGATTGCACATAGTTGCTTACAGTGAAACTGGTAGGTAACAACCAGTTTTTGGTTATACACTGGTTGCGTTTGTGTGTGTGAATGGAAGGGGGATCGCGGGCTAGGGAATACACAGTTCTTTCAAATCACCATTTATATGTGATACACAGGGAATTATTTAATTTGCCTATTATCACCATTGAACTACCCACAAAAATATTTGGAAAATTTTCTGCATCAATCGTCAAATCACCAAGTTTAATGTACCACCAATATTTTTATATCAGTGGTTACATAAAAATCAACCATGCTACCGTACTGGCGCGTTATTAGGCGCACTTCGCGTATAAGCGCACACTCGAATATAAGTGTATGCCTCGTTGTTGCTCTTGACACTTCATTGTTAAGCGCTATGATGATTTTTACTATTGACACAGGGAAAGGATCCGCTTCTAGACACGTAGACAACACTTCACCCATAAAAAGAGTCCACACGCTCTTGCAGACAAGTTGTGCTCGAATAACGCTCTCCAAAAAATTCCGTTGCCTCCCTTTGAAACGTTGCTCACGTGGCAGTGTATCTCGTTATTACGCGCATTTCGCTGTTAAGCGCCTATTTTCTTCCTGTGGAAATATAAGCGTATGCGCTTAATAACGCGCCAGTACGGTATCATCTCAGATAGATTTTATATAAATTACAGTAAATATTACCAGCAGAACATTGAGGGCATATCCAAAGTATAGAGCATCATCTGTGTCAGTAAACACTTCAACCGGAATCAGTACACAACCTTCATGAAACCAGATATCACGTCAGTCGCAGCACACCATTTGTTTCGAATTAATCGGCATTCTACATATGCAAAAAAATCTCAACTGTTACTCTGTTGAGAATTCGTCTTGCGAATGTTATGTCCGAGCTTGGAAATGGTTGCAATTGCTTCTTGCTAAAGCATGAATGAAGATGGCTTCTTATTTCTTTTTGTTATAGTTATAATCTGGTTTCAAGGATTTATGGCAGTAAACTGCCTGAGCCTGAGGGCGTAGCCCGAAGGCGAAGGCTGTTTACGTAGCCATAAATCCTTGGAAACCAGTTTATAACTGTTATATTTCCGCACAAAAGTTGCTTTTCATTGGTTAAATTTTCTGTTGCAATCTGATTGGTCCACGTTTACTATATTACCTTCGCTTCTCCAGCAAAACAACCAGTTTTTGCTCAGTCAGAAATTCAAAAGAACACTCAAAATAGCTCAGTTCTCGCTAGTCTTTACACAGTTTTGCTTTGCTTGCTACATCAAAGACAGTGCCAAGAAACCGGTGAACGTTAAATAGAACACTACAACAGTGTAAGCGTCGACCTTTACCAGGCAATAAGTGTTTCTGGCAGAATTTCAGCGAATGTGGCTGCTACCAGTGCCTCTGTACCAGTCTGTGGACGATTTTATCTTTCATGCTGGCAGTTTAAAACAGCTTGAATGTGTAAGTGTTAGGCTAGAGCGTTGGCCTATTGAAATTTTCAGTGCATGCATGATTCTGCCAGAATTTAGTGAACTCAGTCTGTTGTGGCTCCTTCCTATATATCCCGTTGGACTATTTCCGAGGCTCTCTCTTGCTGATAGTTTAAAGGCTTGATAAACAACCCTACATCTTCATACACTAAAATTAATGAAGGAACAATATTCATATCAAAAGTTATAATGAAGGAACAATATGCAAATGAAGGAACAATATTCTGCTAAAATTGACATTCCTGTATTCTCATTGGTATTCTACTGCATTGTAGACCATACAGCCTTGTTGATGATTACTGCATTGTAGTCGAAATTTTTGGCAAGAATGTAATGGTGTTAAAATTTTAACTTTGAAATATGTACCAGTCAGTAATCCCATTCTCCGGAAGGGGATGCAATTCTGTTTCATCAATACGGTGACCAAAGTAGTCTACTGAACTCTTCAAGAACACACACTTGTTGATCTTGAGCTTCAGATTGGCATTCTTGAGCCATTTAAGTACTTCCTTCAGAGACTCCAAATTTCCTTTCTCTTACTCTCGTGCTACCAATATGTCATCTATAAACAACACCTTTGATACCCTTGAGTAGTTTCTCCATTACTCTTTGGAAAATCCCTAGTGCAGACGATACTCCGAAAGGTAGCCTGGTATACCTAAATAACCCCTTGTGGGTATTGATAACCATATATTTCTTTGAATCATCATCAAGTGATAGCTGCTGGTAAGCTTGGCTCATGTCTAATTTAGTAAAACACTTGCTTCCCTGTAATTTGGTAAACAAATTGTCCACCTTAGGAATTAGGTAATTGTCCAACTTGGACACTGGGTTGATTGTAAGACGGAAATCCCCACAAATCTGAATGCTGTTCTTGTATGCTTTCAATACTGGAACTATTGGCGCCGCCCAGTTGACTGTTTCGACAGGTTCCAACATTCCTTCTTGTACCATGCATGTGATCAATCTCTTCCTCAACCATTCCTCTTAGTGCGAAGGGTACAGTCCTTGGTTGATAGTACTGGGGATTGGCTTGTTTGTTAACATACAACTTAGCTTTGAAGTCATTCATCTTCCCCAGACCTGGTGTGAATAGCAGGTGTGGCCTCGAAGCTTAGCACTCAGAGAGGCTGAAAAGCCTCAGATCTCAGGAACTACAAGGTTTTGTTGAATGCTACGTGTAANACGATTTAGCCATTCCTGTGTCTCATTACATTTCCAATGTTTTTTTATACTTGTTATTCTCATTTTTCCATAATTTTACAAATCACATTTGAGTTGGTATGTGTAGCTAGCTGTGAGCTAGTAGTTTGGCAAGCCAGACTACAGAACGGCGGGCTGCTGAGTACTAAAGCTGTGTAGCCTGCTTGATACTGAAGTGAAACACACATCTCCACATCTCGGTAATTTGGAGGCAGGAGCTGTATCATAATTGCCCTTCTATATGTGAGGCTCCAAGGGAAAACCGGACGTTTGGGAATTTATTGTTTTTAGAGTAAAATGCGGTTTTAGTTTATTTCGCGTTTTTGCGCGAAATTTTTTTTTACTGCACGGGTGCATTGCGCTACATCCCAGCATGCTCCACGCAAAATTTGAGGGGTGGAGCTGCTTCTGTTGCAGAGATATAGACCGTACTGTTCGCCCTGTTTATTTTTATTTAGTTGCTAACACGGAGAACTGTTGCTATGCTGTGCATCAGACCGTAGTGAATATTAATGAGCTAGGCAGCTGCCACAAAAATGAATTGTTTATTCGATGTTCTCAGTGCTCTATAAGCTGACTGATCTCAGAATTTTGCTACAGCACATGGGCAGATAGGTAAGCTAAAGCTTTATACGTGCTTGTCTAATCCAAGCACTTACATACAGTAGCTTTCTACTCGTAAGTATTGCCTCTCCCTGTACGGCGATCGCGTAGAGGTTACTTTGAGGCTTATTTTAGTTCTTGGAACTTACTATACCTAGAATGTATCTCTCTGCTAGCAAGCGCTCACCTCCTTGAGTCCAGTAGCTGTCTCCTGGGTCTTCTTTCCTAGCTACTCGCTTCTCACTAAATAATTTTAGTCCCCACGTGGCTGGCTGTGGTAATATTCAGCATGTACTGTACACGATCTAATTAAGATACGGAGAGTATACGGACCGCCCATAGTTTACATAGCAACAGGTTTACAACTGTTTTACCAGGAAGCCACGAGTAGAGGCAGGGCTGCTTGCAAGAGCAATATCTGGAAAACTACAACAGCTATGCGCACCAAATTTTGATATGCGCTTCCTAGAAAGGCCTAGATACACATGGAATAGCTAACACAAAATTCGCGGAAATTCCCAAACGTTTGGTTTTCGCTTTGAGCCTCACATATAGTATGAAACTTGTGCAGTCACAATACCTAATGAGCTTGTGGTTGCCATCAATGTGCCATAGTGCATTTGGAGAAGGTACAGCATAAGTCCTCCTGTGTATTCCAGGAATTGAACGGGTAACAACACCAACAGGATCAACTCTCCTAACGGACTCTCTAACTCTGTGCTCTTGGATCCTATAACCTAATGAAACAAGATGTCCTCTGATCATTCTGAAGCCACTGCTGGGATGCTGATGTTGTACAGTAGACACCAATGCATCTAAATCTTCGTTGCTAATGTTTGAGTATTGACTTCTGACAGTAATCCCAAATGTATTCATGGAACGTCTAACAGTACTGATGGAAACTTGTAACAGCTGAGCTGCCAGTCGAACAGAGAAACCAATACCTATCAAATACTCAATAGTATCCTGTGAAATCACTATACGAGGTCTTCCCCTTCCACCAGAAAAGAATCTACAAGGTGACAAACCCAGTGGAAGGCAGTGATCATTTGTAGTTAGCATAGAATTTACATCTTCTAGGCTAGTGTTTGTAATCATTTGTAGATCAAGACCAAGGTCCTAGGCAAGATGGACGCCACGATAAATGGCTGTGACATTCTTATGAGACAGCTGCAATCTTTGTTAAGAGATCTAACAAGAGTTTTACAGGATGGTATGCCTGACAAAGAAACATGTGAAAATTTGTTAATAGCTGCCGAGAGACTTCACCACGTGATGTCAGTGTTAGTGCAAGTTGTTCCCGTTATAGATAATTGCTTGCCTATAATGCAATCTGTCATCGCCTACCACTGCACACGTACACTGCCAGTGCTAGCTGCTAACTCGAAATAAAGCACACTCTCACGTGGTGCACAGTCAGCATAAGTTCTTTTTGAGGATTAGTTCAGGACTTTTGTCGATTTTATCACAAGGCAAAATTCGAATGAAAGTGGAGAAACTAGCCAGGGAATTCGTCAACGATTGGAAGAATGTTTCACCACCTTGCAGCAAATTGCGGACAACTTGTCCATTCCTCTAAATACACAACAAACTACGACTGCCATCGCTATGTCTGTCAATGTGCCATCGTCATTGTCTCAATCCAATACTACCTCTTCCTTATCAACTCCATCAAGCTCTCTTCAGCCATTCAATCCACATCCTGGCCCCTCTGCCTCAACTGCAAGCACATCATCTATAGGCCCAAGACGTGGACCAGGTCAGTCACGGTATTTACTATTAAAGGCGACTGAGGTTGATTGCCGGCAATTGATTAAGTTTTAGCTATTTTTTATTGTTTTGGACCTCCCTGGCCCTCTGGACCCATTTGCCAAGATTTAGTTTGAACTTTCAAACTGACACATACTCTCACATTATGCATATGGTGGGCGAACCTAAGGGTCAACCAACATTGGCCAGACAGTCTGAACCGTTTACTGAATGTAGTTTGGTTCAAGCCTTCCTCACGTTGACTTGAGACGTGAATTCCATGTTGCTCCAGTAGCCAAGTGACTCTTGGTCAGTGCACTGCATATTAGCATGTACAGATTTTCAGGGTGGCCTGCTAAGTAATCTGACTACTCTGGCTAATCATTGCTGCTGAGCATAGCACACCTGATTAAAAACATGTGATTTGTTCTGCTTGCATGCTTCATATTGAGATGCACAACAATATAATGTACTTAACCTTTTTGGGCACTTAATTGTTGTCAGTAGTCCACTAAACTTCGAAATTTGTCAGACTGAGTGTTAAAATTTAATAATGTTGCCCTCATATTTAAAATGTGCCTCTTTAAGTTTTTAAGAAGGGGCACATTCAAGTACAATTTGAAATATGGAGCTGCTATATAGCTAGTTAGTGTGCCAATGCTTGTGCATGGTTGGTGTGCTGGCAAGTCATGTACATGATTGCTATTTGTTTACATAGCTGCACTATTAAATTACTTTTATATTAAATATAGTAAACCACATGACAGTTAAACTACATGTAAGGTCATGATATATAGCTACAAGCCTTAAGAGTGTGGCTAGCTTAGCTCCCATGCATGCTCCTTACTTGTGTATGAAGTATACTAATGTTTGCTGCTAGATGAATGCAAGCACAGGTATCTGCACACTTAGTCTAATAACTGAGCAGTGAAAGGTAACCATGCTGCATTGCATGCATACAATTCTCCTAATTGCAATTTGGCCAGCTCAGCGATTTACCTAGCTGTGTTCCGTGTACAACGACAGAGAAGCAGACTCCTAGAAGCGAAAGCTCTTCCCTTGCTACTCTTCTTTTGTACAAGATTGGCTGTTCTATCACACTTCTTTGTCGGATACGGATGTCACTGGTAAGCCTTGTCAGTGATCTCAAAAACGGTTAGCCATACTTGTAGCGCCTATGATTCTATCCTATGCTAGCACTATCTAAGCTATAGCACGCTTTTCATATAGCTTGCATTCTCCACAGTCCAGAGAAAAGGCATCTTTTAGTTCCAGGTCATATCACTTCCGGTGACCCTCCGTGACACACGGACACACGGACAGACAAAACTTTGCTTATCATAATTTTATTATAGGGCATGCAGGTCATCAGTTCATAGGATATATATATGTGACCTGTCAAGGGAAAACCTGCCGGTTAGGAAAATCTGCGAATTTTGAGTTAGCTATTCCACGTATATCTAGGCCTTCCTGGGAAGCGCATATCAAAATTTGGTAAGCATAGCTTTAGTAGTTTTCCAGATATTGCTCTTGCAAGCAGCCCTGCCTCCACTCGTGGCTTCCTGGTAAAACAGTTGTGAACCTGTTGCTATGTAAACTATGGGCGGTCCGTATACTCTCCGTATCTTAATTAGATCATGTACAGTACATGCTGAATATTACCACAGCCAGCCACGTGGGGACTAAAAATCATTTAGTGAGAAGCGAGTAGCTAGGAAAGAAGACCCAGAAGAGAGCTAATGGACTGAAGGAGGTAAGCGCTTCCTAGTAGAGAGATAGATTCTAGGTACAGTAAGTTCTAAGAACTAAGATAAGCCTCAAAATAACCTGTACACGATCGGAGAGGCATTACCTACAAGTAGAAATCTACTGTATGAAAGCGCTTGGCTTAGACAAGCATGTACAAAGCTTTAGCTTACCTTTCTGTCTATGTGCTGTAGCAAAATTTTGAGATTAGTCAGCTTATAAGTTAGAGAGAACATCGAATAATAAATCATTTTTAGAGGCAGCTGCCTTGCTCATAAATATTCGCTACGGTTTGTTGCACAGCATAGCAACTGTTCTCTGTGTTAGCAACTAAGTAAAAATGAACGAGCTACTGGCTATATCTCTGCAACAGAAGCAGCTCCACCCCTCGAATTTTGCATGGAGCATGCTGAGATATAGCGCAGTGCATCCGTGCAAGAAAAAAAAATTCGCGCAAAAATGCGAATTAAACTAAAACCGCATTTTACTCCAAATATAATAATTTCCTAACCGGCAGGTTTTCCCTTGACAGGTCACATATGATAGGCTGATAAAGTATCCAATCATAATGGGCTGAAAGAGTATCCTGCAAGTTATACTGGCCACGCTGGCTGCAGGATACTTTCAGCCAATTGTATGACTTTCTTATAATTATACTGTTACCTAGGCTGACCACTGCTTTGTAATTACTCTAATTGCTTTTATAAAGACTAGAGTAGTTTACCACTCCGGTAAGACTTTGCTGTCTCTTAATATAGGTAACAGTATATATAAATATATGTATGCTATTAATTGTTTTCCAGGTTATTTACAGCCAAATGTATTCAAAGAACATAGAAATGTGTTCAGAAATCCAACTAGGCATTCTCGTATTCCTCTGCATCCGTATGGACAGTGAATTAGGGCTGGCCAGTTACGCTCCTTCAGTTAGTGTAACATCAACTGTTTTATTTATTTACATCTTTTCCTTCCATCAGAGTATCATCTGCTCCTTCAGTTAGTGTAATATCAACTGTTTTATTTATTTACATCTTTTCCTTCCATCAGAGTATCATCCGCTCCTTCAGTTAGTGTAATATCAACTGTTTTATTTATTTACATCTTTTCCTTCCATCAGAGTATCATCTGCTCCTTCAGTTAGTGTAATATCTTTTCCTTCCATCAGAGTATCATCCGCTCCTTCAGTTAGTGTAACATCAACATCTTTTCCTTCCATCAGAGTATCATGTGCTCCTTCAGTTGGTGTAACATCAACATCTCCTCTTCCTCCCATCAGAGTATTATCTGCTCCTTCAGTCAATGTATCAGTAATGACATCTAGATCTCATGTTCCTTCGAATTCTGTGAAATGTTCAACATCATCTGGTACTGTTTTTGTACGTCAGCCACAATTGTCAGTCCAGCACCTCCGATCTCTTTTGTTCGTTCAAATTCTGAATCACCAGTACCATTGATCCAAATGCCATGTGCTTCTTTAAATACTGGATCCACTTCATGTGATCCAATTCTAATTTCTGATGATTCTAATTCAAGAGATGAGATACCTATATCAAAACCTAAGCCTGACTCATTGATACTAGAATTATTTCCCCAAGTTGATGCTGAACAACATCATCTTCTACGAAGTTTGTATGATAGTGATGAAGAAGTACGTGGTGGAGGTTATTTTAGAAGGGATACCTGCAAGGTCTCTTTTATTACAATTGAAGAATAAAACAATGGTTTTGCCATCAAAGATTGTCACAGTTCAGTCTGGCCACATCGTAAGAGATGGATTACGTCAACTGTACAAAGGTGATTTTAGCCTTGCTGCCCCAATTGAAATCGAGATTGAAGGTTTCCCAGCGATAGACTTGGGTGGACCAAGGAGGCAGTTTTTTAACGAGTTCTTAAGGGAAATGCCAAGAGAATTAAGATTAATTGAGGACTCTCAAGACAGCAAACTACACTTTTAAACATGCAACACTGATGCCACCATTGGTGGTCATTATGCAAGGTTTGCCAAAGTAATTCTGCACAGTATCCTGCAAGAGGGTCCTGGGTATCCTCACTTTTCTAAAGCGTTTTATTACATCAATGGTGGTGTAGATAAAGTTATGGAGCACATGCATATCTCTTCAAGAGTTACCAATTGGCGTGAAGCATGTTGTTGATCAGGTTAGTGTAATAATATTAGTTCAATGAATAATCATCGCTCTTATTGCAATAACTGTACCATACATAGCACAAAATTTTGGCTGATTTTAATATTGGCGGATTGCATGGCGGTTTTGGTAAGGAGTGCCAATATTAAATCGGCCATGCAATTAAACAGTCAGTTTTTTGTGCAGCATGTAATCATGGAATTTTTGACAATCTGCCAAATTTTATTTTACCAATCTTGTTTTGTGCTTACTGCTGTACTTATGCGTGGATGCATAATACGATAGATTCTTTCAAGTGAGACGGATGAGGCCCTTGCAGAACTACATGAGACTGAATTCTATCAATCAGTGGCACTCTAAGCTGGAATCACCAACTGTTTGATGGTGAGTCAATATGCACATGCATCTTGGACTGGAGTCAATGTAGTTTGGAAATGCTTCAGGAAGTCAAAATACTTGTTTGATAATGAGATTCATGATGCATGCTAGTCCAATAATAATTTTTTTCTTGTGTATACTACTAACCAATGCAATGCATGCTACAGTGAGGCTCACTCCAATAGTAATTGCGTATATATATGCCATGCTATTCATTCATAATCACTGCATGATTTTACAGATAAATACCAAGGATATAACAATACAACAGATTGTGTTGAATCAAGTTATTTATGCAAGAAAGGCAGCAATTGATCAATTTGCAGATGGGCTCTGTGAACTTCAATTCATTGAATTACTTCAAACATTTCCAACTATTTTTGAACCACTATTTGTTCAGTCATCTAATAATTATGGCAACTGTGCCAAACCCTACCATTTTAAAACAAATGGTTGCATGTGTTTCCCGAAAACACAGACGCAAAATACTCAACCATGTTCAATGAGTATTTAAGTTGCTTGATAGCCAAGGTAATAAAGTTATAATAATTGTTATTGTGAATTGAGTTGTTGCCTATTTTTGGTATATATAGGTTGTGAACAGTTTCTTCTTTTCACAACTGAATCAAAAGTCGTTCCTCCTTTGGGATTTTCTGAGAGCAACATTTCTGTTGTCTTTGAGTCTAGCGTGAGAGCAATTTCAGCCAGTACCTGTTTTCAGCAGCTCGTATTGCCAGTGGTGGACAATTTGGAAGCTCTTACAGTTTCCCTCAATGCTGCCATGAGTGGATTAGATTTCAACACAATTTAGTAAATTATCGTCTGAGGACACTGTCATTAATAAGTATTAATATTTGAGATTGATTGTGACTATATCTTAGATAAACTGTATAAATAGCTGGCTCATACTAATACATACTATGGGTAGCTATACAGAAAATGTAATGTTTCTGTAGTTAATCACTCAACGACCATTTCCCATCATTGCGTGAGTTGACGTTGATCCGCGATTGCAATATAATTTTGCATTTGAATTTGCACGGAACTTTTGGCGACTACACGCACGTATACGTATACGTACACATACGTGCACGTGCGTAAAAAATGTAATGTACTTGTGTCTAATTAACACCCACCACATGTAAGTGTAAACAAATGCTGCTTTTGCACGGCTTTCAACAAACTGGAGAGAGCGTTCTGAATATAGATACCAAAACATTAGCAGCTGCTAGTTTGCAATATATTGACATTTGACTTGGTATGATCTGAATCATTGAACCAGATGGGTTGAGATGGAGTTTATCCCTATTCCAGTCAATATGAGAGTTCAATAATGAGAATCTTTATGAAACTAAAACTTGCAGTAAAAACTTGAAAAAAAAGTTACACAGGGACACCAACAGTCTTTACTAAAACACCTAGTTCGAGTCAAATAAAACTTGACAATATTCTTACCAAGGTTATCAGTTCATTCTCTCATTTCAAACCAGCAATAACAGAACGACTACAATCTGTCCTACGAGCAAAGCTATGGAGAATGGGTAAAAAATATATCCATTGAACTCTAGACAACGTAATGAATGCTTTGCTCACAGCATGAAAGTCAACAACTTGGAATCCTTTTTTGAAACTCACAAAAGTGAAATCAGCATCATTAAGCAAGCTGAACTATACAGCAAGATTTAGCCAATGAGCGTTCACTTGGATGTGAACTTGAAGCTAAACTTCATGAGCAAAAGTCAACTGAGAAACAACTGAAACGGAAAGTGAAAAAGCTTGGGATCAATTCACACGTCACAAATGAAAGAAGTTAAAAGAAACAAAGGATACTGCCGTGTCAACCTTGAATGATGGAAACCTCGAAATGACAAGTTTGGAATTGAAAACAAAATCAATTTGGTGAGCCAGAATCAGAAAAGAAAACATCGTAAGAGGCTTAAAGTTTGTTATTTTCAATCTGCATACTGGGTTGGTGAACTTATAATTTAATATACAAGTTGTAGAGCACTGTACTTGCTATCTGATGTTTTACCTCCACTAGCAAACTTCTCAGGTGCATTTCAGCAAAAAGAAATTGATTTCACTGTTGTAAAGCCATTAGTTTTAAATACAAAAGCTACAATAAGCTCCCTGTTATCAACTCCTGTAGAGCATTTTGCAAGTCTTCCTGGTGTTTTGAGTGAGTTAAGAGAATATGGTCTTTCTTCTCCAAGTGACAGTGAAGCGGAATCATTCAAACAAATTGTGTATGAGAAACATCTTTATGTACTATCTTGTCATATCACTGACAGATTCCCTGATGTTGAATTGATTGAAGGGTTTGGTATTTTGGATCGAGTCAATCTACCTCAAGATTTGACACTACATACAACTTTGGAGGCTTCAGTGTTGATATAGGTTACCATAGTGATCTATTAGAATACGAAGAACATATTTGCACCATGAGTTGAACTTAGGGCATTCGGTAGTGTTGTTGCAAGAGCTGAAGAGAATGTCTCCCAATCAGATAATGTCACATATTTTGAAGTTTGAAGAACTAAAAGCAAATTTCCTGATTTGATGAACTGCCAGCCATTGGATTAAGTTTGTTACTTATATCTATGGTGGATTGCGAGAGGGGGTTCTCTACTTTAACTCGAGTGAAGACAAATATACGTAATTAATTATCAAGTTGAATACTTGATCATCTACCTATTGAGGGGCCAAATCGCGATGATTACCCTTATGATCGAGCATGTGACCTGTGGACTTCATGGAGAAATCGAAGAATCCATGTTGATACTTAATAGTGACTTTAGTTTAATTTTGTTTTTCATTAATTAAACTGATTTTATTGTTTTACTAAATATTATGTAAACTATATTATATTAATTTATGGTAATAATTATAATAATTATTGTAAGAGCCTTTAAAAATTTCTGGGGAGATCATCATAACTATCTGGACATTAGTGGGAAAACGATTAACTTTTGAATTATAAACATTTAACATTTCTGCAGAAAACCAGACTTGCAGAGAAATCAGCTTCTTTTGTGAGAAGAAGGCTTGAGGAGAGACTGGAAAATATTAACCGTTTACAGCCCGTAATTACAGGACGTGAGCACGTGTTGAAATACTGAATTAAAAATTAAATTTTAGTACTGTATATGATTGACACTTATTTTGTAGCTCTAGCATAATATTTGTTTCAAATAAAGACAAACTATTGTGTTACACTACCTATCTATTACCTGCATGACTGCTTATACTAGCGTGGCCCTAGCTGATCTTGGAAAATTTAGTGCAAAAGTTGGAGGGTTCGAAGTTCAATAGAATTCCGAGCGTCTTTGGCTTTCTTTCTCCTTGGCTTTGAGCAGCTTCCAAACTAAACTCATAAATACATAGACTAACTATCCCTCTACTACCACAAGTAGCGCTAAGCTTCTAATCCTAGAGACTATGGAGAAAACGAGCCAAGAAAACTTATCGTTGCGATCGCCACGATTGTGACCTCTCGTGGTTCATGACCTCGTAACGCCACACCTACTTATGGGTTCCAACTCAAACTTGGTATTTTACTAGAGCAGTACATTACCTAAATGCACACCAAGTTTAAAGTTCACTGCTATTGCACATTGCCCGGAGGCGTGCGCTAAAGGTGCAATGACGAGTATACTCGTCATCCGTATTTCGCGTGCATGCAATAAAGGACGAGTATACTCGTCATCCGGCTGTAAAGGGTTAAAGATTAAATTTTTGAAAGTTCTTTTCTATACTCTACTATTATGTAGCTACTTACAGAGGTTTCAAGTTTCTCCAGCCTCTTTATAGTGTGTATAAATACTTAATCTGGATGTACAAAGACCATTGAGGAAGTTGAAAGAGACACTACTCACTTTTTCTAAATCTACTAAGCTTATTTCCTTCTTGGAGGTAGATACACTAGCTGTACAATGACACCCCAATCATCACATGGGAATTAATGCTAATAATGTTGTGTGAGATCGTAAAAATTAGAGTACCCCTCCAAATAGTCACCATTCGGTGCCTCAAACACGCCTAACCTTATATGTTTATATTTCGATCATAAGTTATAGTTATTACACCCTTCCCTGGGCTGTATGGAGTATGTATAATGCACAAGGGCATTATTCCAGACAGCCCAGCGAAGGGTGTAATAACTGTTTTGTAGCCCAACATGGTAGATAATCACCTAGCAACGATATTGCGTCATAGTGGAATCATGGCAGCAACCAATCAGAAGCACGTAAATTAAGCTTGCCTGCAATTTTTCTAGCATGCTAGCTGCAGTCAGCTGTTCAGATCAGTCAGTCAGTGAAGCTCTATACTCGAAGCAACTATAACGCTTATGGCTAACAAAGAAAACAAGTGCAAAAGGAGTGTTCGTGACCCCGATAAGAATGATTTCATTGAACCTGCCAGAAAAAAAAAAAAAAAAAAAAAAAAAAAAAAAAAAAAAAAAAAANGAGCAAATGTCAGTCAGTAATAGAGAGTGGGCCTGTGGTACCAAACACTGAAAAGAGTACAGCTTGGGCAGTCAGGACGTTTAAATACTGGTGTGCTGAGCGAAATAAAAACCATGAGTCCCAGGAAAAATGCTCTGCTGACCTGCTAGAGAGTGTTGATCCCAAAAAGCTCAACTACTGGCTCTCACGCTTTGTAGTCGAAGCAAGGCGTAAGGATGGCGAACCTTATCTTGCATGCTCACTATCTAATCTTCTTTCTGGACTGTTGAGGTATGGCTGTTCTTCGGAATGTTGTGTACATGTCAGACTTTATTTTAGCAAGTTTTCTAAGCCTCTCCATTCCATGGAGTTTATGTATTTGAAGCCAAAAGTGAGGGTATTTGATGATAAAAGCGAGCCATGGTATATTCCCACGCCGATTGGTAAAAACACACTGAACAGTTTTGTGAGGACCATGAGTGTTGAGGCTGGAATTGAGGAGAAAAAATCAAATCATTGTCTTAGTGCTACAGGTGCCACTGCTATGTTTGCTGCTCAAGTTCCTGAGAAAATGATCAAGGAAGTGATAGGGCATTAATCTTTAAAAGCATTGGCTAGCTCTTTGCAAGAGACCAACTGGCGTACAAAAACAGGCACTGTACGTTCTTTTTGGTGCTCCATCAGCTACTTTTTCGGAAGAAGTGCAGAAAATTCAAGCACCTCAGCCTTTTGTTCACACAAGGGGTATGGCCTACTTCTGCTTACTACAAGTGGCTGTTACAAGCCATGAACCACAATGTGAATTTTAGTGATAACCATAATTGGAGTGGTTTTTGTCTGGACAAAGGGTCCGTGCATAAGCTGTTTTGAGAGGTCAATTTGATTAAATGTACAGAAAATGACCGATGACCGACTGTTATTTCGAGCTCTGTTATAAGATTTCTACTTCTTCATCTGTTACTTTCCCTGGAAATTTGTTTACATCAATGTTTCATGGGCTTAACAACTGCACCATAAATTTTTCTTCTCAAAATATTAATATTGGTGTTGGTCTAGGTGCTGCAAGTTAGTCTATGGATGAGTTTGATTAAATCGCATCTCAAATGTCACTTGATGAATTTGGCTCATCATGACCTTGAATTTGTGAATTGAACTGAAACTAAAATTGCTTTCCAGATTTTTCTTTCTTCATTTCTGTATAATATTCAGTATTATTATGCTCATTTATTGTGTCACTATTGTCACTATTTTAATGGACTGGTTTGTGACTGTTAACGGATTTGATTTCTTTTTGTTCTGTGTTACTTTTGCTTTTAGCTAGCAAGAGAACTAGGTCTTGCTTTATGATCTTTCACACACTGTTATTCATTACAGTTTGGGTTTACACAGTATAACTATCCCATCCATCCATTGTTGGACCATCCCAACAATCCCCACTGGACATCCCGACAATCCCTTCCTTTACCGCCTTCATAACCTATTATAAAGTTTTCGGACTTTTCCGAACCTGTTAAGTAACTAGCTTTATCCCAAAATACACTAAGAATAGCTTTATGGATTAAAGAAGAATTCGAAGTTTATATTATAGCGGTAGCTATATATAATTATATACCTCCTAACGTGCTGTAATATTATAGACTCTGCAGACAATTCATGATAATGATATAATAATCTAACGATCATCAATTTTATTACACAGCTTCATCTTTCTTTTACAACAACCCCCCCCCGCCCCCCCCGAAAACCTATATGGACAGCGAGTTCTATGGGGGGGGGCTCTGGATACAAAACGAGAGTCACTAGTGTACTGACTTGTAGCAATCAGTTATGCATTAAATTTGAATACCCTATTAACGTTACTTAATTTTACAAGACTACATTCGCCAAGCAATATTAATCGTCCCAATAAATACTTTTATTTGGCTATGTTAATTATCCCCTTTCTTCAAAGCCAACCTGTATCTCCATTTATTTATTATAATTATATGCCAGATTTTTGCAATTACTTAAGAAATCGTACGTACTAGCTGTTGTGTATATACATGCACACATAAACTTTTGTATTGCTGTAGAATATTAGCTTGTCTGTGCTATTTGGCATGGAGCCAAATATTGTGGTGGGGGTACAACCCTCAACAGGCAGAAAATGGGAGGCAGTTTGTGTGTCAGGAGAGAAGGCTGGGGTGGAGGAGATCACCTCAGTGACAAAGTATGATTGCGCGGTATACGTATACAGTTATATTATTATCAATACAGTGGAACTACATTAAGGTGACTCTAGTCTGTCATTGGGGAATTAAAATTTGGTCCGTATGGCTAGGTGGTTTTTAACACGGGTATTATTCTTTCAACCTCTCAGAACAGCATTATTGATGGTGGTCCCAAATCAGAGGTGTTCACTGAGAGCAGTTCCATTGTAGTTGATTAAAATGTCACAATTGCTAGATGTGCAAATCTAGATATATTCTAGTTCATTATTTTTTTGCTGCATTTTTGCTGTATGTATAGTCATGTGGAGAAACTTCTCTCTCAGCAAATGAGAAACAAGAATTTGAAATTAAATTTTCTGAGAGCATACAGATCTCCTGTAAGTTAAATTAAAAAGCAAAAGAAGGGCATAAAAATTATAGCACATGACAATAATCTATTATGGAATTTCTCAACTCTATAATTCTATGCAGTACCTTGACATTCCATGAAAGCCAGAAGACCTGGTGGATGTAGTATAAAAAAAAGTATATATTAAGTGGTCCAGGTCACAGCGGTGATCTGAATTGCTGCAGCTGATATCAATACCAGCTGGCCTACCAGGGGAACTATAAAGACCTGAGGGTCAGGGAGGGGATGGATTGTTAGTGCCACAAGTTGTGCATGTGTTGGGGTGTGTACTAAAGTGTGCCTCGGATCCAATGCACCCCTATCCCGTGACACACCCTCTTGAAGCTCTTCCTCCATGTGTTACATGCATGGCCAGCCTATGCCTGGTAGAGTGCCAGCAAGGGCCATTGGCAAAAGAAGAGAGTCTCAACACGTGTCGTGGTGCTTGTAATGGGGGTATTTCATGCATGTGCATGGCATGTGTGTAAGCTTTGTGCTACCATACAGATTGGGAAATTTTAATTTTTCCACTCGCACTAGTGGCAAAAATTTCCTAATGTATGGTACACATACAGTACTAAGAACTGCTACTATTTTGACTGTGTGTGTGTGCAAAAGCACTAAGTATGCATATTCAAGTTAGCATGTACTACATGCAGTATGCAGTTAGCTATAATAGCTATAGCTTGGACTCTTCATAGCGGCAGCTGTTGATAAGCACTGCATAATTATCTCCAGGCCAGTCAGCAGCAAAAAAGATACCATGAGATTAGTTCTGAGCCTCCATCGAAATGTGACTAACTAGCATCTTTTTAAACCTCCATCTGGTGGCTATGCAAGGCTTTTGGGATTCGAATATGCTTGAACTTGCTTCTTGATCTCTTTCACTCTTACCCCCCACATTTGTATAGCCAGGGGGGTGCTTTGGGTACTTGAAGACCCCCTTTGCTGGTGACCAAAAGCACAAACTACTTAATAATTGGATTTATTAATAAGTTATCAAGCCGTTAGAATCTCCATTTCTTACTTGTTTGTTGTTAGAAGCTATTTTCTAAGCTCATTTATGTCTAACGATTTGATAAACAAAATTCAAAATCCTTTAATTCACGCTAGGTTGATTGAAAGCGCTCAGCAGCTTGCTTCCAGCAATAGTTCAAAGGTCGTGATATCGATCAAGTGATGCAAAAGTGGGTGCGAGACTCCAAAATTTTCTGCGCGCTGTGCATGCACAATTTTAGCGCCCCCTTACTCTAAATCCTAGCTATTGCCCTGCCTCACGCAGTTTGGAGTATTTTATATTCATTGAAAGAAGCCACATGAACATGTGCAATGAAGTGTGATGTTAAAATATAATTGGGAACAATGATAACACTTTGGAGATGTAATGATGATAAATCAAATTTACAGGTTGATTTCTCAGCGCCCAAAATTAATAATCAAAGTAAAATGAGAATTCCTGAGCATTAAACATATGGTTTAACCTCAGACACTAATTCAGCCCTTTTACAGACAAAAATAGATGCCTTTGAGTTGCCTGAAGACATAGTCAATTAAGGATGCAAATACTGAAGAGTCTTATACTGATGCTACTCTTGGCCTTAGTCAGAGAGCTCACTAAGGAGAGAGAAAGGTGCTTGGTATATTCTGGGACATCTCTGGTGAGCAGCTTATGATGAACCTAGGAGAGATTGCCTCTTTGGCTGCTGAGCTTGAGCCTACTAAAATCGTAAAATCTTCCTACTGTCAGCCTAGTAGGAAGATTTACGACCATCTTGGGTTTCTCTCGCATGTTGTCATCTTGTTCAAGATCTTTCTGCAGGAGCTAGATGTGCAAACACAAGTTGGACTGGAACCAACCATTGAGTGGTGAGCTGATATTGAAGTGGCGTCAATTGTCTCTTGGCCTACAATTGGCACAGACGTTGGCAACACCACAATGTTACTTCAGTGGTTTGGAGAAGATGAAGTTATCTCTGTGCATCTTGGTGGATTTGTGATGCATTTTGTAGGGCTTATACAGGGGTTGTATATTTGCTAGTGGAAACCTCAACAAATTGTCTAGTACGCTTCATAGTACCCAAAACTCGTGTGGCTCCTCTTTAGTCCCAAAAAATTCCAAGATTGGAACTGCCTTCTGCAATGTTCTTGGCACGACTGATGTATACAATCACTCGAGCCCTTGAAGATGAACTACAATTGCAATCTTCACAATGTTTTTGATGTATCACGTGAACTTATGTATGACATGCTGTCATGAATTTGATGACAAGTCTGATTGAGTGCATGCTGTGTTGTATCTGCATGAATCAGTGTGTTCACTGTAAGATTGTGGGCAAGGATATAGTATAAATATAGGCAGAACAAATAGTAATCGTGCTTAGTGATCCACTACCACTCTTTATGACAAATGCAATTGAGTGAGAGTGTAAATGCTCTACTCAAGCATTAAGTGGATTACAAGAAAAACGAACTTTCTGTGTTTCGGGACAAGTTGAAAGAAGTTGTCGAAGATCAAATCAGAAAGTTAGAGAGAGCTGTTATCCAGTTAGGCCACCATCACTACACATTGGTGGAAGCTATAGGGTTAACATGAACAGTACTTATATGATTGGTCTAGCAATGAGAAGAGCTAGGTTGTGTGGACTTATTTTCTCCCATTGACTCTTCTAAGAGCTACCACAGATCAAAAGATTTAACTTTTGCAATTATTAAGTTAAGTTGCCACTATATCAAGAGTTCTGCTTTAGGTACATGATATAATGAAGTAATCCTGTGGAGCGCTTATTGTGCAAGCTATGGATATTCCTTTGGAGTGTAAAACTTTATTAGTTATTCTAAAATTAATTCTAGGCATGCTGTACATACACAAAATACTTCTCTGCTATTCTGTTAATATCGCAGAAGTTATCTGATTCAACATACTAGAAAAACTTTCAGAGAGCTTGCACTACAATTTGATTCTATCAACTCTTCCTTGCTGTAAAAGGTCTCAAGCAATTTTATAAAGTTCCTTATGCTTGTTCTTTTTCAGACAGTGTAACAGCTTGATAAATACGTATCTTTCTCTAACTGAGATAATCATAGGCAAAATTAGTAGCAAATACTGTACAAAATATCTTGATTTTTATAGTAAAGTCGGCATATAATTAATTAAAGCCCTAGGCTCCCTATTCCACTCATAGCTTCACAGCTTCGAACACTCAAAACAAAACTCTGGTTCAAGTTTGAGAATATTATCAAGACCATGTGTCCAAGCTGATATGCACAACATGTCAATGATTTAAAAATTAACTTGAGTCTAAAAGAATTTATTGACCAGCTTTTATAGAAGGCACAGCAAATCTTGAGTTCAACAATCAAAGATCATGTTAGCGCAGACATGGATAAATGTGCGATGATGCTCTTCAAGAAACAAAACTCAGACATGCACGTGACAGACTATACTCGAATTGCACAATTCTTTGCTTACTCTGCTTATGTGCTTCAT
This sequence comes from Tethya wilhelma, assembly GCA_964030475.1. Taxonomy (NCBI): domain Eukaryota; kingdom Metazoa; phylum Porifera; class Demospongiae; order Tethyida; family Tethyidae; genus Tethya; species Tethya wilhelma. Next base: position 294,072 of record CAXIPT010000020.1, read on the forward strand.
GTGACATTCCGGCAGGATGTAATTATAACTTGGGGCAATCAGTTACTTTTGTATGTTTAAGCTGTCATAAGAATGTTATAGGGGGATAAATTGTTTTGGACTTGATATAGAACCCCCACGAAATGATTATATCTGACCATAATTGGATTACATTAATTACATCAGACACAACATTTTGGATACAATGCATAACCGTTTTTTTGGTATGGTCAAAACAATTCTCAATAAGAGGACTGAGAAAGTATAATATCAAACACACAATTTGAACTCATTCAGACATATGCATGTAGCATGTCTAGTACTTTGAATTAAACTTTGGAGGTTAAGCGGGATGTCTGTCAAACGAGACATGCAAATTCTCATGAAAGAGGGGAAGAAATTAGAGCACATTTCTCAAATACAGGTTCCAATTAGTATAAAATTCAAAACCCCAACAAGAGGCTTGCCGTTCAGTTATCTAGACTAGATACATAGTTTTTGAGAATCCTGATTTTAGCTTAGATGTAATTTTGGTCGGCTTTGCAAATTTTGTTTAATTGAGTTACACTGACCTCACTTTGACTGTTATCAGCATGAACATTCGGGGTCACTGGATTCACCTACACGTATGACAAAAGTGAGTCAACCTTGGAAGAGCAAAGTAGTGATCTACAATCAAAATTTCTTACTTGTTTTTTTCTTTTCCTTGTTGGAATATGTGACCCTCTCTGAGCAAACCAAGCATAATGCGCTACATAGTAATTTGTGTACTAGGCCATTTTAGTAGGTCTGGTCAAAATACATAATTTTTGCATGGCAGCTTATACAGATAGAATAATCATTTAGCTACATAAATATATAATTTTTAGCTTCTAAAACGCTTTAGTTACAGAGTTATAGCTTCTACAAGCTACCCGTGTCAGAGCGCTTAGCGTCCATTACACGGAGCTGTTGTCAAGACTTGTGGTGAATAATTAAAAATTCAGTCCAGCTGTTCTTCAAAACTAGCACTAATGGAGCGCTTCTTGTCTCTTTCTTGCTCTAACTATCTCTTTATCCTTCGTTTGGCTCCTTGACGGTCTTCTCTAAGCTTTGTAAAACAACGCTAGAACTCGAGCGTTGAATTATTCATTGCCGTTTCCGGAAGTGTACGGATTACGTAATTCATTCCATAGTTACGTATAAAAATTGCAAACTCTGCAATCTTTAGTATGGGCGCTCCGCGTGTATAAGCGCTCATATCTCTGCAACTACAAGCGCCCAGGAGCTAATATTTGCAGAATCAATAGTTCAAAGGTTATACTAGGTAATGGTCGCATAAAAAAGAAAATCAATTTTTGCGCATTATGCTTGGTTTTCTCAGAGAGGGTCACATATATTGAGTTTGTTCTCGGACTAGAGATTGTAGAATTGCATCTTCTGAGAGGCAGCCTACACTAGGATAACCATCCATGGACTCGGTCCGGTGCGAGTGAGATACGCTGCACGTCATACATATCATAAGATTTGTACGTGTGCAAACGTGAAGTTCCACATTACAAATTTAAAAATTTTACTTTTTGAGAATGGCCAAGATTTCAGTTTGACTCTCTGAACATCTGCTGTTCTCTCAAAGCTAATCAACAATCCTGGATTCATTCTATTGTTATAACACTATGTGTGGTGCAATTTCTTACCATCCGCCGCCCGAATGCATCAAGGCAAAACACAAGCAGTGCTTCTCACTGAGTGACTTAAAGTGTGGAGTCGGTTTTAGGAGATTTACCTGGTAAGCAACAATAAATAGGTTGTTTTTTTGCCATTATCTCTGACATGCTTTCTGTGATAAATTTATAGCGGCTGATGCTCAGCACACATCTGACCGTACGTTGAAATTGTTTTTTTCGAAATGCCTTATATCCTGTTGCACACTTAGCGAAGTTTGTATCCTTTAGTACTACATCCACAAGGCATGTGTGGAAGCCAACGTTTATGAATTCAAAACCTTTTCAGAATTAAATCCGGTTGTCAAGAAGTACATTCTGGTCAGAGTATATATAAATGGTGGTTTGCAGTCTTGTACACCATAGTTAACATGGGACTGATTTGGGGAATTTCCCCAGGCTGTTGAGCATGTGCAGTTACATGACCACAAGTGCACATGGTCTTATCCTTTTACATTGCATTTGTCAAGGAAGAAACTAGCAAGGAATCCTGACCAATCCATCGTTTTCTTGACCCAACCCTGCCCAACCCAAAACACCTAATTCGTGACAATTTTGTAGGTACATGATCGGAGGAGATGCCAAATACATTTGACAACCGACAAGTTCCATACCATGGGGAGGTATCATGACCTCAGTAGATATGTTCAGTAGGCATCGTGGCCTACAGTGCATCCTGGCACTGATATTAATGCACCATGGCAAACGCGAATACCAAGTGCACCGTGGGACACACAACGGCCTGGCACCCCCCAGTACCTGCCAGAATTAGTCCAAAGGCTCATAAAATATTATCCTCTGCATAACGCGTGCCAATAGGTTAAGGACTATGTTAACCCAATAGTTTTCTCCTTCTAGGTGGTGTTTATTCACATATTTTGCAAACATAGGTGGTAAAAATATGCCCTCCAATGCAAAACTACGAAGATAAATTTGATGCAGTGCTGTCTCGCATATCATCACAAAGTACAACAAAAAATAAAACAGCAAGTAACATCTTTATTGATGTCTGCATTGAATGTACAATTAATCTGTTAACTCTCTAATAGGGTTACCCCAAAGAGTTGTAGCTACTTCAAAAGGGATCACTTCTTCAACTCTGATTAAGAATACTGTACATATCCCACGGACCCACTCTATGATCCTTGTGGTTTAGTAAAATTCGTAGTGACCTTACTTTTTATTGATGTGTTAGTGGCACAACCCAAGTTTGAATTGAGACCAAGTGTGCGTGTGCGTGTGCGTGTGCGTGTGTGTGTACGTGTGTGTGTGTCGTGCATGTTTGCTCTTTGCTGATCTGTTTCATGTGTGCACAATTAGTTTACCAAGGGTTAAACATGCATATTTTTAATTTAATTATTTATCTGATATGCAGAGTGAGACTCAATCCAAGGTTAAACCTTTGAAGGCTGGGTAAACTATTATTACTTGCAGTTGTTCATTTCAGTATTATGCTGATGCATCTTAATTCTGGATATAATCTTGTACAAGGATTTTGTACAGGTTTCTAAAGGTGAAATTATTGTCATTAAAGGAATTTTTGATAAAGAAAATTGATGGTAAGTATTTTGTGTGTGTGTGATTCAACACTTAGCGAACAGGTTAAATTAACGACTTGAAGGGAAGAATGCTTTGCTGAGTGATTTGGAATTTCTGACTGCTGAAATTGTTGAGAAAAGCAGTCTTTTTCCATGATGAATCAATGTTTCAGGCGAATGACTATGAAAGAGCCCAATGGGGCATGAGAGATGACTGTATGCTTGTTCCAAAGAGTAAGAGCTAGGGCAGGGATCAAGGTCTCTCTTTGCATCTGTGAACAGGATGGCTACTTGCAAATTGACGAATAAAGAGTTTCCAGAGAAATCATGAAGTTTTCTAATCTAAAGCAAAATGCTAGAGCCTCTATTGAGTATGGTGAAAACAAAGATGGTTATTGGACCTCAGAAAAGTTCATGAAACAATTGAAATACTGTGTTGATATAGCTGAATGCAAGTATTCACAGTAGAGGGCTACAAAGTGGTTTGGATTTTTGACAATTCCAGTTGTCATGGTGCATACGCTGAAGATGCACTAATTGCGTACAGAATGAACGCTAAGCCAGGAAGGAAGCAGCCAATTATGAGGGATACAGTGTGGCAAGGCAAAAACACAGCGTATGTGTTCAATGCTGGCATCCCAAAGGGTTGATCAGAGTTTCGATAGAGGGGGAAGTATCAGCCTGGTATGAAGTTAGGTGGATACCGTGCTGAAAGTTTTCACTTTCTCGCTAGCGCTGTTGTCTCAAGCTATTTCTCAAGTTATATCAGATATCAGGCCTGCAGATATCGAGATGAATGACCTCCAGGGTGGGAATGACAAACTTTTGACAAGTTTGAGTTCCAGTGAGTTACAACATCAGAAAAAATGCGAGAAGAATTGGCCTGGGACTCTGACTTCAAGAATTGAACAATTCTAAATAGTAAAGGTTATATCTGCATCTTCTTACCAAAGTTCCAGTGCGAGTTGAATCCTATAGAACGAGTGTTGGCTCAGGCAAAGCAATATACAAGATTGCATTGTGACCATTCTATTGGTGGACTTTTGGCCCAATGTTCCCAAAACTCTTGACTCTATGACTGAGGAAAACATTACATATCATTATAGGAAGGCTAGGCACTATATGTATGGATACCTCCAAGGTTTAACTGCATGGTGGACCAGAAAGAAAAAGAACAAGTTAAGTACATAAAAAAGATACACACATCGCACCGTAGAATAGCAGACACTGTAATTGACCAATAAAAGGTCATTTTGATTAAGTTCTGAAATTTTGTTGTGTACTATTGTCTAGAATATGTGTAATGATTTTAGTCTGATGTGCTCCTATTGCTGATTTTTTGAAACTTTGTCAAAATTGTAAAAAATTACAAACATTTGCAACAAAATTTTTCCAAAAACAACTCTGTAATTTTGTTATGCTAGTTGCAAAGACTTCATATAAAACAGCAAAGTTGGCTAAAGGCCAATGCACAAGCAGTTGAAAGCAGCGAAATGTTTTTTCAGGGTAATTAGTAAATTGTAGATTAAAAACGTTAATTAGGGTGGGGCTTACAAGGGGGTGTAGCTCAGTTGCAGCACAGTGTGCCCTGAAGTTGCAGTTTATGCCTGGTGGCACTATAGGGGGCATGCTCCTGCGATGAACTAGCCACTCTTTGGGAGTGTATATTTGCACAGCTCTAAGGGCCTGCCAAGTGCACAAGCATGCTGGCTCAGCCAGATAGCATTACCGATATTAGTCTGGCTAATTAATGGTAGCTCAAAGAGTTTGGTTTCAAGAAGAAAGAGACTATAAGGCAACAGGAGATATGACATACTAGTGGGTTTTTTTTTCTTAACCTGATATGATTTGTACAGTTTTTCATTGCTCAACAGGCAAGCACTAATGCAACCACTGGCTACTCTACAAATTGACAACTGGGTCTCAGTCTGGGACAAGGGATACGCAACCAGTGGCTACAAACACGACGACTAGTACCAACCAACACACAACAAGGTGTGTTATACCATCGCACCTTGTGCAGCGGTCATCCTCTATAGCCGCTATCATAACATGTTCAATACATGCCTATCTTAGCTTTCTGTTAAAGGCAGAATACATGATGAGCTTATACTAGTAAAACACTGTTAATGGTGCAGCTCACAGTGTATATGTTACATACATCCTTTCAAACAAGTCCCACAAATTTATGCACATCAGCCAGGAAAAGAGATTTCAAACTCTTAGTGAAGTTTCCAGGAATCTTCTACGTAATAGTAACCCTTCCTATCAGGAGCTAGCTGCCATACAGATTCAGAGCCCATAGAAAAATTTACTAGGTTTCCACAGACACAAAGATGTGACAGATACTCAAGGATCACACAATATACGAAGTGTAGAACTAGGAACTCTTCCTCAACATGCAGGCAAAGGAGAAACTGGACAAAACTGCCATCATCTGGTCCAAGTAGCTCTTTCCTTCCAGGCAAAGGAAACTAAAACGTTGAGCAAGTAAAACACTTATGACAAAATAATGCATCCGCTGACAACCTGGTAGGCAGATCTATTATAATCAGGTTGGTTTAAGGAAGCCTCTACTGCCAATCTATCAATTTCTACCAAAAAGTTTCAGCAAACAGTTAAAGATAAATTATGAACATGATGTCAGGGACAAACCAATGCATGATCTGATACTGTGATACTTGTTTCAGATCCTGTTATAAGTGATAACTGAATAGATTCAGCCACTCTCCTATGCACAATCAACTTTTCTTGCATGGCTTATTACACAGTATAGTGTACATGTACCTCACTGAGTCAATAGAGCAAAGAGTGGCACTTTGTCTTGATTGTGATGACCAATCTCAATATGTCTGATCTCAGCGACTATTGTAGTGTCATAGACACATAGACACCTCACCTTGCAGATCATTATTAAAAAATGACGCTAGTAAGTAATATCTCATATCATGCTTACTGTCCTAATCTCTGAATTACCAGAGCTCTCTAATAATTATGATTGTCGATATGGACATAGCGAGAAGTGAAGAGTAACAATGTTGCATGAGGCGACTATTGAAGCTGGTATAATACACAACAGGAAGGTTAGTGGCAATAATAAGAGCTAGTATACCACAATAGACTTTATAAAGTTTACTCTTTACGCCTGCATGTCGTGAACATGCAAATGTGTGTGTAGCCAATTTCTTCAGTGATAATTGCTGAAGAAATGTGTAAAATAAATGGGGTTCTTTCTCAAGAGTTTTTACTTCTTTTCCAACAAATAATCAAAGGGGCATCTTGAGAGACAGCCGCTTATCATGTCTATAGCCACAGAAATTAATTCAATCATTTGTTAATTTATTGAAAGGTGATTACACAATAACAATTTACACTCAGTTTATTATGCTACCGTAATATAAGTATATTTGCATTGAAAATATTCTGTATGTTAAATTTTAGCAATTTACAATCGCAATGGAATATATTTTGTAACGGTGATTCAAATTGTTTAATTTCGCAAATGGTGATGGTTACAAATATTTACCAGGGCATATTTTAGTCAAAGTATAGTTGCTGAAAATGGTCATTTAACCAAGTTTGCATAATGGTGCCAGTTAAAGTAGCCAGTGAATATCACTGCATAAATTATGTTGTTAGCAGATATGCACGATCATTTCAAATTTTCTTGAACCAGATTTCAGATATTTAGATCAGATAATTTTGTATTAATGACTATACGGGAGTAACTTTGGCCAGCTCTTACATTACTGTTTATTTCTACAGGAGTGCCAAGGGCTGAAACGCTACTCTTACCTTCCAAGTTCAAGATGACTGGCATTCAAGAGCTTATTTTTCCGTCCAGAATTTGCCATTAATGTATTTGTAGCATACGGTCATTCCAATTGTTAAAATTAATAATAAATTTTTTAAAAATTAAATTAAAAAAAAAAAAAAAATTAACCCTTTTTCTACTTCCTTATAGAATCTGCCTGGGACAATTTGTAATCTTTGTGATGAAACAAATCCAATACACTCTTTTTTTTGCTGGGCAGATGACGACAGAATTTGCCAAATTGATGTAAACTTGGTACATAATCAAGGTATAGGGATCATGTTTGTTAATGTATTATTATGTCGTGTTAATTACTACACAATAGACTGATATTACGCTTTTAATGTTAGTACAGCCCTGACTTCTGCATGCTTGTAAAGGAAGTCTATCAAGACATCCTCACTATTTAAGTTGTGTTTTTTATAAGGGCTGTTCAGTCTACCAGTCTACCAATCTATCTAAGTCAGTGAAAGTTATCTTGAGTGCTTGCATGCTAGTGTGCAACTTGTTACTAGTTGGCTCCCTCAAACTTGAGGAGGTGCCATTGCATGCAACTCAGTGTAGACTCATATTTGTACAGAAGCATAAACTCTCTTCGCTTTACTTCTTACGCGTTGAACAAGTAATGACGTCATAAGTTGTTCATATGTACAATTATGCATATTCATACGTGTATTCTTCAGTACAGTAAAAATGGATCAGATCATGACAAAATACCCCTTCAGAAGGTTCGTGGGTGGCACTAACGCAAACAAGCAACCTAGATCTATTTATAGTGAAGATGAACTTGGTAAGCTGTTATAAGCACTAGGCAAACTGAAATGTTGTTTATAATCCATGTACTAAGTTTAGATCAGCTGATCAGTGTGCATAGTAGCTATACATGTGCCTGGGTTAAATATGAAGTGGGATTTTAAGGGGAAAGCAGCTGTTTCGTTTACTTCTGGTCTAGCGCCTGAGCATAGTACAGAATGGCTGAATCAGTCAGCAAAACAATGAATGAGCAAGAAAGCAGCAGTCAGACTCATGTTGAAGAACCCAAATCTGTAGGACACCCTAGAAAACACAGTCAAAGACTCCAAGAATGCCAAGTGCTTATCGAGAGAGTTAGCAAATGCACGGCCTTTATTGGTGACAGCAGGTCTTTTGAACCTGTGTGCAGCCTCCAAATCCCCAATTCATGTCTCATGAAGTGGCACAATGCTGTTCAGATTGAGGGAAGTAGCTATGTTGATGAGCTCAACAGGATCATACACTTGAGAGTGCTAGGCTTGAGGATAATCTTCGTAGATAATATAGTAGCTTGGTTGCTCATGTGTGACGTGCTTCTGGAAGTCAAGTAAGGGATAATCTGTTGGATGGTGATGTTATTGATGCTGTTGGGAGTTCTGAGATTGTGCGATGTGGTGATGTATTGATAAAAATGACCACCTGTGGTCATTTTTATGACCACATTGGTCAATATATCTATATATGCCTCATGGTCAATATCACATTGACTCCTGGAGTCAATGTAATATTCTAGAAAAGATGAAAGGGAGAGAGGTGGAAGTACTTCGAACTGTGTCAAATCAACCAGAAAAGAGCTTACCAGTGATCTGGAACTAATTCAGCTTGAACACAGGGCTGTGTGTCTATCATTTAGGAGTTGTTTGTCAGATGCTTTAAGCCAGTTGGTGAGCATTGAATTGGTAGCATAATGTTCCTAAGTGATTACTCAATACATAAATATTATAGGTGAAAGAGACTTAGCTTAAAGATCATAAGATAATGGTAAAGCTTAGTGGGGATGGAGCAAGTTTTCAAAGTCTTCTAAGTATGTCCTTTTATCTTTCTGCTTTCCTGGATTTGCTACTGATGTACTTGCAGCTGCTGGTAAGTAAACTGTTTATGAGTTAACATTAAAGTACATGTACATAATATTATACACATTGTTAATTGTAGGCAATCACACTTTTGCTGCTGTTTGAGGTGGCGAAGACTATGATTTGCTATGAAAGGCTCTCAGCACCTGTTTTTGATGAGATCAATAATGTAGCTGACCTCTTCATTATTGTTGATGGCCAAGAGTGGGAGATAGAGCTGGTGTTTGGATCTGACATGAATGCAACTTGACTATCAATAATATTTTCTTCTGCATACATGTGCAGTCGGGTAATTTTTCCCCTTTTTCTGGTAGATGCTTATCGTGATAGGAATCAATGCAGCAAACTTCACCTATGCTTGTTTATGGTGTACGATAAATTCAAGTGAAAGGTTACAGGAGTATGACAACATGTGTGGTATGTTGTAGTATATTAGATTCATTTATCTCATACACTGCCAGTATTACTGAGTCCAAGCTGTATGGAATCGTGTGCATGCATATAACTTTAAATTTTGAACTATTAAAGGTTAAGGAATAGAATTTAATCCAGAGGAGGAAATGTATGGCTTGTAGCTGTGAGTTTGTTCAAAATTTTATTTCTTCTTTTCTTTGTCTTTCTTCCTCAGGTAATCTTTTCCTTTTGCTCTCTTCCTTTGCCTCTGTCTTAGCAGAAGTGTCGTTGGTTGCTTCTTCTCTCTTGGAAGTGTATTTCTCTTTCTGGTTGTTTACAGTTTTTGTTTAATTGTTTGGCTATAATCTTACATCAGTTAGACCCCAACCTCTTGCCAAAGGATTAGTGGTGGGCTAGACCCTATATTGGCCACCCCCATTGTATGACTGTCTCTTATTAATTATATAAGGCTGACCAGTGGTTTGTCACGTATACGCTAATAGTTTTTAGAATCTGGTAAGACTGTCTGCTTGTGGGTTTGAAATCAGTTGAAGTTCTGAATCATTGAAAAGGGATGGCCAGAGAGGCAAAAGAGCTAGTACCTGAGGACACTTAGAACATCATCAAAGCTCGTACCTTAGAGTTTCTCAAAGAGAACTGTACAAAGAGTTGTAGAAGCTGCAAGTACCACCTTGGATCCATTCACCCTCCTCTTCTAATCATTCCTATTAACCACCTTGTCATCAAAGAGCTTCATCTCCTCCTTAGGATATCCTAGTACGGAATCTAATTCTTCTCATGGACCAGTGGGATCATCGCAACAGGGAGCACCGTGGAACCGTCACGAACAACATCCGTAAACTGGAGTCGGCAGTGCGATCCTGTGGTTTGTCATTTGACATATGGCAACCAAGAGATGCAGATGGCAAGACTATTTATTGTCGATACAATTGGATTTCGCTCACTAGAGGTGATGTGAAGAAACTTCTACGCATACTCTCTAAGCATTTTCCAGTGCTGCTTGCGGTGACCATGCCCCAGATATGATACAACTCTGGGAGGTTTGTACGTGTACAATGTCTCATGTTATTTATTATTGGAAACGTACTTGAAATATTTAGAACTTTGATGATGTCTACAAAATTGCATCATCACTATAACCACCACAAACTGAAAATGACGGTTTTCACACTAAGGTATGACCTTAAAAATTGTATTCAATTTCAATCATCTGATAATGGCTAAATTTATACAGGCAAAGAAGTGGGTTGAAAGTTTCCTCAGGATGAGAGATTGCTATGAGGGATTCCAGTCAAAGAATGTCACACCATACATGCACTGCATGGTCTACCATCTCCCAGCAATGTTCAGAAAATTTCGCACCATCAAGCAATTCTCAGGCCAAGGTATTTCACAATAAAATTAATATTATTGTATGCATGTTTATTATCCTGATGTCTTCGTTCCAATACATTAGGTCTCGCTTTTCGTAGTCTGTTGCCAGAGAAATACAGTTTCTTAGCTTGGAAGTTAATCGAGAATTTAACCATAGATAATTAACACTACGTACCCGGGATTGGAAACGCCTATACTTCGCAATACAAATTTTATTTCCGGTTGATCGCAATGCGCATTGTGGTTGAATTCACGACTTTGCGCCGTACAGCTGCATAGTGCAGGTTGCCAGGTAGGAGAAGAACAACGAAAAACTTGTCTTTAGTAGCAGTTGACTGCAAATGTAAGTGTAATGTAGAGTAGCTTTAGGCTACAATGACTGTAAATTGTTTTTATCTATTAAAAATGAAATTTGGAAATGAATTTGTTTATTTTCAATGCATTAATACCAGCACCTGCTAATTCTTTTTGTTAAATGACGATTCTTTCTGTACCTGTAATTGCTTCTAGGGACTATTAAATTAATTTTTGCTGCTTCGAATTAACTAGAAATTGTTTTGGGCTTGAAATGATGAGCATTTTAGATGTCTAGGTCTATTAATGAGTACTACAGAGGCTTAAGTTGAAAGATGTCAAACATATAGCCTACTTTCTGTACCTATAACTCTTTGGTAAGAGGACTGAAAGCATATTTATTAGTATTAATATATGGAGTAATGCTTAGAGTTTGGAATGGTGACAAAGTTTAATTGCATGCATTGCTATGTACAAGAAAACTTGTGATGCTTTTGTTGTATGTAGCTAGTGTATAGTTAAATATTTTAATGTGTTACAGATGGGGCGCAAGATTCACCTGTGCAACAAAAAGAAATACTACCCTCCTTGATCTACTTCTCAGCCTTCAACTTCTGTTGAAGATACTGAGTCCAAGTCATCTCTCATTGTTTCCATTCCTCTGGAAAAATTGAGACTTCCCCAATCAACTGTAGCCTCAGCTCACCGACCATTGACCACTTCCTCCAATCCTCATTCTGCCTCCACAGTTTCAACAAATTCCATTGACGTTATTGAGTCCAAGTCATCCCTTATTGTTTCCATTCCTGAGGCTCAGAGTTGTAACATTTCAACTCCAAGGAACATCTTTGAGTTTGCACCTGTGGAAACCTTAGAGAAACTTTACTATCGAATGAAATCCTGTGGCATCCCTTCAAATGGTATTGTATAACATTTTTATGCATACAATAAGTTAACAATCATGGAATATTTGTAACTTTCCTCTTTTTTTTCTAAAATACAGAATAGATTTTCAACTATGTACCAGATTGCGCGATCAATCTTCCCTCTCTCTATACGGGACCAAATGGTGCTACATGTGTGGAATACAGCCTTCGTATTAAACCAGACTTCTCCTGGGTACTTCACTACAGAGAATCAGAGATAACTGTGGAGAAAACCCCCATGATGCTTGCTGTCCCAGCATTTCTAGCCTCAATCTCCTCCATTGGTACAATTGATGAGAATGATATCTGAGTGTACGGTGTGTGTTGGGAATGGGGACGAACGATTTCTTACTCTAGCTGCTAAAAGGAAAGGACATTTCAATGATACTGGAGGTATGGTGTATTAATTTATATTTAACTGTATAGCTCTGTTTAAGAAAGGAAGTGTAAATATTCTAGGTGGTATATAGCACAGGGTCATTGTTTATACACTCTGGTGAGTGATACAGAGTGTGAAAATCAAGTTTCCATAGTAACACTCAGTTTAAAACTTTTCTTATAATATTGTGCAGGATGCCCTGTTGCTTCTGTAGAGAGTAAGCTTTTATCAAGCCCAACTGTGAGGCACTCCAATTGCCAGATATTGTGTGCCAGCAATGCATATGAACGGTGTGAGAACTGTTCGCATTACCGCAATTCCCTCCGAGCCACTTGCAGTAGACTAGCCCTCAGTAGTTCAAGTACTGCTCATGATCCTGTTGCACCTACAAGTCATGTGAACTTCAGATACTTGAACAATGACCAATTAAAGGAACGACTGCAGAACCTTGCCGAATTGAAGCATGAGACTGATACCAAATTGCAGAGGCTTCGTTCCAAAGTGGTTGCAGTAGCAGAGAGAGAGAGTATTGTTGTTGATGAAGACCTACACAAAGATATTACAACCATCATGCAAGAATGTAGTGAAAATGCTCTTGCCTCCCATCCTGTAGGATCTTTTGCTGAAATATTTTGGCAACAGCAGTTGCAAGCCGACTCAGTCTCAAATCCATCTCAGAGACGGTATCATCCACTCATGATCAAGTGGGCATTATATCTGAGGCACCAGTCAAGTCAGGCCTACGAAACACTACGTGAATCAGGTTGTATTGCTCTACCCTCACAGCATACCCTGCGTAACTATACGCACTTTATTGACAGTACCATTGGATTTTCCTCCGATGCCGACAAGAATCTCATGGAAACCGCCAAGCTAGACACTCTTGAAGACTTTCAGAAATGTGTAGCAGTAATCATGGACGAGATGCACATCAAGGAAGATCTTGTGTTTCGTAAGCACACAGGTGATCTTGTCGGCTTTATTGATCTCGGATCGATTAACAATCTACTCTTGGATTTTGAGAGGTCTCTTGAGCGAGATGACCACGATGATTCTTCACCACCACTGGCAAATCCATGCTAGTCTTTTTTGTAAGAGGGCTATTCATCAATTTGAACTACCCCTATTGCCAATTCGCCTGCAAGTCAATCTCAGGTGATCTAATGTACAACCCATTCTGGGAGACTGTTTATCGTTTGGAGAGGTGTGGATTCAAGGTCATTGCTGCAACAGCCGATGGAGCATCACCCAACCGTCGCTTCTTCAAACTTCACCTTCAGGCAGACTCTAAGCTCAGTGACACATGTAAGATACCAAATCCCTTCACCAATGAAGAAAGATCAATCCACCCTATCTCCGATCCCCCTCACCTTATCAAAACAACGAGAAATTGTTTTGCCAGTAATGCACGGATTTTGTGGGTAAGTCTAACTACATGCATATACCCGCTAACATAAAAATGTTAATATTTTGTTTTACTTTGTAATAATACAGTGTAATGGCAAAGAAATATTGTGGTCACACATCATCGATCTCTACATGAGAAATTGTACTGGTCTTTCTCTTGTTCCACTGGACTGTGCATGTGGAGCACACTGTGGTATGTGAAAAAAATCAGTATTTGCGCACTCATCATTGCATACGTGTCATACTTTAATTCCTTCCAACCTCCTCTGCCTCTGACTCTTGCCACCTGCTGAAATTGCCGAACTTCACAATGAACTTTAACTGTGATTCATCTTATGATTCTAGTGTTCTGAGTTTGCAAAATGCTATTTATTTGATTTTTTTTCCCGACTAAAGTACAGTATGGTCCTGACTTTCTGTGTACTACTTGTCATAAGCTAAAGTTGAGAGAATGTTTATTGAAGAATTTAAGCAAACATAGCTACAAAGAATAATACAAATAATTATGCTAGCAATGATGGAAAGATCTATGCTTGTAAAACTTGTCAATCAGTCTTGATCCAAAGTAACATGTATTTATTGCCCAAACCAAATGGGTTGAAATCAGCCAGAAGCCAGAGCTAGCGAAAGATCGTAAACAAATGAATTGCAAGAAAAAGTTATTAAAATATCCTATCAATGTGCCTACAAGAATAGATACTATAGATGCGTTCACAGCATTGCCTCGATTGTCTTCCCAATTTAAATGAGCATATCTACAAAGGGCACGAAAGGTTTGGCTATGTAATTCCTAAGAAACTGCATTCCAGTGGTTGAATGCAAATGAAGTGTTCATCCTCAGACAATTTTTAATAATATACACCAACAGAATGGGTGTGATCAGCAGGTGTGGGCCTCAGGCTTAGTGGTTAGGGAAACTGAAACTTTGTAGATATGCATCTTGCGAAAGCCTCAGATATCAGGACCTACAGGTTTTTGTAGAATGCTGCATGTATTCTTTCAATACCAATTATTTAATCTCGGTAGGTAGGCCCAGATCTTTCAAGAATGCCACCAGGAGAAGCCATATGAGTATAACTTATGAATGAACGATATGTTTTTATGAAGTTAATAGCAAAGAAATTACCATAATTAACAAAAATGTTTAGTGAAGTACCAGAGAACCCCTCCCAGTAATTGATGAAATTGAAGTTTTTGTCAGCAGGGGTCTATCTGTGTGAATGTAAGTTGAGCAGCTTGCAGAATGCAAGTTGTACAGCTGAGAGGGATAAGTGGGAGGAGGAGCATGAGGCAAACAGAAATAGAGACCAAGAGAGGACGGATTTTTCCTCAATGCTACACGGGCCACAGACTCATGAATCATGCTGCTCCAGCTGTGGCCACTAATTCTGAACAAAACACGTTGTCAGTGTGTGGCCACTTTTAAAGATGCCATGGAATTGTCGACTACCTTGCATATATTTTGCCATTTGGCCATGTTGACCAGACTGACGATTTAACAGCATGACATGCATGCAGTTTGATTTTGTTCGGGCTGAGACTATAGCAGTTTAATCACATAGAGAACCTTAATGTTTAGATGGCCTAATCATTTTCCTCTAACTTCACTGATTGCCTAGTTGTACATTACCTCCTAGATATATATATATATATATAGATAACTAAGAGTTAAGAGCAGTGAATGCAATGGTACTAAGTGGTCAAATTAAGACGTATTATTTTGCTCAAATTGTCAAAGATCACAATCAAGAAGAAAGAGACTATAAGGCAACAGGAGATATGACATATACTAATAGGTTGTTTTTATATCCTAATTCATGGGCGACAGTTATTTCTCATAGAAATATCAACTATAATATGGAGATCAACGAAATTTACAAAGACTAACACCTAAGCTGCATCCTTCATGTCAACAGGAGCATCGAGTGCTCTAGTAGTCAGCTAAGGATGCAAGTTCTTTGTTTGAGAACTTCGTAGTGAGAGAGTTTCCATTCAAAAAGTACTTGTCAATGTCCAAGGAAACATTTTTGGAAAATAGCAGACATTGGAACTATGCAAGACGATACCAATTCTGACTTGAGTTTTGAGTCACAATAATCTAGTAAGTACTAATGCTAGTCATTTGAAAAAAATTGCCATTTTTTGTTGTTCAGGGAAGTACTGTATAATTTTCATATCGAGTAAAGTGAATTTCAATATGGTATACAAATTATAAGTTGAATATAATTGTATAGGTTTGACTGATAATTGAGTTGGAGGAGAAGCTGGAGTACAAAAGAGGTGCATGGGGCCCAGCCAGAAAAAATGGCAGATGTGAAATTATAAACATGGATGAATTAGCATGCAGTGCTTTGCATACATTCTTTCTAGTGTGAATACACTTTGTTTTCTTTTGTAGACATTAGTGCTGTAGCCATACTTAGGAAGCTACATTACATTATAGTTTACAGAATGGTGAGGAGAACGAGAAAGCGAGTGCATTATACTTATAACGACCATTTTTTTTACTTGACAATGAGTCTTTTTAGGGCTCTTCGTGATAGTATGGAGACTGATAAGGAAGGCGTTTGTACCAGCTAGGTCTTTTATACGAAATTGTGGCGAGTTTTGAGACATAAATCACTTTCAATACTGTTGTAGATGGAGAAAACCCATTAAGTAGGTGTATACTCTGCTGATATAGTAAGCTGGACAATAGTGATGAATCCAAGTTCATCACTGAGTACTATTAGTTCAAGGACTTGTTAACAGGACCATCGTCATGTTATCCTTGTGGCAATTCCAGAGCACCTTAATTACAGAATCTTGAGAGTGTGATTGAGGTATGCAAACTATAGTGCATGTGTTTCAGTTAGTTGTTTCTACTATTATATGGATGTTTGGATATAGAAGGGTCATGTTCTACGGGTCTTGTCCCAGTGTCATTGCAGTAAGAAGCAAGACAAATCTCCATGGTCCAGCTCACGTGTGTTAGGGGGCCAGTACTTGGTCAGTAAATCTTGAATTCTGACCCATCTATTTATTGTATGACACACATTTGTATGGTTACTTCAATGCAGTGAACAACAACGAGGCTACAAAGAAGTGATACGCAGAACTGCTGAAAAAAGCATACAGACTTCTGTTGATGGTGAGAAGCTTCCTGATTACTCAAGGAAAGAAAAGAGGATGTAGATACACAAAATTTGTAGGATCATAACAATTAAGGTATACGGTAAATAATCTACAGGTGTATTATTTTCATAGTGGGTCATTGTACGACACAATTCAACAGCAAATGCCTATCACACTACTGCGGCTCAGACTGCTCATAGTGTAGCTCAGACTCGAGAACTAGCCTGTACCAAGGAGATTATTCCCCAAGTCCTAGCCATGTGGAGGTAATCATGTGATTGTATACTGTACATGATGCATATATTAATACAGGTCTTCACATCAGTGACGTAGCTTACGATTTGCCAATTCCAGCTACATTACTCGTACACTAAAGAAAGGCAAATTTTGCCCTGCATCAGACTTCATGTTTTCCCTGATTTCAGAATTAAGTTATTTGTGCTAACTCCATTTCCTCTGGGTATTTAGTTCACCTCACACCTGCTGGAAGTGAGGACACAAGGTACCACTATTGTTTGGTCAATTCAAAGTTATGTGGCATGGTAGGTGGCAACAAAGCAGCCTAGGCACAGCTAGTAATGTTGGGAAAGAGATGAAGAAAATTGCTTCTGAAATGCACTGCTAAAACGTAACAGTCTATTCGTTATAAATTCTCTTTAGATTTGCTCAGATAGTTGCAGCATCTCAGACATAAAACAGGAGTTTTGAGAGAAATGGTAAACAACAGAATGAAATTGTTTTATGTAGCCAAGACAAAAAAATCGCAAGCTGTCCAGGATGTCATAAAAGAGCTTGATACAGGGCCAATTGAAGAAATCTCAGGAATGTATCATTTGCTGCTAGTACATAATTCAAACACAACACAGACACAACTTTGACCATAAAGTTGATGACAATCCTGTTTATTGTACCTAATCATATAATCAAGCCAATTGCTGACAATTAGGTTTCTCAATATTATAACACAATGTATTATCACTTGATGTACTTGCCTGCATGTCTTCCAACTAGAAGTGGAAAGTCAGTCTACTATTGGATTTTGCCAACAGTATTTGATATACTTTTTGACAAGATTCAACAGTTAATGGTACTGGTAGTCAGTCCTCTGGTTGCTCTTATCCTCGGACTCCTAGACAGCTATGTGCATTGCTAGCGGGAGAGTTATGGGCAGTCAATTTTGGAGTCAATTTTCCTCTTAACGTTGAAACAAAGGTGAGGATCTTGAAGCTTACATATGTTGAAATTTCTTGTAGTTTAGGTTTACAAGCTACTAGTATGTGTATATTGCACAAGTTTTTCTCTTCAATTTTAATTACCAGTAGTACTGTATACGTACTATACTGTATATGTACGTGGCACGAGCTCAATAATTTCACGTGACTTGTGGTTTGTACTAGTTTCAGACTCGATATGAATTTTGCTGGGTCAACGTTACATGCCACAGTCGATAAGCCCTTGCTAACATATATTTTGAAAATGGTTCAAAAAATTGGTGTGGGATGTGATCTGCATCACATCTATCTTGTAGATCTCTAAGCATCGTACCCAGTTGAAGAAGAGTTCAACACTCATCTATGACATGGATAGGCGAATGGCTATCCATTTAGAAAACTGTGGGGGGGGCATATATCGACTCCAATGTGAGTATATAAATGCATAACATTTTTTTAGTAGCTACTAAAATGGGTCAACTCTCCCTGACTTTGACACAATGCAAAATAATTATTAATGTTAATGCTGATACAACTCCCAAAGGAGCCAGTGGATCTGAGAAGTTTTATCTTAAACCATGCACTTGCTCCAATTGGTCTGATGCAACAGTGGTTTTCAGAAGATTCATGTAGCAATAGCTCTCTGGATAATCTTGTAAAAATTCCATCACAGCCAACCAACCACAGTTTAAGAGCTGGAGGTGTGACTGCCATGTTTCAAGCTGGTATTGCCGAAAACTTACTTGCTGAACGTACAGGACATCGCTCACAGCAATCATTCTACACTTATGAAAAAGACAAACTATGATGACAACTTGGTATCAGCAGCAGTGTATGTCAAGGGTGAGCAACTGTTTTCACTTCTCCTTTCTGAGTTTCAGCCCCTGAACTCAGTGTCTTCGACGTAGAGAGAGTCCTGAATTGCTTGTCACTTGAAAGATAATGAAGGACATAGTGTGGACTATAGGCAATAAGGAAGGATATCTGTATAATTATGGTCAAAATACCCATTTATCTCCTGATCGTTACAATCTTTGGCACAGACTACAGCCCTGGGCCCAGCGATATTAAACTGTTCTTCGAGACAGCTGGTGTAGCACCTATAGCTTCATACTTATTAGCTTCAGGTCTACGAGATTCTATGCAAGCTCCACTGGTTGCATTGAGCTCTAGATTCCAGGCAATGAAATTGAAAGGCAACTCAGTTCGAATTGCAGTTCTTGCCAGTACTTCAGAGATCTCTGAGCAGTTAAAGCTTCCAGCATCTATTGATTCCTCACAACAAATGGACAAGCTAACTGCTAAGACCTTAAACATGCAGACACACTGAACAGTTTATGGATGAACATTGCCACAAGTCATCTTATGTATTTTAAGTGAAGAAGTGCAACAAGCCAACATGTAGCTACTGCTCTGAGCATCCTATTCGACTTCCTCAAGAGATTTTCTCTTCTCTCTTATTTCTTCCCTTGCCACTGCTAGATTCAATAGAAGAACACTATCAAAAGTTCAATGATGTTAAACCAATATCAAATGTTGATCAACCCTCTCTTGTTGCAACACCTACAGAAGAGACAAGTCGAGGAAAGGAGCAACAATCTTAACTTAAACTTCACAAATAGGTTCAAGGCGCAAGCTAATTGAACGTGTTTTCTTGATTTTAAAAATTTTCAACACTAGACAGGAATCTGCACTAGATGATTATATCCAACTATCTGTCATGATGAAATATGACAATTGAAAAAAAAAAAAAATTGTTAATTTGCCGTAATAATATTATTGTTTGTGTTAGTAACTTAAGAAATTTTGGCAGATATGTTGTGAAACATTGGGAGAGATTGTGTAGTACTGTGACTCTACATGAGAAGAGAAAACCTGTGCGTCTGTCACCACAATGCTGTTAAAACCAAGAGAAGAGCCTCGTGTATACAACATGGAGTCTTCGATTGATTTAAGTTGGTTTTCATGCTCTCATGTGAGTAGGCCCTGGCACAAATTGCTCAAAATTTTGCCTAAATTTCTTTTCTTTATTTCCCACAGTGGAGTTGTTGTTCATTTCGCACCTGTATTCAGTTACTGTGGAATGGGTAAAGCTCGAGTCACTTGTATATGATAAAGAAGTCTGCAAACTCAAGAAGATAATACTATAACTATGTTACTGTTATTCTATATGGTTTTGTGCTCTAGTGATGGACAGAAACCTGTATATAAACATCCCGGTATAATGTAGACACCATGCAGGTTTTCTTTTGTTATTGTATATACCTGCTTTATTTGATTTTTGTTTTCTGGAACTGCTCATACCAGATATGTAGCAGAACAAATACTGTAAATTAAACACTGTTGTTTCCACACAAAAGATTCTGTGAACCAAACATGCATGTTAATTTAAATATGTGAAATTAACACAACGTACAAAGTGCATGGTGTGAACACTGTGGAAAGTAAATCAGTTTTTCGCGTGATTTTCACAATATTATTTATTTTTTGTAGTGAAATAATGTACATGGGATAAAGTAAAGATGTGGTTTCTTCAGCTTGCTGACAAATGTATGCTAAGCAGATTGTGTTTTGTGGACAAATTTACTGGGGAATGCATGTGCATTAATTGGAAAGTATAAAGATTCACTTGTACTGGGCGATGAAAATTATCACAGTTAACTCCAAAATAATATTCCTCAAATCTACAAGGATTATTGACAGAGACTATGTATGATAGAACTCTGATCCTCTTATACACTGCATATGTACAGGGGTTTCACACCAACACTCTGACATCATCCTGCCATACACCTGCCTATTCACCCAGTAAGGATATGCTCACAGACACCAGAGCAGAAGCAGCTCTTGTAGATCACCTCAAAGCCACCTATATATATTGACAAGCAGGAGCCTTTTGCGAAAAGTATGTATGTACAGTCTAGGCCATCGATTATGTTGTTATAAAATTGTTATTGTTTTCCTTGCAGTGTTATGACACTTAGTGGGCTCTAACCCGGTAAGAATCCATGAACACATGAAGAAGTGGGAGTTCGTGGACATGGAGGAGTTTCGTCCAAGGTCTACTCAGGATAAGATTGCTCCAGGTATGGACACTGAGAAGCTGGTGGTGTTCCCAGGGACCCTGGAGGTTTCACTACCAAGGAAACGCCCAATTTCAGACATCACCACCTGGGTGCAGTGCTATGCACGTTACACAGCAGGGATGGCCGAGAAGTTTCCGGATACAGTGCTAGGGTTCATGAGCCATCTCATAGTGGTGCTGCGAGCCTACTCGGAGGTTGAAGGAATGTGGTGGAGGGACTACGATGTGGCATTTTGGGATAAGATGGCACTAAGACTGAGTGCAACAAGGACACTGGAGAGGGTAAGAAGTTGCAGAAGTGGACAAGGGGACACCTATTTATTGTACGAGGTGGAGGGCACATTGATACATGGCAACCACCCTACGAGAAAGTACAACTGAAGGTGGTACTCTCAATAAACAGTTAACAGTATTCATTGTATCCTATAGATCAGAGGGCCCAGCACATGCAAGTGTTCCTCATTGTCCTTGTTTGGATGCTATCAGCACTGGCTTGCAGAGGAAGAAAGTGATAGTATCCTATGACAACATGTGCCACCTCAACAACTTAAAGGTAGCAAAGAACCCCCTACCACTTCCTGGAACTTTCAGCACCATGTGGCTTGATGTCAACAAGATCATTGATACACTTCAAATCAAAAATCACCTTGACAAGAGGTGTCACACTCTATAATATAGTCCAGATGCTATCAAAGAGCTGAATCCTGACCTCAACACAATGTGTTGTGAGCAGACATTTGCTTGGCTCTCTCGTTTTAAGAGGATTCTAGGATCAATGCCTAAAACTCACCACCATTTTTATCTACATAGGATGGTCTCTAGGCGAAACAAATATATAGAATACTGCTACTACAATGGCCGTAGACCACTTCTCCCTTCACTTAAGAAACCAAAATCTGACCACTAGATTTTTCTAAAATCTTTTTGTTATTCAGATTTACTTGTCTTTGTTTAATACTGTTGCTTGTTTTGTTTTTCTAAAAACCCATGCATGAGTTATAGTAATACTTGTGACGATCTTTGCCTATTGTAGTTCAGAGGTCTTGCACCCCTCATAAAAAGAGCCAGCGTAGAGTAACTACTAGCCCCACACTATAACTATAGTGCATTGTGGGCCCTAGTGAATCTGAATATCATTCAGGGAGCAGCCGGGCTACCCTGTAAGCTTATCACACAGTGGGAACCCCGAGAACCATGATAACTGGTTATCATTCTAATATTATGAACGAAATTGCCTTAAATATAGCATTGCATGGAAAATTTTTTGCTGAGATCTACTGACTGAGCTGAAGACACTTGAAACCAAAGTCAAATTACTGGTCAAGCTGTATTTACAGTACTAACATTACATACCGTACTGGCGTGTTGTTAAGCACATACTTTTATACTTTTACTTAAGCACATACTTTTATATTTCTACTGGAAGAAAATAGGCGCTTGACCAGTAATTTGACTTTGGTTTCCTTTACAATTCATAGTTTTGTACAGTTTCTTTTAATACATTTTCCTCTCTTTGTCAGGGCACAAAGACACTGAGGCCCTCTCCATGCATAAGTACCACTTTATTTAGAGTTTTAAGAGTTTCAGAGTTTTGAGTTCTGTATTTGCTTAACTTTGCATCTACTCTCATTTGTATCATCTGAGCACTACTCTCAGATCTGTGTCTATCACAGTTGTAACTACATTGTATATATGTATGCTATTGCTATTTTGAGCTAAGACATATTCGGTTAAGCTGAACTTCAGTCAATTGCATGACAAGAAGAGCCTGTCTCTCTAGTTGACTGCTAATCAGTTTGTATAAGTTTGCTCAACAAGAAAGAACTCAACAAGTAGCATATTCCTGCTGAAACATATCACACGAAATAAAGAAAAGAAACAACAGCTCAAAGAGTCCCCTTTCTTTGGGAAAAAGAAACCTGTTGAATTTAACTACGATTCAGAGAAGCTTGAGAATGTAGTGAAAGGAACTACAAAGATTTCTGGAAAGAATTTTAATGTTTCAAAATAGACTTTCAGCAGAAAGAGGGTATTGACATTGAGAAATTCTTCAAATGTCTGAGGTGTGGATCTCGTACTGAACTCACTGAAGGTACTGAAGTGCAATATTGCAATCAAGAATGTGGAATTTTAAACATGTCGAGCTTCTACGATACGCAGGCACTAAAGAGTTAAACTTGGTTCCCTTTCCTCCTTGCCAGTATAGGATGTTTCTTTACTCAGGAGTGCCTTGGACTCTCTCCCAGCTGCTATTAACACTTAAATTTATTCCGGTAAAATCTTAACACTCCCCTACCTTGACTGTGAGTGTATATAACACTGATTTATTGGCTTATTGTTGCAGTGATATCTTGTTTGCTAGTTATGAATATGGAGATAAATCAACTTGATGACTCTGTAAACATGATAATGCTTATTAACAACCCCCCCCTTACTTGAAAACAACTAAGACGCTTCAGTGTATTGACATATTACTGAATCCAGAACTAAATGTTATTTGTGCTCGTGTGCCATTCAATGTAAACCAGAATTCTGTATTGTTGTTGATGTGGGCAAGTTAGCTTAACCAAAAGATGTTGTGTGTGACAATATAGGAGTGTGGAAATGGCAAGGAAACTACGTATGTGGGTCACTGTTGATGAAGTAGGAACTGTGGAAGTTATAGGGAAAACTGTGGATGGGTGTCCTTCTTTACCGCTCCAGGTTAGTGCTATTTTATGAATCAATCAATAAAACGAGTAAACTCTGAGCTAACAATTATTTCAAAATCACATTTAAGGCTAAAAGGAAAGAAAGAAGGCAAAAATAGCAGAACATGGTAGTATAGCAATCCTCAATTGTGCAAATTTTGGTCACACGAACAAAAGTGGGTGTGGCTAGCCCAAAATTTTCAGCATGAAGCGCCCATATTATTTAGAACCCCTTTGAGCAAAATTCTAGACACGCCGCTGAGTAGTATAACCCAATTTGTATCATGGCAGCAAATTCAATTATTGTATACATAGACGTCAAAGAAATCCCTGAAGCGAAGCAAAATGCATGTATAGCTGCTGTGTTTTGGACATTGAGATGATGGGCTACCAGAGGAGCCACACTCCATAGAGCTACTGTCACAGGCACTACTAGAAGAGGATGCTTTAACAGAAATTTTGTCTCAAGTGCCTTGTGCACAAAACTTTGAACAGTATTTTCCGATTGAAAAAGCTACTGAAGTGTTTTCTGTAAGTGGATCCAGTTCTACTACTAATTGATTCAGAAGTCCAGCAAAAGAGCAAGAAGTGAAGGCTACACAGAAAGCTGCTGGTCCGAAGAATACTCAAAAGAGTACTAATTAGGCCAGCACTTTCTGATGGACAGAGTTGAGCAAACCAAGGTGGGAAAAGTTTAGAACTCTGCCATTCAAGATTCCTGCTCATTCCTACATTTCAGTGTCAAACAAGGCATTGTTCGAATACTGGCTAACACGCTTTGTGATGGAAGCTAGATACAAAGATGGCAAGCTGTATCCTCCGAACACCCTCCATCAGCTGATTTGTGTTATTTATTGTTAGTGTAGTTTGTGTATTTCAAATGATGATGGATTCAGTATTAAGCAAACATCCAGGACCAGAGTTCAACACTGTGTACTAATTAATTAGCCACACAACTGACTTGAACACTTCTATATCATTAACCTAGCTAAGCAGTCAAAATTGTTGTGAAAAAAAAAATACTACATACGGTTAGCTTGTATGACCGAGATCATAAGAGGTGTGATAGTGGGAGGGATTTAACTGAAGTGCAAGTGGTAAGGGGTGGTAATTAATGTTTGATCCAGGCCAGATGGATGCGCAAAGCGCCCAGTATGTGGATCACGTGATCATGATTGCATTCGATTCCATAGGTTAGCTGATACGTACTACGAAGGCAGGGCAGGAGGGCAAAATCGAATGGCAAAAACGAATTGTAAATTGAACTGGAACTTAAGTTTAGAACACATAGTGCGGCAAAATCGAATCGCAAACTCAAATGCAAAACGAATTGCAAATCAAATAGCAAACAAATTGTAAAGAACAATTGGAAGTCGAATATGAGCTCGAAACTGTGTGGAATGCATAATTCAAAATTGCATTTTGACACAAATTATGTTCCATACATTACTGAGAGCAGGAGCTTATGAGCGCTGCGAACGCGACCCTCAGCGANTTGTATTGTCTGGGTGTAAGGTGCAATATCACCATCTCCTCGCCCAACTCTTAAATATACAATACTAAGTAAAATTCTCTACCATGGTCCACTCTAATCTGATCCCAGAGTCCATATTCAATAATAGCAGCACGGTATACTTGATCATATATTCCCAGTACGGTAGTACTGGGTACACAGGAATGGCACGGATGGCCCATTAGCGCAATACAAATATTCACGCGAATAACTCTGCAAAAACTGAGCGCTTAGCACTAAAAGGCTTCTAAAGCTACTATNGTTAATAAAAACTGTTATCAATCTGTCAGCAACCAATTATGATGCCTGAAGAGTGGCTGAGTGTGTAGCACTGCAGATCAAAGAAAACCTACAGATGCGCATGACGTCTTTGCATGATTATAATTATTATTTTAAGACTAGTGTAAAACCCAACCCACGTGACTACGTAAGCATTTACAATTAATTTTGTGCGTAGCACACAGTCTGGATCCAGTTCCACATGCTGATTATTATAACAGTCAAGTTCCGGTATCTGATGTGATTTTAGAACGACCATGCAAAATCCCAGTTTGTGTATTTCTTGCAAGCCCCGAAACCAGAATTGGGATTTCAGATTTGACAGTTTACAAGGGCACATATTTGCAAATAGGTCATTAATCTTGAAGGAAAATGGAAATTGGGGTGATAACTTGACTACAATCTTGTTTTCGAATGAAAGGATATGGCCTGGCCACTTTGGTCCACTGACCATAGCACACCAGATGAACCATGTAGGAAGTCCTACATACTATATACCACTGTGGCACTTCAATTGACCTTGTGTCAATGTAAACAATTACTGAGCTATAATTGTTTAGTGACACAAATTAGTTAGAGAGTAACAGCCACCTGTCCACAGTTGTAGGCTGCAAGGAATGAATCTGCCCATCCTACTTGGCCAGTTGCAACAGAACACAGAGCCATGGGACCAGACAGGCTGTTCAACTTTCTTTACAGACATGTACTCAAATTTGATAATGTGAATGCCACACTAACACAACACATACAAAAACCTTTCAACAAAGGTAGTTGTATAATATGGTGGAATAAAGTGCACACAGTTAGGTGCTTATAATATAATAAAGGCCATGAACTCCCTCTACTATTGTCTTACATTTTGCTTACCTTTTTATAACATGCTACCATGCACTGTCTCTTTGGCAGAAACTGGGTGTTGTTGGTCCCGGCACTAGATGCTGACAGTCAAGAAATAATGGGTTATTCGAACATCTGTCTAGTCTGAGTTTGGTAAACCTGTAAATCAGAGAAAAATGGCTCATATTTATTCACAGAAAAATTTTCTTTTAAGACTATAGCTGCCAAGTCCAATCCTGCCAATCCTTAAGACAATGTGCACAGGGTGTACAAACAGCAGAGAATTTAAAACCATAGCAACAGCAATAGCAATACAGGCAGGGAGGGCTATACTCTGTCTACTATTACTGATTCATGCAAGCAAGCTACTCAGTAGGACAGTGTAACAACACACCTTGAATTCAAAGGTACAGAGTTGAAGATGGCTCTGCACAGACCCCATCAAAGGAACAATGGTCGTGCGAGACATAGGACAGTAGAAGCAAATCAGCTGTGGTTCACTCAAACATAGTACAGCAAAACCTAAGGGGAAAACATTGGCATGTATGAGTAAACACAATGGTACACAGTATACCACAACATAGTAAACAACTAAACAAACAAGCATGACCACATAAACAATATAGCTACAGACAAAAAGTGATTACCTACATAATATATTATACACCTTGGTTACTCTTTTCATTCTCAAGGGAGCCACTAGATTAGAGTGGACTGACTACTAAGGGAGTAAAGAGACCAGGCCTTGGTGATGTATTTTTAGGATAGGCCACAAAAAAAAAGGAAAAAAAAAAAGGACAAGTGCACACCTTGCATTCAATGACACACAGTTGAAGACAGCTCACTGAAGGTGAATGGAACATCATCGTGAGAAGCCTACAAGAAACACATTAGTATGGTTAGTAAAATCACTGAGCACATCGTAGAATAGTTAGGCTTAGGGATGCATTGCACAAACAACCAACCAAAAAAAAAAAACCTTGAAAAAACCAACAAATAATATCGTCACACCAACGACGTGAAAAACTGCTTACTCACAACTCTTACTTTATTATTCTTTTTCTGAAAGAAGCGAGTAGATCGGGTCTTGCCGAGGGTCTGCTCGCTCAGTCTAAGTCCGCGACTGAAACAACAAAATTTGTAAAGAGCAGACGAAATAGGCAGGGATTCTACGAAAGTCCACTCAGTCCTTTAGACAACTCTACCAGCAAACAACTAGTCTGTTATTCCTGAGAGGAAAGCTTTCAGCATCCTCCAGTCCTGCATCCAACCAACAAAATGGCCAAATGGCGGCTTCTTCCACGCTGCACTGGTTGATTGAACACGTGTTCAATTTGCCAGGCTGCACATGCGCAGTAAGTTACAGCTCTAGACCAGAGGCAGCTCGGAGACTGAACTGGTTGAACAACGAAAGCGAAAGGAAGGACGGCGGTACCTTGTAGACACTCTTGAACGTTGCTGGTATGTTAACCAAGTCTTCAAATGTCACAATTTATTTAGAAATGTTTTCTTTTCAGGATTTCCTACTAGCTACTATAAGGGCTCTAAGCTCTTTCTGAGTCACTGTATACTGGCCGAAAATTTCTTAGTTCAAAGAAGAAATTATGCAAGATGTGACGGTATGTTGGCTGATAGTATTTTTTGCGTAGATAATTATTTGTTGTTGTGCAGAAAACACATTGTGTCTCTTTTGGTTGTGACCTCATAAATTATTCCATTTCCCTGGCTACCTGCATGAGTAATTTTCTTCCCAGAATAAGCAACCTTGTATCACACAATGTCATGTGATAAAACAATTTTTGGAATTAGTTTATGAGGTCAAATATTTTCTCAAGTTACTGTGAGCAGGACTAAAATTAAATAGGCAGATTTAAAAATGCTTGAAAACAACTTGTATGCTTACTAATAGTGAAGACCATGCAAAGAATAAACCACTACAAATTCACTTGATCCAGCCCACATAGCTTGCTTGTTGTCAAAGAAAACGTTTGTGAAGGAGGAGCCTGCTTAGGAACGAGGCTACTGTAATTAGTTGAAAATGTGCATAGCTACAGTCAAATCGCCAGTGTACCGGAAGTCCTATGTCCCCCATTTAATTTATGTGCGCACGTATTTTAGTGTGACACGGAAAGTATCCGGACTTTTACAAAAATATACGGATTCTCAAATTTTAAAGAGTGGCCAAAATCGCTGCTTAGCTAGCGTCTTTAGCTTCTAACTGCGCTTCTAACCAGTTAGTAGTAATCTACAGATGTTATTAAATTGCCTAAGTTTTTTTTACTGGTTGGATCTAGCCTGTATACAGTGAAAAACTGCTAAACTAATAAGTGGCTGGTATCCCTGCTGTTCACCTTGGGTACATTTTTGTCTAGACAATCACAGTGATTCCTTTGGTGTATATTTATGTTACCTATCTATAGTGTAACAATTATACAAAAAATTATTTGTGTGCAAATAAAACTGTAGGAATGATTGAAAAATTCTTCATCGGGTAGTACAACAATGCATTTGAAGTTCTTTATAGTCCTATAATGATCCATATACCTGCATATAAAGATGCAAACAATTTCACATTACTTATTTACAACATAAAATGATTACAGTACATGTCTTAAGTCTGAGCATGCATGTACATGTATTGGAGGGTCACCCAATACTATGAATTCAAGATGGACATGGACATGATTTTTGATTCTAGGAAAGGCAAACAAGAGTTATTATTTCAGTCCAAGCACAAAAGACAAGTTAAGCAGTTAGTGATTATGCTTGCCACTGTGCATGTGAGGCTGTGTGCTTCAAGACAGATCATGTATCATACAATCAATGCACCGATGCATCACTATCACTCGCTTATCTCAAGTAGATAGTACCTTGTAGTGGAATGCACACCATGGTACGTCTTATCATTAGGTTTGACAAACTGACATTTCAGTGATGCCTTAACTTGTATATTATGCTCATGAAAATACATTACCTTGAAAGTTTATAAGTTTCTGTGATGGACTGACGAACATAATTGAGGGATACTACCACTTAACGTCTTGAACTTGGAACTTTGCTGGAACTTTCGCTTTTCGAAGATATACAACCACTTTGGTGAATCAGATCCAATAGGTCTAAAATATTATGACAATGAATAAACTGTGGATAGATGTATCATGCATTCAAAGGTATTTATGAAGATTTTTTGAGCTAAATTACACAATAATATGTACAAGCAGCAGGTATACAATGGGTACATTTTTGTCTAGCACACTCCAAAGGAACTTTATGGACATATACATGTAGTTTATTAACTAACCTTTAAGCTGAGTATAAAACTGAGTGTGTGCCGATGATGTTGGGCAGAAAAACCAGATAAGTAAGATGGAATACCAATCTTTCCGCCATTTTGTTTTCAAATTTTCACGGGTTTTCAGGGCTTCCTTTGTATACAGGCTTTTGTTGGTGGTGCTGTCAGACTTAGAATTTATATTTCTTTCCGTTAACGTCGCTATCAGTCCCTCTAGTCTCTTTCTGTGCTTGCAGTTAGGTCGTTTTCTAAACTGTGTAACTACTACAAACGAGCGGCCATTTTTACACTTTCCCACTTCCGGTCGTGCACATAAATTATGTCACTGGCGATTTGACTGGCTATAGCCAGTTTTCAATATTTCAGTTGAAGTTTTGTGTATAGTATTATGAAGTAACTCCCAGTTATTATATACTTGATTCGTGACCACTTTATTTTCTTGTGCAATTCAACTTTATCCTGGTCACAAACAGAAGGACATAGAGTGTGATTGACTCTTTTTGATTATACATTCCTCCAGGTCTTGCTGTGCTTCCAATGTTTGGAGCAGGTACTCTATTCACAGCATCACTCAGTGACAACCAACCTTCCATTGGTACCAACTTTCTCTGCTTAGCAGCTACCAAAACACCTCCACTATCATAGCAGCAGTTTGGGACTAAGAAGTATGCAGGTGTGCATCTTTGTGTTGTGTAGCAGACATTGCTGCTTGCAGTTGTGTCATCTTGGTTTGTGTTGTGGTTCTAAATGAACCAGGCTCTGTTTTCTGAGTAACTGATGAACCTTTGATAACATGCTGCAGGATTTCTTTTGAGTGTTCCTGTTGGTTGATGGGGAGAGGACTGTCCAGGAGTGTCCACTGGTGTCAGTGAGATTCTGCAAACAAAATGGTGAGCACTTAAAGGAACTGTGTCACTATATAAGCGGTGTTTTGTTACTAAAAATAAAATGTGTGACATTTTATGATGTTTTTTGACCGTTTGTGACGTTTTTTGTTTTGTTTCTTGCGCGATCTGGGTACCACGCCCGGGTATTAGCCCCGTGTATGTACATATATTGCGCATTTGTCAACAAAAAAATGTCACAAAACGCAACGCATTTTATTTTTGGTAACAAAACAGTGCTTATATAGTGACACAGTTCCTTTAATTCACTCTTCACTAGTACCAAGAGTAAGCATTGTGGTATACTGCTGTAAAGTTGTAATTGGATTTGCCTTCAAGAGCTTGTCGGTTGCTGTTTGAAATGCACTCCCAAATATTTTGTATGTGCAAGTTTCTCCATTTATGTTTATGGTGGGCTAGGTAACAAATGTCCTACATTTGTGTAGACACTTGTTGTCTGCTTCTAAATTGCTGAGAGTAACCAAGTACAAATGTGGTTTATACTTTGATTCCTTGCCTTTGTTCTTGTACTATGGCATGCATAGTCAAAGCTGTCATTCACTGTGAACTGTTGTAGTTGCTTCCCAGAGTTGCTTCTCTGGTTGCTTCACATTCACCTCATGTGAAGGAAGCCTTATGGTCACCTGCTAATATTATGGTGTCAGATTGGTGTAATTTTCTCTTGAAAATCTTCAGGACCAATGAGTGCAGTGAATAGCAAAAGATTTAGTAATCCCCACCTTTCTGTGCAGTCAATATTTTACTGGTTCAACAAATTTCTATCTATATGCCAATACAAAAAAAAGCTCAAATTGTTGCAAGCTAGGTTGTGACACACAGGAAGCCACAAAGTGGTTTGTTACTGTGGACTTGTAATCTCGTCCCTAGACTCCACCCATTCTCCAAGGAGAAAGAGAGTCTGGTACACTACGTCCAAATTCTTGGTTCTGCTGAGTCAGCATCAGACAGATATATCATGTGACCGTGCATGGCTTTGTACTATGTGCATCACATGGTAGTCCCTGAGTGTATTTTCTTAGCTGCCATCTCATAGTCCTTTTGTTCGTGACAAATGCCACTAGTATGTCTGAGCTACACAATTATGGCATGGACAATCTAGAGAACTTGAAAACTATACAAAACGATCTTCAGTCAGAAATCAGTGCTGGCACTAAGCTGTAGAAGGAAATTCACCACAAGCGTGAAGTAAGTAAGCAAAAATCTTTGAATAAAACTGGACTAAAGTCTTACTAGGCACTCTATGACAATCAATTGAACATATAACTTGCAAAGATACTCTATCACCCCATCATGTAACTACTCTATAGCTAAAAATTTTTGAGTAGTATAAATTTAGCTGTTTCTCGATGATCCACAAAAGATTTACCTATCAAATTTCGGGATCGCATTACAATATATGGGTGGGGGCTGCTTGATCCTCGAAAATAAAATCGCGAAAAGGCAATCGCCTTTCCGCGAAAATTTCTAGCTATACACTATATTGTACCATGGCAGCCATACAAAACAATAGAAAATCAGTTGTGTAAATCAATTATACATCTCATGATTAATCATGAGGTGTATAACTTGTTAACTCATCCTACGTATCCCAAGCTGCCTTAAGCAGTCAGGGCCATGCAATCAACATATACCCTTGAGGCAACCTAACTGGTATGTCTTATAGTGTGGACGAAGTGTCACGTGGGCACGCGGGGGCCAGCGGGCTTGCACCGTATGCATACCAGTACACTGCCTAATGTGAGCCATAGCAAATTAAGTATAACCGTATACTTTGGCGTTGCGTAGTTTGGCTAAGCTGCAATGCCCCCGGTGCCCATTTGATTGGGGGCGAGGCTGAGACCTCATCCCCCGACACCATCACCCTAAACAAGTTAGGGGAATAAATTAACCTAATAATTCACTAACCCTATATGCTGAGCTATAAATGACAACTTACCCACGAGAGACGATGCCTTCCATCTTAAATAGATGTAAACTGCCAAGCCATTATTAGTGTATATTAATATCAATACATACACACATGTACCCAAATGTATCCAAATGGATGTAAGCATTATGTATAAATATGGGGGTGAGGAGGGAGACGGGAATCACCAACTGCACAGCTAGCACAAAAGACAGAGAAACCTCGTGCTCTGATCAGTCCATTACGCATGCGCATGTCATTGGCATTGCAATAGGCCACACCCATACTCCGTATACCGTTAACTCCGGTTAGCTCCGCTAACCTCCAATTAACTCATCCTACGTATCCCAAGCTGCCTTAAGCAGTCAGGGCCATGCAATCAACATATACCCTTGAGGCAACCTAACTAGTATGTCTTATAGTGTGGACAAAGTGTCACGTGGGCACGCGGGGGCCAGCGGGCTTGCACCGTATGCATACCAGTACACTGCCTAATGTGAGCCATAGCAAATTAAGTATATCCGTATACTTTGGCGTTGCGTAGTGTGGCTAAGCTGCAATGCCCCCGGTGCCCATTTGATTGGGGGCGAGGCTGAGACACAGGACAACGATCCGATGTCCTCCCCCAATCGAAAAAAGAACAGAACCATACCCCAAACAACCTTGCTATAGTCAAAGAAGTAATAGACATTAATGCTAACAGAGACATGCTTACAAATAGTCACCACGAAACACAATAGAGTATCAGTATATCTACATATTAAGTAAAGCTATTACGAGTACTAGAACAATTAAGGCCTAGATCAAAATTTTTAATTACTGTGGAACTTGAGGAATGTTGCCGATAGTAGCAGAAAAAGCCGCCAATTGGTCTTTGGGTGTACGAATATATGTGCAGAAGGCGTTGCTCGACCAACGGCCCAGCATTTGAATAGTAGAATCCTGGAGACCATGATGAGCAGCCGAAGTAGCAGCTCCTATTCTAAAGCTATGGCCCGAGTATGCCGCCGAATCTATACCCATGGCAGCAATTGCATTCCTTAATTCCTGAATGAAAATTTGCTTCTGCAACGGGGTACCGTCAAAAAACGGTCCCGGACTTGGCCCTCTGATCACCATATAGGAGGAGATGGCAGCAATAGGGCACAACATGTTGCCAGACTGGCCCACGTACACCATTGAACCTTGTCCGTACTGGTCTGTCTTTGATTTCTTCAAATGGATCTGGATAATTGTTGGATTCTGTGCATCATTTAACCTCACGTCTCCATAACTCAGATGAATGTGCTGGTTGTATACCTCCCCTGTTGGGAGAATTATTTCGCCCAAACAAAAGAAGCCAAAGAAGGCCATGCAGGCCACCGCCCAGAACATGATGATCTTGTAGTCTGTCGCTCTATGGGACCATTGATCTCTAATACCATGAAGTATGCCTGGAGTGATCGGCAATCTGTTCTTCGGATTGAATTTTCCCATTATTTTTTGCCATCTCTTCATTCCATTCGACACCATCTTCAGTAGCGGCATGGTAGAGTGGTTTGGCTCAGGAAGGCCTAACCCAACTTGATAGTAACGTAAAGCAGACAAATACACTTTGAATGATGATTGCGATATATTTAGGATGTTTAGGTATGCAGCAAAGTTACATAAGATATCCTGAGTTAGTGGAAAGGGTGTCCTAATGTTGAATTGGATGCAAAATAAATGAAACTTTTTGAGAGCTGCGTCATATGTCCTTCGCGTGGCGGGGGAAATTCCTAAAGTATACAGCTTCCGAACCTCTTCTGCCAAATCTGTGACGTCCATTCCTCCTGCAAACACAATAAGAAAGTCAGAGAAAGCGGTACGTTAGACGGGTCGGCCTGCATATCAGGATAGGCCTGGAGAAATTCAGTATGCCTATTTCTGGAAATATGATCTGCTCCATCATCGTGGCTGCCAGGAATATGCTCAGCAGTCAAATGAAAGCAAAAATGAGCCTCGAAGAAAAACAGCGTGCGAAGCAAATGCATGAGCCGCCTATCTCTTGCGTATCTGGAATTAATAACTGCAACAACCGCCTGGTTGTCGCATCTGCACAAGATGCATTTCTGCATCCACTCTTTTCCAAATATAGCAGCAGCCACGAGGATTGGGAACAATTCCTTAGCGGCTATAGAATCACCATAAGTTTTTTCGTCCCATTGATAATAAAACCATTTGTTGGCAGGTTGAGTATAGCCGCCGCAGCTCCATGAGTCTGAAGCATCAGTGGTTAGTACAACTTGGCAAGGTTCCTCGGTTAGCATTCGCATCAATGAAACACCATTCCATCGTGTGAGGAACATATCCCACCAGGCTAGGTCTGCCATGAATTCCAGATTCAAATGCACCGGACAGAAGCGGCTACGTTTGCGGGCAGCCGTTAACACAGCAATCATCCTATGAAGGAATGAGCGGCCTGGTTTAACAATCGCTGTTGCGTGTTGTAGCTCTCCAATCAAGGATTCGAGTTGGTTAACCGTGCACGTGCGGCGTACTTTCCATTCAGCAATTAGATGCTTAATTCGATCTAATTTCTCTGTAGGTAACCTAATCTCCATCCTAATGGAGTCAAACTCAAAGCCTAGGTAAACTATAACTAACAGAGGGCCCAGGCATTTCTCTGGTGATAAGGGGACTCCGAGAAGCATACAGATATCCTTCATGGTCTGCATGTTTCGTGCACATTCTTCGGACCCTGGGTGATAAAATCATCTAAGTAATGAGAAATGTTCTTGATCCCATGTTGTCGTAGAATCCAGAGCAAGGCATCAGCCAGGGCATTAAAAATGATTGGCGCCGAGCGTAGTCCAAAAGGGAGCACCGCGTCCACGTATACCATATCTTGCCAAACCATGCCTAATAGACGTCTATCCGCTGGTGCCACCGGCACAATGCGATAAGCGCTTTGGATGTCAATCTTTGCCATTTCAGTCCTTGGACCTGATTGGACTAGGAGGCGAGCGAGTTCTTCAATTTTTAGGTATTTGATGGAGCACAGGTCCTTAGATATGCCGTCATTCACACTGAATCCCTCTGGGAATGAGAGATCCAGAATGAGCCGCAACTTCCCGGGAACATGCCCCTTGGGAATGACCCCAAATCTACTCACATGCACCGCAGGTTCTAAATCGTCTCTTTGGAAGAGGCCTAAGATTCTGCCTTTCTCCACTTCCTTCTGCAGGTACTCCGTGATAACCTCTGGATGTTCCGTGGCTGATGGGTTATTCCTCTTTGCTGGCCGGAGTGGGGAGATGGCGACCCTGAACCCTCGGATGATCCCCTGTAGAATATATGCAGCAAAGGCTGTGTCTGGATGTGACCTTAAGCATTCGTGCCAGGCCCTCCAGTTCAGAGGAGTGACAACAGCTGCCAGCCGAGGGTCGATCACCTCCTGACGTGCTTGGCTTGTGGCTTGAAGTTGTATGAGCTGCTTGAGGTATCGGTAATTTCCCATTGGCTTCGGCCATGGCTCTGATTGGTCCCGATTGAGGTCTGTAAGAATATGGTAAATAGCTAGCTGAAATACCTGCGGGTAAGACTGCATGTCTAGTGCTGCATCATGTGGTTCATGCTCGATCCTTGCCGTCCTCTGCCCGGGTATCCATGCTGCACTCATGCTTAATTACTACCCCCTTGATGACCGGTAATATCACGATGCCACATTATTACTCTCCATGGCGCCTCTTTAATGTTGAGATTGTCATTCCTTATATATATGGGATTGGCTAACTTTGATACCACATAAATTTGCCGCTATGACACTACAAAGTATAATGAATCATTGAAATTGATTACATGACACTAAAGACCACTTAACAATGGTAAATGGGCAGCAATGCAGACAGTACATGATAGTTATATGCTAATTGTTGTAAGTATTGCAGCGTTGAGAGGGGAATGTTATTCAGTGGCACTTAATTCTGACCGTGCACCTGTTGAGGGTTGGACATGGCTAGGAACCTTCCCCTGTCTCGACCCCTAAAGCGTTTTGCAGGAGGTGGGCCAGAGGCTCCCATGTTGTATGGTTGTTGTCCGTTGCGGCAGCCTGGTCTGGTATGGCCATCGGCTGCCCCGCAGTTGCTACAAATGTGCCGGAACGCACAGCCCTGGATGTCACAACGATTTCCATACAATGAGTTGAACTTTCCGCATATTGGAATCGTCTCATCGTAAATATTTGGATGGCCATACTGCATGGGGCATGTTGGCACAGTGGGGAGTGGGGGTCGGAGCTGAGTTCCTGTCCTTGGGGCTGTTATCTGCGTCTGTTGTGCCGGCCGGTAATAGTTGGGTTGTGGACCATGGCCGGTGGTTGTCTGACTAAAGGAGTTACTCATGGGTAGCTGTTGGTTTGTTGGCACCCACATAATCATTGGGGTAGCGTTGTAGGGGCACACACTGGCGTGATGTTCGCCCAAGCAGGACGTACATATTGGGGTGGGGCTTGGCGTGACTGTGAATGTGTCGGCCCCCAGAGTCTGGTCGATGGCTCCCCAGTCTAGGGATTTTGTCTTTGCTGCTTTGCGACGAAAGGCGATGTCATAGACTGCCCAGTTGAGGCCCTTAGACTTCTTCGCTCGGTTAACAATCATAGTTTGGTACGCCAGAAGGTGTGGGAGCTTATTTGGGTAGCGCTCGGCCAGGATTGCTGTCAACGATGCGAAGCATTGAACCCATGTCAATATGTCTGTCACTGGTTCTTTCTTTTTTCCAAAGATGGGGCTTGCTTTATCCAGGTCTGGGTTACTCCAAGACGTGGGTTTTAATTCAGACATGTCGACAAATTCTAGGTTCCCGATTTTTTCGCAAATTGTGTCTGATAGCGGGAAGAGATCACTAGTCAAGCTGCGCAGGGGTAGGGTGGTAGGCAGCAGGGCACCACTAGTGCTTGCTGGGAAGACTGGCAATCTCATCAAGTTGGTTGTTAGGGGTCTCAAGCCCAGGTGGTTACCTAAAAATTATGGATCATAAGATTGCAACACATAAAGTTGTGCTGCTGCCGCTCTGCTGCTACTGCCGCCGCTGCTGCTGCTGCTGCTATTGCTGCTGCTGCTGATGCTGCTAGGTTACTGCTGCCGCCATGCTAACAAGCTCCATTGTTTCCACTAATCAAAGTCTACGTCGCATGTCCGGCATCCGTCGCAGGAGGTCTTAATTAAGGGCAGCTAATTTTATACACACGCTGCTGGCTAACCTTGCGAGCCACTGGCACCGGCCTGAGAATCGTTGGTAGGTGGATTTGCCGTTCCCGCTGTGGAGCTTGTAGCTGTGGACACTGTAGTGGGCGTGAGATTCAGGGGCTGTTCTTCTCCTCCAACAAGAGGCTGTGGCAGAGACGACGACGGTAGACCTATCACCGTCAGTGGCCGTAGCGTAGCCTGAGAAGGTAGCTGAGTCGACGCTTGGTTCATGACTTGAGAAACTGAGCGGCGGAGGAGAAGAAGAAGGGGAGGCTAAACCGGTAACAAATCACCAACTGCACAGCTAGCACAAAAGACAGAGAAACCTCGTGCTCTGATCAGTCCATTACGTATGCGCATGTCATTGGCATTGCAATAGGCCACACCCATACTCCGTATACCGTTAACTCCGGTTAGCTCCGCTAACTCCAATTAGCACAAAAGAAAAACTTTTGTGAATAGTTACTTTTTTCAACACTTGGAACGTAATCTGGAAGTGAAAAATATTGTTAGTGATAAACAAAACTTTCTCACAGTACAGATTAAGAACTTAGTCTTTTTGACTATCAATTTAGAAAATTTTCTGTGAAATAAAAATACACTTTTGACAAAAAACGTTTATTTTGCCTTGAAAAGACTTTTTAACAAAAGAAAAACCTTTTTGAATAGTTACTTTTTTCAACACTTGGAACATTCTCTTGAGGTGAAAAACATTGTTTATCATAAACAAAGTGTTCTTACTGTACAAATAAAAAACTTGGTCTTTTTGACATATTATCGACTTAGAAAATTTTCTGTGACAAAAAAATTCACCTTGGATGAAAAAACTTTATTTTTCTTTGAAAACATTTTTTAGCACAATAGAAAAACTTTTGTGAATAGTTGCTTTTTTGAACACTTGGAACATTATCTTGAGTTGAAAAAAATTGTTTATGATAAAAAAGTTTTCTCAGAGAACAGATAAAGTACTTAGTCTTTTTGACTGACTATCAACTGAAGGGCTCAGAACCATAGTGGTCTAACCCACACCGTTTGTAAATTGAGATATGACGGTTTGAAGTTTTTTGTTTACTATAAAATCTAGACTTGTTTGCAAGCTCCCAAAGTGCTTCACACATGATAACTGATAACTCAAAAATGTAATTATTCTCTTTAAACTGTTAAAATTACAACACACTACAGTTAAAGCAGTGGGAAACAGACTAAATATTTAAACAGTACTAAAATAATATTACTACTCTTCTTCTTCTTCACTGGACTCCTCTGACTGGCTGCTTTCTTGTTCATCATCATCACCAGAGGATAGAGATTGAAAAAAGTGGTGGTGAACAGGAGGAACATAGCTAAGAAGTTCAGTTAGATCCTTGAGTTTGGCACTACTGATCTTTCGAGGTCCATCATACAGAGGATTCAGCTCAGCAGAACCAATGTTGACTGGTCTTCCCCTCGTCTTTCGTTTCAGGTCAACGATCTTCCATGCCTCTAGCTCGTTGAGTGAGTAACGATAGCGGTACTCCAGTGGCTTGTCTTTTGTGACCCGAATCCACCGTATACTCAACCAATCCACTTGTCTACCAACAGTATCCTTCCGGTTCACAAACGATTTTGCCAGAGACACCAATGACACAAAATCTGTACTAGACATTTGTGTAACATGGAAAGGATTCTTCGATCGTGATTCTTGAATCAAGTCAGCCCAATCACTCGGAACATAGATATGTTGAGCTTTAAGCTTTTGACTCTCGATGGATCCGAAATCACGGTCATTGGGGAGATAACTATGACCGACAACCATAAACTTGTGATCAATAGTTGTGAACGAGTATGCTTCACTGCTCACAATGTGTAACCATAAGGCAAGGATGTACACATTTCGGTTTTGGCCACCACACGAATCACTGTAAGCAACAAGATGAGATGCTGTTGGTGCAATGGTCTTGATGTGTTTCAGAATACACGAGCCAATCTCATGAGATCCACGCGAAGCTTGAGCCTCGTGCCATAAATACATGTAGCCTACATCGTTTGAGGCTCGGTGAACTCCAAGGTTGTACGTCCAAAGCTGACGTTTGTAGTAAACGATGCTGGTAGAAAGGACTGGTGTTGGCAAGGCCTTCTCCAGATCAAACGAAATCAATTCCACATCAGGATCTGATCGGGCAAGTGCAGAATCTTCTTTAAGAGACTGGTATGCTTTTTCGGCTTTACACAAGTGTAGATCCCATTCAGATCTTAATCGGAGAAGTTGGGATTCGTCTCGCTCAGCATCAATTTGCACTTTCATGGAATCGCAGGTCTTGCAAGTATCTGATTTGGGTCTGCATGTATGTGTGTGGGTATAGGTGAGTGTGAATGAGTAATAGTGTGAGCGTGAATGTGGAGCATAAGTGCATGAGCATGAGTGAGAGCATGAGTGTGTGAGGGCGAGTGGGAGCATGAGTGTGAGTGAGTGTGGAGCATGAGCGTGAGTGTGAGTGAGTGTGGAGCATGAGCGCATGAGCATGTATAAATGTGTATGTAAGCAAGTGTGTGAATTTGAGCATATTACAGTCTTACCTCCCAAACGATAGGTTATACTCCTCGTTGAACACCTTTCTGTAGACCCAATCACTCACAGGCTCAGTACCATTTTCTGCACATTTCTCTTGGTATAGCTTATACATCTTAGTCAGGGAGAGTGTTGGACTAAGATATTCTCGGTGGGGATTATCTGATCGTGAGTAGTGGCTCTGATATTTCGGAAACAACTCAATATGTTGCTTCACATCAGCTATCTTCTCTTGTGATGTCTTGTTGGCTGGAACATGTCGACCACGCTGATCAGAATGAGGAGATCCACACAACTTAGCAGATGCTTGTAAGGCCCGATCCAATCTTCCATTTGAAATACCATGGATCCGCAAGAAAGCTGTCTTGCAAATTTTTGCGGATACAGGACCGTTGTTGACGAAGTAAAACCTACTATTAGAACGACGTGAAGCAGCACCACTCTTAGTGTATCGTCGAGACACCTGTACCACCTTTACACACCCACAGATATAGCTATTTTGTAGATCAAAACTGGCACAGTCCCAAAACCCTTTGAAAAGCTTCGTGCGTTGTGTGCTGGGGACCTTGACGAAGCACTCCATTGCACAGCCACACGGAGTCTCGTCTACTCTCTTTGGCTGGACCTTGTATGTGTGTGAGTGTGTGTGTGTGTGAGTGAGTGAGTGAGTGTGTGTGTGTGTGTGTGTGTGTGTGTCTGTGTGGGTGTGTGTGTGTGTGCGCGTGTGTGTGTGTGTGTGTGTGTGTGTGTGTGTGTATCAGGTGTGAGAACGAGCGAGAGAGAAAGAGAGAGAGAGAGAGAGAGAGAGACAGGTACAATGTCATGCTTGTGGGGGTCATTGTCTGAAATTTTTATAAGTATAGTCTAATATTTACCGGTTTATTCGAGGCGCTTGTGTACTCTTGACCTGAGTTTCTCAAGTTTTTTCACTTGGACTTCTTCCATTGCTCAGTCTTTCTGGTTCTCTTTCTCCCCTTCGTTTTCTCTGGCTGCGAGCATGCTGCTTCCATTGCTTCAGACATTTTTAAGCAAGAAAAACGTGCATAAACTTGCCTAAACTTGCCAGCCGCGTGCTTTTGCATGACGTCATGCAAATTCTCGAATCTGATTGGTTGTTTGCGGGTTAGACCACTTTGGCACACAGTAATGAGCTCCTTTTGCAGAGAGGCAAGTAGCGGTGGCTTACAGTTTCAACACCTTTAACGTGTAAGTCTTCTACTTCACACACTGAGATTAGCTCTACATACACTACTTGCGTGTAGCATAAAATCAGATTTTACGGATGTGTGGGTTAGACCACTATGGTTCTGAGCCCTTCAACTTATAAAATTTTCTGTGACTAAAAAATACACTTTTGACAAAAAACGTTTGTTTTGCCTTGAAAAGATTTTTTGCACAAAAGAAACACTTTTTTTGAATAGTTAGTTTTTTTTACACTTTGAACATTATCTTGAAGTGAATAACATTGTGATAAAGTTTTCTCACAGTACAGATAAAGACTTTAGTCTTTTTGACTTATTATTGTCTCAAAAAATTTTCTGTGACCGAAAATACACTTTTAACAAAAAACGTTTATTTTCTTGGAAGAAATTTTTTATCACAAAGAAACACTTTTTTGAATAGTTACAGTACAGCAATTTTTTTATCAATTTAATATAATGTTCCAAGTGTTGAAAAAAGTAACTACGTATTCACTAAAGTGTTTTTTTGTGCTAAAAAATATTTTCAAGGCAAAATAAACGTATTTTGTCAAAGGTTTGTTTTTAGGTCACAGAAAATTTTTTGAGTCGATAGTCAAAAAGACAAAGTTCTTCATTTGTACTGTAAGAAAAGTTTGTGTATCACAAACAATGTTTTTCGCCTCAAGAAAATGTTTCAAGTGTTGAAAAAAGTAACTATTCACAAAAGTGTTTTTTTGTGCAAAATAATCTTTACAAGGCAAAATAAAAGTTTTTTGCAAAAAGTGTATATTATTTCCCCAAAAAATTTTCTAAGTAGATAGTCAGTCAAAACTACTAAGTTCTTCATCTGTACTCTGAGAAAACTTTGTTAATCACAATGTTTTTCAATTAAGATAATTAATATTCCAAAAGTTAAAAAAAGTAACTATTCACAAGTATTTCAAAAAATCTTTTCAAGGCAAAATGAACTTTTTTTGTAAAAAGTGTATTTTTATGTCACAGAAAATTTTTTAGTCGATAGTCAAAAAGACCAAGTTCTTTATCTGTATTGTGACAAAACTTTGTTTATCACAATGTTTTTCACCTAAAGAGAAGGTTCCATGTGTTGAAAAAAGTAATTAGTCACAAAAGTATTTCTTTTGTGCTAAAAAATCTTTTCAATACAAAATAAACGTTTTTTGTCAAAGTCGATAGAATGTCAAAAAGACCAAGTTCTTTGTTTGTACTGTAAGAAAACTTTGTTTATCTTAAACAATGTTTTCCACCTCAAGATAATGTTCCAAGTGTTGTAAAAAGCAACTATTCACAAAAGTTTTTCTTTTGAGCTAAAAAATCTTTTCAAGGAAAAATAAACGTCTTTTGTCAAACGTGAATTTTATAATCACAGAAAATTTTCTACGTCGATAGTCAGTCAAAAAGAATAAGTTCTTTATATGTACAGTGAGAAAACTTTGTTTATCACAAACAATGTTTTTCATCTCAAAAAAATATTCCAAGTGTTGATAAAAGTAACAATTCAGAAAAGTGTCTGTTTTATGCTAAAAAATTTTTTCAATGAAAATAAATGTTTTTTGTCAAAAGTGTATTTTAAGACACAGAAAATTTTTTAAGTCGAAAGAAAGTCAAAAAATGAAGTTCTTCATTTGTACTGCAAGAAAACTTTTATTATCTTAAACAATGTTTTCAACCTCAAGATAATGTTCACAAAAGTGTTTTTTTTGTGCAAAAAAATCTTTAATAAACGTTTTTTGTCAAAAAAAATTTTTTAAGTCACACAAAATTTTCTAAGTCCATTATCAGACAAAATGACTAAGTTCTTCATCTATACTGTGAGAAAACTTTGTTTATCACTATGTTTTTAACCTTAAAATAATTAATGTTCCAATAGTCGAAAAATGTAACTTTTCACAAAAGTGTTTCCTTTCGTGCTAAAAAATCTTTTTAGGCAAAATAAACCTTTTTGTTAAAAGTGTATTTTTATGTCAAAGAAAATTTTTTTAGTCGATAATCAAAAAGACTAAGTTCTTTATCTGTATTGTGACAAAACTNTCGCTTTTGGGATTCAGTTAGGCTTGCTAGTTTTTTGCTCATAAGTCTGTCATGGTCGCGTTAGTCACGATCGCGATTTTCTGTTTTAGTTTCTCGTTTTCTCCATGGTCTTAGCTAGTAGAGGCTTAGTACTTGCTATCTTATTGCAGCAATAACTAGACTATATGTGACCCAATTTTGGAAAACCGACCAGATGTAGTAAAACTTTGTTTGTAGTAATCGGCGATTGTAGTGTAATTCGCAACGCGCGCGCGAAATTAATTTTTTTGCACCAATGGGGTGGGGCACACCTTGGCGAGCTGCAGACGTGATTTTACGGGTGGGGCTGCTTCTATTGCTGAGATATAAGCGTTTGAATGCAGCTATGTCAGCCATGGCTAGCTTCTCTCCCGTTAGTACATGGGATGCGTTGCCATGTTCATTGATTGATAAGTACATGATGCAGCTGCTGCTGTGCATCTCATTATAATCTTGCATATTTAATGTGCAACATAAACAATGCATTGTTCATGAACTAAACACTTCTAGCAGACAGAAATCTCTTCCAGATGATCAGAAGATGGCCCACAGTGTTGCAGAATCGCTGGGCTATGCCAGGAGCTGTTTATCTGTGCATAATAATGAATGAATGTATTGTACATTGTGTATAATAAATTTGCAATGAAATTTGTGGGGGAAAGAAGCTAAGCGCTTCTTATTATGGGCAATAAGTATTAGCTAAACTGTTTCCTACAGTTAGAATAGCTATAGACGCATGCATTAATATTGGGCGCTTATTTCTGCGCCATTTATAGCTTAGTTACTCTAGTTACAGCCCACCCACTACATTATTCTACTTAGTAGACTTACTTACTTCCTTGGTGAATCTTCCTGGAAGGCTCCCTGGTCTTCTGTGTCTTTAAAAAGGCTCATAAAGTAAGTTTTAACTAGCGCTTCAACTAACTTCATGCATATTCTGATACTACACTAAAATTGTACCACAAACATAAATTGTTTGTAACACGGATAGTATACGGAGTTTGTGTACTCGCGCTTAGCAACGTATTCGCTCACGATTTTAGCGAGTAAAATTGGAATGAACGGTCAGTATATTTGAGCTCATATCTCCAAAACTATAGCGCCTAGCCACTTCAAATTTGGAAAATAGCTAGCTGCAATGACGTAGATTACAATGCAAGCGCTATCTCAAAATTCGCATATTACTACATCTGGTCGGTTTTCCAAAATTCGGTCACATATGACCATAGCATCGCTTTTGTAACTCTGCTCAACTAGCTGACAAAAAAGCCTAAGACGCTAAGCTTTGTATTATAATTATACGCGTCACGGAAACGTGACAATCGTCTTCCGGAAGTGGTACGTAATTGTAATTATGTCATGGATTCTTGACAATCGTTCTCTAATTGTTAAGCAAAAAGTAAACTTTTTGG
This sequence comes from Tethya wilhelma, assembly GCA_964030475.1. Classification (NCBI taxonomy): domain Eukaryota; kingdom Metazoa; phylum Porifera; class Demospongiae; order Tethyida; family Tethyidae; genus Tethya; species Tethya wilhelma. Next base: position 339,009 of record CAXIPT010000020.1, read on the forward strand.
TCTTAAAAGATTTTCTAAGTCCATAGTCACACAAAAAACTAAGTTCTTTATCTCTACCGTGAGAAAACTTTGTTTTTCACCAACAATGTTATTTACACCAAGAGAATGTTCCATATTTTGAAAAAAGTAAAATTTCACCAAAGCGTTTCTTTTGAGCTGAAAATTGTTTTCAAGTCAAAATAAACGTTTTAAGCAAAAAGGGAACTTTTTGGTTTTAGAAAATTTTCTAAGTCAATAGTCACTCAAAAAAAAAAAGGTTCTTTATTTCTACAGTGAAAAAACTCTTTTTTTTCACCAACAATGTTATTTACACCAAGAGAATGTTTCATGAGTTGAAAAAAGTAAAATTTCACCATAGTGTTTTTTTTGAGCTGAAAATTGTTTTCAATTAAAAATAAACGTTTTTTGCAAAAAATGTACTTTTTGGTTTTAGAAAATTTTCTAAGTCCATAGTCACTCAAAAAAACTAAGTTCTTTATCTCTACTGTGAGAAAACTTTGTTTTTCATCAACAATGTTATTTACACCAAGAGAATGTTCCATATTTTGAAAAAAGTAAAATTTCACCAAAGTGTTTCTTTTGAGCTGAAAACTGTTTTCAAGTCAAAATAAACGTTTTAAGCAAAAAGGGAACTTTTTGGTTTTAGAAAATTTTCTAAGTCTATAGTCACTCAAAAAAAACTAAGTTCTTTATCTCTACTGTGAGAAAACTTTGTTTTTCATCAACAATGTTATTTACACCAAGAGAATATTCAAAAAAGTAAAATTTCACCGAAGTATTTTATTTTGTGCTGAAAATTGTTTTCAAGTCAAAATTAACGTTTTTTTGTAAAAAGTGTACTTTTTGGTTTTAGAACATTTTCTAAGTCCATAGTCACACAAAAAAACTAAGTTATTTATTTCTACCGTGAGAAAACTTTGTTTTTCACCAACAATGTTATTTACACCAAGAGAATGTTCCATGTATTGTAAAAAGTAAAAATACACCAAAGTGTTTGTTTTGTGCTGAAAATTGTTTTTAAGTCAAAATAAACGTTTTAACTCTTTAGTGCCGACAGCGCCAAAAGTTACACACGCGTATTCTACCATCGCGTAATCTGCGATTTGTCGCATTTATTGTTTTATAGGGATAGCGTTTGAGCTATAGGCTTTAGACTTGCTATGCAGTTAGGTAAGATAGCGCTCTACTAAAATACCAAGTTAGAGTCAGGTCTGATTAGTAGGCGGAGAGATATAAGCTTAAACGTTCAAAGGTCACAATCGCGGTAAAGATCAAGACCGCCAGTTTAAACTGACGTTTTTTTCTTAGTGCTTTGCAGGGGAAGCTTGACGCTAGCTATGGAGGTGCAGGGGGGCTTAAGCTATGCCTGCATGCAAGCGCTTTTGCAGTCCTGCTCTTCAAGCTAGAAAAAAAGCCAGGTCATTTGGTGAACTTTGACCGCTTCTGTTTTTGCAAACTTTTGAAGTTAATAAAAGCAAGCTAAGAATAGAACTGATATAGTTATGGCTTAGTACAATCATAGCTAAGCTGAACTAGCTATAAGAGAGAGTGGCATAGGCTTAAGCAAGAACAAAAATGTACATAAAACAAGGTTAATTAAAAAAAAATTAAGTTCTTTATCTCTACCATAAGAAAACTTTGTTCTTCACCAACAATGGTATTTACACCAAGAGAGTGTTCCATGTGTTGAAAAAAGAAAAATTTTACCAGTGTTTCTTTTGAGCTGAAAATAGTTTTCAAGTCAAAATAAACGTTTTTTGCAAAAAGTGTACTTTCTTGTGTTTGAAAATTTTCTAAGTCCATAGTCATACAAAAAAACTAAGTTCTTTATCTCTACCGTGAGAAAATTTTGTTTTTCACCAACAATGTTTTCTACACCAAGAGAACGTTTCATGTGTTGAAAAAAGTAAAAGTTTGCCAAAGGGTTTGTTTTGTGCTGAAAATTGTTTTCAAGTCAAAATAATATACGTTTTAAGCAAAAAGGGAACTTTTTGGTTTTAGAAAATTTTCTTAATCCATAGTCACACATAAACCTAGTTCTTTATCTCTACCGTGAGAAAATTTTGTTTTTTTCCGACAATGTTTTTTACGCAAGAGAATGTTTCATGTGTTGAAAAAAGTAAAATTTCACCAAAGTGTTTCTTTTGAGCTGAAAATTGTTTTCAAATGAAAATAAACGTTTTTTGCAAAAAGTGTATTTTTTGGTCTAAGAAAATTTTCTAAATCCATAGTCACACATAAACTTAGTTCTTTATCTCTACCGTGAGAAAACTTTGTTTTTCACCAACAATGTAAAGAAAATGTTCCATGTGTTGAAAAAAAGAAAAATTTCACCAAAGTGTTTCTTTTGTGCTGAAAAATGTTTTCAAGTCAACATAATTGTTTTTAGCAATAAGTCAACTTTTTGGTTTTAGAAAAATTTTTTAAGTCCATAGTCACACAAAAAAACTAAGTTCTTTATCTCTACCGTGAGAAAACTTTGTTTTTCACCAACATTGTTATTTACACCAAGAGAATGTTCCATGTTTTGAAAAAAGTAAAATTTTGCCAAAGTGTTTCTTTTGAGCTGAATATTGTTTTCAAGTCAAAATAAACGTTTTTTGCAAAAAGTGTACTTCTTGGTGTTAGAAAGTTTTCTAAGTCCATATTTACTAAAAAAAACTAAGTTATTTATCTTTACCGTGAGAAAACTTTGTTTTTCACCAACAATGTTATTTACACCAAGAAAATGTTCCATGTGTTTGAAAAAGTCACCAAAGGGTTTGTTTTGTGCTGAAAATTGTTTTCAAGTCAATATATACGTTTAAAGCAAAAAGGGAACTTTTTGGCGTTAGAAAATTTTCTATGTCCGTAGTCACACATAAACTTAGTTCTTTATCTCTACCGTGAGAGAACTTGTTTTTCATCAACAATGTTATTTACACCAAGACAATGTTCCATGTGTTGAAAAAAGTAAAATTTCACAAAAGTGTTTCTTTTGAGCTGAATATTGTTTTCAGGTAAAAATATACATTTTAAGTAAAAAGGGAACTTTTTGCTCTTAGAAAATTTTTCTAAGTCCATAGACACACAAAAAAAAACTAAGTTCTATATTTCTACTATGAGAAAACTTTGTTTTTCACCAACAACGTTATTGACACCAAGAAAATGTTCCATGTGTTAAAAAAAGTCACCAAAGGGTTTGTTTTGTGCTGAAAATTATTTTCAAGTCAAAATATACGTTTTAAGTAAAAAGGGAACTTTTGCTCTTAAAAAATTTTTTTAAGTCCATAGTCACACATAAACTAAGTTCTTTATCTCTACCGTGAGAAAACTGTTTTTCACCGACAATGCTTTTTTTACAAGAGAATGTTTCATGTGTTTAAAATTTCACTAATTTTTTTTTGTGCTGAAAATTGTTTTCAAGTCAAAATAAACGTTTATTGCAAAAAGTGAACTTTTTGGTCTTAGAAAATTTTCTAAGTCCATAGTCACACATAAACTTAGTTCTTTATCTCTACTGTGAGAAAACTTTGTTTTTCCCCGACAATTATTTTACACAAGAGAATGTTTCATGTGTTGAAAAAAGTAAAATTTCACCGAAGGTGTTTTATTTGAGCTGAAAATTGTTTTCAAATGAAAATAAACTTTTTTTGGTAAAAGTGTATTTTTTGGTCTAAGAAAATTTTCTGAATCCATAGTCACACTAGTCTCGTGCCCAGACCCCACCCCTCGCAAGGAGGGGAGAAAGGGGTCTGGTACGTTACGTCCAAATTCTTGGTTCTTGCTGAGTCAGAATTCTAAAAACGTGCAAGCCAATCAGATTGCAGAATTTTAGGTGTCACATGATGTTCAATAAAAGTGCGCGTGATTGTCATACGCACAGCTACAGCCCTTACTCAAGCAAGTCAGTCACACAACAAAGGCCTACTGATAGACTATGTCTACATCTCATGATGTTTATGTCACCCGAATACGGATGTATCCCTCAGACTTCGCCATATCATATGCTGCAAAATGTATGGGGTACAAAAAACTGGCACCAGAGCAAACTCAAGCAGTCGAGAACTTTGTTGCAGGAAGAGATGTATTTGTTTCCCTTCCAACAGGGAGCGGTAAAAGCTTCTGTTTTGCCTGTCTACCCATCGTTTTTGACTGTATCCGTGAAGTAGAGGCTGAGCGAAAATCAATTATTCTTGTTGTGTCACCTCTAATCGCTTTAATGGAAGACCAAGTGTCTAAATTCAAATCTAAAGGGTTAGATGCAATCTATGTTCAAGGAGAGGGCAATGAAGCTGACAATTCTCAAATATTAAGTGGAAAAGTACAATTAGTGTATATGAGCCCTGAGACTTTGTTACTTACTCCAAAGTGGAGAGAGATGCTTAGAATGAAACATATTCAGGAGAATATTATTGGACTGGCAGTCGATGAAGCCCATCTGGTGGGAAAATGGTGAGGTATGAATAGTATTGTATTTACAAATTGTATGACAAATATTGTGTGCTTTTTGTTGATATACAGGGGACATGATTTTCGTTCAGAGTTTTCGAATATTAGTGAGATACGATCTCTTTTGCCTATTGGTACTAATCTCATCGCTCTAACAGCTACTGCAAATCTTCATACAAGAAAAAGTGTTATTAAGAGTTTGGAAATGAAAGGCTGCTTTGTCATAGCACAGAATCCTAATAAAGAGAACATTTTTTATGAAGTTGTTTCAAAGTGTGATATCGACATTGTTATTTCACCTATTGTGGCAAGTGTGTCATCGAAAGGGAGGTCAGCAGAACGATTTTGTCGACAGTATTCTGATACATCTATCTTCTACGAAAATCTTGTGCTGCAGCTATCAGATCAAGGTCTATTATTTTTTGACAAAGAACTGAAAGTTCGTACCTGTCAAAAGTTCACTGCATGTACATCTCCAATCATGAAGAAGAGCATCATTAAATCATTTACAAATGTTCATGGAGTGGTTAGGATTGTAGTTGCCACAGTAGCATTCGGAATGGGGCTGGATTCACCCAATGTTCGAGTGATCATCCATTGGGGACCTCCCTCAGACCTTGAACTCTATGTCCAAGAGACTGGCAGAGGGGGATGTGATGGGAACAATACCAGATGTGTGCTTTACTATTCAAAATGTGATATTGGAGAAGGCTCACACACTTCAAGTAGTGTAAAATCCTATAGTGAAAATACACAACTTTGTCGTCGTGCATTGTTAATGAGTCAGTTCACTGATGAAAAGGTCAGGAGTCCTCAATATCTGCATTTATGTTGTGATATATGTAGAAACATTTGTATGTGCTGCAGTTATGATAGCTACGAAACATGTAGTTCAGAATGTACATCCCCCCAAACTAAACCACAGTACCAAACTAATCCCATTGTGCAAGATGAACTAAAGAGACAGTTGTTTGCCTATAGAAACACTTTAATTCACCACACTAACACTGCAACTCTTCTTGTGGGACACGAGTTGTGCTCTGGGCTTACAGTAAACACTATAAAAATGATAGTTAACCATTACCCTAATATTTCTAATGAACAAGATGTTATGTCACTTGGTATTACATCATATGATCATTGTGGTCCAATTTTAAATATCATCAAGAAATGTACCAGTTCGTAAAATTAACTGAATTTTATTTTTATACAGATCTTGATTAATGTTTAAAAAACATTTTTAAACAAGTATACTTAAGCAATATTGTGTAGGATCCTCCGTAATTTCATGTGATCATAAATTTTCTTCTGGTGTGTTCTGATCCAAGTAAACATCTTGTCATTATCAACATGTGATGCCATATGTGGCTTGATGCTTGGAAATGTCTTGTGTATACGGCCAGGTATATATTCAAAAACTCTACTTTTACTGAGTTCATCAAGAATTAGTTTGAAGTCCTCACTTGAATCCTGTGCAGTGTGATATATGCTTTCACTATGAATGTTAAACATGGTATCAAAGTGTGTAGTGACACCCATGACTTTTCGTAATGATCGACTGGTTTGGACAATGGTTTCAGTAGAAACGTTTGCACCTAGGCCAGCAAGGTAATCCTTGAGGGTTCGATTTAAATGTTCCATGAAGAGGTCTACAGGAATGTTCTTACCTTCACCACCTTTGCTGTTAATAAAACGACACCATGTAATTTCATGAGCAATTCTTGCCTGTTGCTGTAGCTTTAACTGCTCCGATCAGATAAAGGGTCTCCAAACTATATTTAGTGTGTCCAGCATGTCTCCAATAAAGCAACATGAACTTCCAGCATCTTAAAACACGAGGTCCATCACCTTCATGAATGGCATCTCTTAGTTCAAGTAACAGCAAACCATCGTTCAAAACAGCTAAGCTATTGTTAAATACACCATCAGGTGCTTTTCGGTGCACCGACCTTGATGCTTCTGTTGTACATAGCCATGGTGGCAACACTCGTTTTTTCATTGATCTTGATGAATTGGTATATGAATGTTCTGAACTGATCCTTGCACAGTGAGGATTAGAATCTTGGACATGCCTGTCTTCTTGTGGATGGTTGGATCCTTTAGAATATGAATGCTCTCCAACAATTTGAGATGTCTGGGGATCAAATATGTCCGTAGGTGCATGACCCTGTTCACTGTATGCAGATTCTGGTACAACAACATAATGATCCATAATGGCTCGTACACTTTTTTTCCAATGCATGCCACTTCTCTTTGTCTGGAACAAATGATGTAGGAAAATTTCGAGTTGGCTTGTCATCAATAGTAGCCATTCTAAAGTGTTGAAGAGCTGCAGCAATTACGTAGGCTCTGACCACTAGTTCAAAAAAATCTATTGCTTCATTAAATTTCCCTGTGATATCCCGTTTAATGTTTCTCCTGTTGATTAAATTACAAAGTTGAAGTAACGTACCAGCTTCCAAGCTGGAACTACTCTTGTATAGCCTGTTGAATACCACCTACAGAAGAATATTTTATACAACTTTAAACTTGTAGGAACAATCCACACACACACACACACACCACACACACACACACACACGCATACGCACACTTACACACATACACCACACACCACACATTACACACATGCGCATGCACACACACACACACACACTGTCAACATGCACTCACCTGCAAAAAATTAGCCTCAGCATGCCAATCAGAAATTGTAGGTTCCAGTCCTAAACGAGCTTCTTCTTTGGTACTTGAATTGATTCGGTTAAGCTGGCCAATCCAAGCTCGTTCCACTGTCAACTTATCTCCAAGAAACAATAAACGTCTGATGATTCGATCAGCCACTAAAAATAACATTAACAACAACACCATATTTGAATAAGAGCATACATACATATCATTGGCTTTGCATTACCTCTCTTGCCATCAACAGAAGGTGAATATTGCTGAAGCTCTTCCATTATTTCAACCATCTCCTCGTTAACATTTTCATTCTTTGGAATAACACCAAGTGGGATCTAAGGCAAAACAAAGCAAGAAAATAATTTATAACATAACAATAGTTATGTATTATTCTTACCACTTCAGATTTCTTGGCCATGTTTTCAGAATATTGGTGTTGCAGATGTTTTGGGACCACTTTTTTGTACGATGATAAAAATTTCAAATTATCCACAAGTATTCTAGAAGTCAGTACAGTGTAATTTGAGCAAAGATGAGAACAATCGTCAGGAGTTGGTAGAAAGGATGAAACAGGGAGATCAGCTATGTAACCCATGCACCGTGAATCATCTAGATGATTGGTTGGTATTCTGTTTTTAGCAGCATAGGAATGAAAATAGTGCAATGACTTCTTTTGATGGGTGATTGTCATGTGCCGTGGTGAAACACTCTTATCTAAGTTATCTCCAACAAGAATGTAGTTTTTGTATATGCAATTTCTAATATCCTTGATACTTAACGATGATTTCCACTCTAGAACAGGTCTTCCCCCAATTTCTTGATAACTTCATGTGCTGTTGTATAAAAAACGCATACACCAAGTCTACTCAGCCTGCTATAAACCTATATATATGCACAGAGATAATGTGAATGGTAATTCATGATTATAGCTAGCTTAAGCAATGCAGCGATTGTACCCTTTTTAAGGCATGCCCTGCATAAAGAATGGCAGAGATTAGAGATTGTAGCTTGCACATATATCTGCATCTTGATTTCAACAATACTGCTACTGCCATTAGTGTCATTCCAGTAGTTTCTAACGGGTTACCAAAACTAGCTGCAGTGTTGATTACAGTCATTAATACAGGAACTTTCTCATTCAATTCTTTCACAAGGTCTGCTAAGTTTAAACCAGATATTCCATCAAGCGATGATGATCTCAGTACAGAAGGATGGGGAACACACTTGCAAAGGATTTTGCATTCAGTTGCAACAATTTGTTTTACTTGATTCAGTGTTGCTTCACGTAGATGTGGTACCTTTAAGATACTCTTTGCTGTGTACGAAGCTTTCTTGTAACGTGTGGTCTTTACCAAATGTTTATATGGTGAATAGATCAGATATTTCCTAACAATTTGTCTTCCTCTTAAGTGAACAACTTATATGCAGTATAATATTACTTCATCAATTACCATACAGCAGGAAATTTTGTGGGTGAAATTTTTTTGCGGATTTCGTGGTTTGGCAGCTTTACACAAAAATTTTTCCTCACGAAATTTGTGAAGTATAAGGTTGTCACGTAACGTTGAGACGCAATTCCCAAAAATTTTCCATGCAAATTTCTATTCAAGACGAAAATGCAAAAATTTTCCCCCACAAAATATTCCCGCTATATGGTACTTGCACATGTAGTTTTGTCGCTGAATATATACATGGGGATAATTATACCTTCAAATGACTTGGCATTTCTCTTAGAGGTTTCGGTTTCGTGATCCTCTTGGGTGTTTTGCACTACATGATTACAAAATGTACCAAGTATAAAGTGTAATGGTGAAATACAAACTTCTCAAACCTCAACTGGACTGCGAATAGTTCCAAGATTAGATGATGTACATAGCTTGGAAAATTTAGCTACAGAAGGTGTTGACGACGTTGACAGTTTTCGCTTTCCCTGATATTATAATAAAAAATTGAACACAGACACATGATCACCAAGTTTAATAGCTCACCAACAATTGAGTATCCATAGAATGACCAGATCCATTGGTATTTCCGGATTGTGCACTAGCAACATCAGAATCCCATCCCTGCATTAACCAATAATAATTACACTAAGATTGTGTACATTAGTATAGTTTATACCTCAGAATTGGTATCACTTGAACAGCTTGGTGAAGAGAAGCAAGACAAATCAGGAAGAATCTGAGAAGAGATAATACGAATCACACTTTAAACAAACAAAACCATATACACTTATCTTACCTTTGATTTCCTTGCCTGAATGTCTGAGATGGGTTCGGATAGATGAAACTGTTGATGTTTCAATATCTTACTCTATAATTTTATAGATATAATTGCATGTTACAATGGTCATCACAAATACTCTATGATTTGACAGAAATTTAATTCATACCTCACATTCATTGTCGCTTGACTGACCTTCTGAGTGATGCTGTTCACAGAAATTTCAGCAAAAATGAAATATTTCACTAACCTACAAATGCCACTTACTTTTACAGATTGCTTCATACCAAACTGTGCAGTTTCATGTCTAGCTCTAATTGATGACAGAAGTCCCTGAGTAAGGACATAATGCCTCTTTGCCTTCTCGATGTCAAGGTAACAGGGACTACGGCAGATGTATCTTGACCCGTCGTCAGGGAATGAATAGCCTGGAAATATGTTCCTCACAAAAAATTCGTGGATATCTGCATTGGCTTCTGTCACTGGATGAATTAGCCTTCTATTGCTTGCAGTGGTTATCTGAGATTCACACAGTACACAACGCACTGAAGAGTCCATCCGGCCTTCGTGTCTGATACAGCATGGATATTAGATACTCTGGATTGATGAGTGAAGAATCTCACCCAACTAGCAACGAGCAAGTCTCTGCCATCGATCCACGTGCCACGTGGCCACGGCACTGTCACATGCATGGTCACATGACATCCGGTCTAATGCTGACTCAGCAAAATCAAGAATTTGGACGTAACGTACCAGACTCTCTTTTCTCCTTGGAGAAGGGTGGAGTCTGGGTGAACTAAGTTATTTATCTCTACCGTGAGAAAACTTTGTTATTCACCAACATGTTATTTACACCAAGAAAATTTTCCATCTGTTGAAAAAAAGAAAATTTCACCATAGGGTTTCTTTTGAGCTAAAAATTGTTTTCAAATGAAAATATACATTTTAAGCAAAAAGGGAACTTTTGGGTCTTAGAAAATTTTCTAAGTACATAGTCACACATAAACTAAGTTCTTCATCTCTACCGTGAGAAAACTTTGTTTTTCACCGACAATGCTTTTTACACAAGAGAATGCTTCATGTGTTGAAAAAAGTAAAATTTCATCAATTTTTTTTTTTGTGCTGAAAATTGTTTTCAAGTCAAAATAAACGTTTTGAGCAAAAAGGGAACTTTTTGGTCTAACTAAGTCCATAGTCACACAAAACAACTAAGTTGTTTATTTTTACCGTGAGAAAACTTGGTTTTTCAGCAACAATGTTTTCTACACCAACAGAACGTTTAACGTGTTGAAAAAAGTAAAATTTCGCTAAGGTGTTTGTTTTGTGCTAAAAAANATGAACATGGCAACAAATCCCGTGTACTAACGGGAGAGAAGCTAGCCATGGCTGACATAGCTGCATTCAAACGCTCATATCTCAGCAATAGAAGCAGCCCCACCCATAAAATCACGTCTGCAGCTCGCCAAGGTATGCCCCTCCCATTTGGTGCAAAAAAATTTTTTTCGCGCGCGTGTCGCGTATTACGCTAAAACCGCCGATTACTACAAAAAAACTTTTGCTCGAAGTGGTCGGTTTTCCAAAATTCGGTCACATATATATATATATAAAAAAAATATTAAAAAAATGGCTGTAAAGTCTACAGTTGACAGCTCCATCTTGACAGATCCTTTCCTGGCACTAAACAAGGCTGGTTTGCCTCTGTCACTGTGCATCCATTTGCAAGAACATGGGCTGTTGCCAAGCAAAGCTGTTTTGACAGCAAGACAATCTGGAACTGGCTTCTCTATCTCCTTCTTTTGGAATCAGTTCCAACTTGCTATCAATGGGCAGGTCAGCAAAAAGAATAAATCAAGAAAGACCAATAATAGAAAGAAAGAAGGTATACTACAGGCCCGTAGCCAGGATTTTTGAAAGGGGGTGCAAATTTTGTTAGGCAAAAGTGTTTCATAAAAAAAGTAAACAGCTAGGGGGGTCTGGGGGCATCCTCCCCCAGAAAATTCTGGAAATTTAGGCTTATTTTGATGAATTTCGGTGCATTCTGGAACATATTTCATGATTTGAAGCAATAATTTAATGTTTTATGATTATACCTGAGACTTTGTTCTTCTTTTTGCTTCAAAAGGGGGGTGCACTTGTACCCCCTTGCACCCCCCCTCCCTACGGGCCTGTACTACCATTGAATAAGAATACCTGCATGAAGGTAAAGTCTGGAAAGGAGATCAGTCAAAATCGTGGCAGTGTACCCTCAGCTATTCAAAATGTTGCCCATCTAAGCTGTAGTTCTCAGGCTGCAGTCTCTGCAAATGCCGTCGACACTCAGTCATCAGATTACGAAGATTCAAATGATGAGCTTAACATTCACTTGGTGGAGTGTGAGGCGGCCGATGTGGACATACGGCAGGGCACAGTTGGCGTAACATATAGCAAGGAGACTGGAGAAGGATGGACCCCAGTGGTAAAGAGAAAGAAGAGGAAGATTACAAGTAATACTAATATAAGTAGTGATAGCCAAGTTGACATCAGTGGATCCAGAGAAACACGCTATGTGGAGAGAAAAAACCTACCTGGAATCTATGTTCGTAATGGAAGCACAAATCGCAATGTATCCTGGACCCCAATTAAACCCATTGCAAACAGAACTCGTAGTAAGAGTAAAGTAGCAAAAACTTAATGGCAATTACTTAGTTATAGTTCAAGGCTACATCAGTCAGTGATGTCAGACCTTCAACCATGGCTTGCTATGTGACTTAATTCTCTTAGTCATCAGCTCACTTGCTTATGTACATGGTTGTAAAGTGTATTATTATTAATATTATTATTATTATTATTATTATTAGAATACAAATGAAGTAGTCTCAACACCACAAATAATCTATACATCACACTTGGCTGGTTGACTGCGTCACACTTACATTGATGAACATTTACTATCATCGGGGGCCTCTGCCCTTGAATTTCTTTCCCCCGTGGATACAACATAAGGTCACTTCATAGTACTTAATACTCTCACTAAATGGTCTATTCATATGCTTTTGAGCAGCCTCAATAGTTCTGCAAGCACGCTTCCACAATTTAACAAACTGCTGCTTTTCATACTTGTCTAACTTCTCCTCCAACTCATCACAAGAGTGAATCTATTCTCCTAGGACAAACGATACACTTTTGTTGGGATCCTTACTGTAGCTCTGAGCTTCAAATTCAACTTTAGCGCTACAAGCACCATCATCCATGGCGCCTTCTGAATCAGCTGTCCTAAGTACTAGCCCGCGCCACGTGGAGATATTAGTAGTCACGTGATCTATTACCGGACCTTTAAGGAAATAAAAGGGATTCGCTTTTTTCACTCGAACTGGAGAACGGAAGTCACGTGTTACTAATGTGATTCCACTTATAATTAAATTTTACGTGGGAATTTCAATAAGTCCTGTAAAAATGACCTCTAAGCCAAGATAGACAACCAATCTCTGTGCTGTAGGCTTGCACTACTACGCTGGTATAGTTGATGCTGAAGAGTTATTAGAAAATCACAAGATAGCCACCAAAAGTTCCTTTGGAACTAGAAGCTCAACAAAGAAAAGTGACTGTGCTCAGTCATGTACCCAGGGAAACCGCTGAAAATTATGATCCAAACTTCCAGAGCGTCACATCAGTGGTGAGTTTGCATATTATTTCATACTAAATTCAACAACAGTACACTAAATATCGTTAGATCTGACCTACCCATCGTCAGCTTTGTGCCATCAGCAATTTGCTGAGTAAGGGATCCAGCACAACAAGCAGAGGGTGCATTTGACTGTGTGTTGTCAGACATTAGATCTTTATTCACTCCATTTGTGTAATCTGGTTTACTAAATGCAGAATCAGCAGAATCTGATGTATGGTAACTACATTTTTCTGCTTGTGAGCTTAACATAGATATATTATATATATATTAATGTATTAATACCTTTTTTAACTCGAAAGCTCTTTTGCCCACACGATTTCTGTAATGCCAGTCAGATTTTGTCTACCTCATTTAATATACTTTGGTAGTGGTTGATACTTCCGCAAAATTGTTGAGCTCTTTTCCTAACTGATTTTCTGGCTTCAGGGCGTAGAATGATTCCCTCTGTTTTTGGAAGCTTGCTTCTAAATTCTGATATCAATCCTTCAACTTTCATAGCAAGCTCACTTAGATCATTAGGATTGGTACATGAGTAAGTGAGGGTCTCCAACACTTTTAGAGTGGTTCTTGATCTTTCCCCTTCCAACTTTAAAAATTTCCAGAGTGTCTGTAAGTTAAATGTGTTATATTGGTACGTTACTATGTCGTTTATCTTAGATATAAACATGTAAACAAATAACAATTAATATCAGTGTAGCAGACATATATAAATTTTTCCCAGGACGGTAGGCTAATTTTTATCTGACGCACCCTTTCGGGACTTAGAATCTTTTCACGAGGTCAACACGCTGGTAAAGGTCGTCATGTGGAGTGTATACACATTGCATGCATGCAAGCTTGACTATCAGTTTGCTACTCAAACTCCGATTTCTTCAAGTTGTCTCCTGATGAGTGTGAGCCAGAGGGGCCTGAGTGAGATCCACCACCTGGAGGCCATTGGCAAGAGGAGACTGGAAGGGAGAAGATGAGAAAGATTGCATATACAGTCTGCCAGAGACTGCCTATATATGAAAGCAAGTGAAATAAACTCATTAAGTATTGTTCTACTCAATCAGATTGTGAGAAGTGATCAAAAGCCTCTGCAGAAGTTTAATCTCCACAGATACAGCCACTGTCATACAATCCAACTTCATGCATACATGATTCTATTACCATAATAATCTATGATAATAATTAAATTGATAATAATATGGTGTCACAAGTCTTAACTTACTGATCCCATGAGCTGCATGCCTAATTCAGCCTACTAGGCTACTGATCAATGCAGACTTCTGAAACTAGTAAAGTATGTATAATTACAGAAAACTGAGTTATTTCAGGCTCATCATCTGACTCTCAAGCCTTTGACTTCACAAATTGCAGTGCAGTCAGCTGAGTCGCTACTGAGCCAGCATGCCACATTTAAGCATTGGATCACTGCTGCTGCATGTACTCAGCTATGTCGACTTCTTGACTGATCACTGACTGATTATGTAGAAAATCAAAGCAGACACAAAAGGCCATCATGACAGCAATGCCAATGGGCAATCACGGTGAAATTAAGTCACTGAGACTATAGCTATAGCTAGCTAGCACTGAGTTGAGCAGAATCTGTTGCTCTCTACCTTTATTTTTATTTGCAGATGGACACTCAGCTCTGCAAACACTAAGTACAAGTAAAACAGTCAAATTTCAAGCTCTAAACCTATTTAATTGTGACGACCTTTTCCTAGAGATGACCTTGCAAAAATTTTATAAGTCCCAAAAGGGTGTGTCAGATCAAAATTAGCGTACGGTAGTACTGGTGTTAATGTATTATTATGTCATGTTTATTAGTACACAATAGACTGATATTGTGATTTATTGCTAGAGAGTACAGCCCTAATTCTGTGTTTGTAAAGGAAGTCTAGCAAGACATCCTCACTATTTAAGTTGTGTTTTGTAAGGGCTGTTCAGTCTACCAGTCTACCAGTCTACCAGTCTATCAGTGTATCTGATTCAGTAAAGTTATCTTGAGTGCATGTTTGCATGCTAGTGTGCACCTTGTTGCTAGTTGGCTCCCTCAGTTCTTGAGAAGGCGCCATTGCATGCAGCTCAGTCAGTGTAGACTCATGATTGTACAGAACATAAACTTTCTTCACTTTACTTCTTACCCTAACAACTGGGTACACAGGAATGTCACGGATGGCCCATTAGCGTTTATCTTATACAAATATTCACGCGAATAACTCTGCAAAAACTGAGCGCTTAGCACTAAAAGGCTTCATAAGCTACTATTTAGCTCTTTCTCTTTCTAATGAGCCCAAAAACATGGCCTAAAACCATCGCTAAAGTAACAAACACAAACATGCCAAACCTCCAATTTTCTCCTTCTTCTTCTTCTTCTTCTTCTTCTTCTTCTTCTTCTATCTTGGCTCAACTTTTCTCAGAGAATGTTCACTTTCAAAAGCTGATTCTTGAAAGAATGAACTTGGTTTCTTCCGGGACAGTCGCTTTTGCCATCGGCTTTTAGCGCCTCTCATTTGAGTAGCTAGATACAAGGTGAAAAGCACCTCCTCCATATGGCCCACGGGTGTTTCAACGCGCAACTTAGTCTTTAAATAGAACATTACGGTCATCATGAATAATTAATATTTACATAGCAACGCAAACTAATTATAGCACCGCATGGTCGCTATGTGTCTATTGAGCAAGTACACACTATATAAGGCTGTTTAACCAGCTATATATAGTAAACAAACACTACTGAACAGTGCTAAGCGATCTGCGCAACAGCTGCAAACACTATAACACAATGCGCAATGGTTGCAGCTGTCTTGTTACTATGCAAACCAATAACTAGTAAACAAACCAAGCACTCTTGTGGGTCTCAGATAGTTTTCCTGGACATGAATTAAGTGAAAATGGAGAGTACTAGAGTGAGTGAACACAACTGCATGCAAAATATTATTCCACTAATTTTTTGCAAAGACATACAAGTAACACAAAAAATACGGATAATTTAATGATAAACACATAGGTATAGACTATGGAATCTTCAAACACTTTCCACCAGGAAAAGCTTAAGTGCTTCTGTAGGGTGTGTGGCCAGTCTCTGAAACACAGCAGAACTCTCTACACATGTGAAGACTACAAACTTAGATTACAAGCTGCATTCCAGATCAATGTTGCTGCTGACGATCCTGAAGTTCACCCGTATTATTTCTGTGAGAAGTGTAGGGCTGTCCTTCAAAGATCTGCATGAGAGTGTTGCAAGATCAACCAGCATGTACACACCTAGTGTGAGAGTGTACAACTGGACTGGGCATGATGAACATTGTACCATTTGCAGTCCTCCTACAGGTGGAAGGCCTAGGAAGCAGAGAAAGAATAGAGGACGGCCATCTCTCACAAGTCCTCGTACCATTATTGCAGATATTAATAAGGTTTCATCTCCTAGCTTCATACCTGCCAACAGTGCCAACCATGATTCCAGACCATTATACACACTCTCCAAATCAAGTGGATTGAAGGATGATGATATAGAGTGCTCTATCTGTGGACTCATTCTTGACCAGCCTGTCCAGCTTCCCTGTTCTTCAATTGTATGCAGAGGCTGCAACAAATGACACAGAGCAGTGTTTAGCTTCCAACCTTGTTAGGCGAATGCTCAAGAGTGGAGACCATGTTTCAGTCCAGCTGTTCACTGGTGGCCAAGCTCTGCGTACTTAAGGCCCGGGTCATCTTGAAAATAATTGAAATTTTGCCTGAATAAAAATTCAGATCTAAAATAGCTTTTCCTGAATTTCTATGCTATACAACAAATTTTTGGCCTTTCGTTTTCATGTTCCCAAAATCTCGTTCCAAAATGATGAATATTCATGTAAATAATGATTGGTGAATAAAACACCTTAAACTATGAATAATTAATTAGGCGGAAACCTTAGAAGGTTGCTATGGCAACCAAACTTTTTCAGGAGATAACTATTATCATGAACCTCTATAATCTCGATTGGGGTTACCACTGATTGCATTGTTGATAAGATATAGCCGAGAAGGAGAGAACAGCAGGTGTGCATTATATAAAAAAAGCTGCGTATCTTTCATCCAGATCAGTATTTCTGAACCCCAATTAAGATTTAGGCATATATTGACGAAAAAAAAATTTTATGCAAAAAATGGTTACATTAGCAACAGGAGAACATTTCCACCTAATTAATTATTCATTTTTTGCTGATTCAGCAAATATGGAACAGTCACATGACCAACTTTTGACTTAAAGATGTTTGAAATATCCCGAAGAATCTATACCTACGTTTCCATGGTTACTAATTAGTTAGTTTAAAAGTTATGACCATTCCGAATATTGATGAGATTATTTTACTATTCCCAGTATGGTAGTACTGGGTACACAGGAATGGCACGGATGGCCCAATAGCGCAATACAAATATTTACGTGAATAACTGCAAAAACTGAGCGCCTAGCACTAAAAGGCTTCTTAAGCTACTATTTAGCTCTTTCCAGCCCAAAAACATGGCCTAAAACCATTGCTAAAGTACCAAACTACAATTTGCCAAACCTCCAATTTTCTCCATCTTCTTCTTATTATTCTTCTTCTTCTATCTTCTCACGCCATATCTCAAAGACCATTCACTTTTAGAAGCTGATTCTTGAACGGATGAAGTTGGTTTCTTTGTCTTCAATCGCTTTTGCCATCGGTTTTTAGTGCCTCTCATTGAGTAGCCAGATACAAGGTGAAAAACGACTCCTCCATATGGCCGCCATTAATTTCTACACTCATGCATAATTCATTACTGCGGCTTCTAGAAAATTCGAATTGACGACCCTTTCCACACACAAAGTGTGCGTTATTTGGAATTTATAATAAATGCAAGTTGTCTGGAACTATTTTGTGATACCTGGATGCTCTTGCTCTTCTTAAGAGATGAATCAGGACTTTGATTATCATAATATATAGAAAGGCAAGTAAATTTTATGATACAGCTCTTGCCTCCAAATGACTGAGATGTGTGTTTCACTTCAGTCATCAAGCAGGCTATACAATTTACCAGCTCAGCAGCCTGCCATTCAGTAGTCTGGCTTGCTCAGTTGCTAGCTACACATAACAACTCAAATGTGATTTGTAGAATTATGGAAAAATGAGAACAAGTAAAAAAAAAATTGGAAATGTAATGAGACACAGGAATGGCTAAATCGTAAAAAGAACGCAAACAAGATGGAATGGCTGTTAGAGTGTGTAAGGAATTCTTCCTNGATGGAGAAAATTGGAGGTTTGGCATGTTTGTGTTTGGTACCTTAGCGATGGTTTTAGGCCATGTTTTTGGGCTCATTAGAAAGAGAAAGAGCTAAATAGTAGCTTAAGAAGCCTTTTAGTGCTAAGCGCTCAGTTTTTGCAGAGTTATTCGCGTGAATATTTGTATTGCGCTAATGGGCCATCCGTGCCATTCCTGTGTACCCAGTACTACCGTACTGGGAATACCTGATCAGTCACTGGTTCATGAAGTCTCGTTCCCAGACTCCACCCTTCTTCAAGGAGAAAAGAGAGTCTGGTACGTTACGTCCAAATTCTTGGTTCTGTTGAGTCAGCATTAGTCATGTGAGCATGCATGTGACAGTGCCGTGGCCACGTGGTGCGTGGATCGATAGCGTAGCAGAGACTTGCTCGTTGCTTTTTGGGTGAGATTCTTCACTCATCAATCTAGAGTATCCAATATCCATGCTGTATCAGACACGAAGGCTGGATGGACTCTTCAGTGCGTTGTGTACTGTGTGAATCTCAGATAACCACTACAAGCAATAGAAGGCTAATTCATCCAGTGACAGAAGCCAATGCAGATATCCACGAATTGTTTGTAAGGAACATATTTCCAGGCTATTCATTCCCTGATGACGGGTCAAGATACATCTGCCGTAGTCCCTGTTACCTTGACATCGAGAAGGCAAAGAGGCATTATGTCCTTACTCAGGGACTTCTGTCATCAATTAAAGCTAGACATGCTGAAACTGCACAGTTTGGTATGGCTATGAAGCAATCTGTAGAAGTAAGTGGCATTTGTAGGTTAGTGAAATTTTTCATTTTTGCTGAAATTTATGTGAACAGCATCACTCAGAAGGTCAGTCAAGCGACAATGAATGTGAGGTATGAATTAAATTTCTGTCAAATCTTAGAGTATTTGTGATGACCATTGTAAAATGCAATTATATCTATAAAATTATAAAGTAAGATATTGAAACGTCAACAGTTTCATCTATCCGAACCCATCTCAGACATTCAGGCAAGGAAATCGAAGGTAAGATAAGTGTATATGGTTTTGTTTGTTTAAGGTATAATTCATATTATCTCCTCTCAGATTCTTCCTGATTTGTCTTGCTTCTCTTCACCAAGCTGTTCAAGTGATACCAATTCTGAGGTATAAACTATACTAATGTACACAATCTTAGTGTAATTATTGGTGAATGCAGGGATGGGATTCTGGTGCACAATCAATGGATCTGGTCATTCAATGGATACTCGATTGTTGGTGAGCTATTAAACTTGGTGATCATGTGATTATACATATAAATCTGTGTTCAATTTTTTATTATAATCTCAGGGAAACTGTCAACGTCATCAACACCTTCTGTAGCAAGCTATGTACATCATCTAATCTTGGAACTCCAGTTGAGGTTTGAGAAGTTTGTATTTCACCATTACACTTTATACTTGGTAAATTTTGTAATCATGTAGTGCAAAACACCCAAGAGGATCACGAAACCGAAATCTCTAAGAGAAATGCCAAGTCATTTGAAGGTATAATTATTCCTATATGTATATATTCAGCCACACAACTACATGTGCAAGTATACCATAATATAATAGCAGGAATACTTTGTGGGGGAAAATTTTTGCATTTTCGTCTTGAATAGAAATTTGCAGGGAAAATTTTTGGGAATTGCGTCTCAACGTTACGTGACAACCTCATACTTAACAAATTTCGTGAAGGAAAATTTTTGTGTAAAGCTGCCAAACCGCAAAATCCGCAAAAAATTTCACCCACGAAATTTCCTGCTGTATGGTAATGGATGAAGTAATATTATACTGCATATAGGTTGTTCACTTAAGAGGAAGACAAATTGTTAGGAAATATCTGATCTATTCATCATATAAACATTTGGTAAAGACCACACGTTACAAGAAAGCTTCGTACACAGCAAAGAGTATCTTAAAGGTACCACATCTACGTGAAGCAACACTGAATCAAGTAAAACAAATTGTTGCAACTGATCCTTTGCAAGTGTGTTCCCCATCCTTCTGTACTGAGATCATCATCGCTTGATGGAATATCTGGTTTTAACTTAGAAGACCTTGTGAAAGAATTGAATGAGAAAGCTCCTGTATTAATGACTGTAATCAACACTGCAGCTAGTTCTGGTAACCCTAAGAATCAGTCAGGATCTACTGGAATGACACTAATGGCAGTAGCAGTATTGTTGAAATCAAGATGCAGATATATGTGCAAGCTACAATCTCTGATCTCTGCCATTCTTTATGCAGGGCATGCCTCAAAAAGGGTACAATTGCTGCATAGCTATTATAATCATGAATTACCATTCACATTATCTCTGTGCATATATTATATAGGTTTACAAGTAGAAAAAACATTAGAAATGTAATGAGAACATAGGAATGGCCAAATCGTAAAAAGTAAGCAAACAAGATAGGAATGGTGGTCNTCAAGTCAAAATAAACGTTTTGAGCAAAAAGGGAACTTTTTGGTCTAACTAAGTCCATAGTCACACAAAACAACTAAGTTGTTTATTTTTACCGTGAGAAAACTTGGTTTTTCAGCAACAATGTTTTCTACACCAACAGAACGTTTAACGTGTTGAAAAAAGTAAAATTTCGCTAAGGTGTTTGTTTTGTGCTAAAAATTGTTTTCAAGTCAAAATTTATGTTTTAAGCAAAAAGTCAACTTTCAAAAAAAACTAAGTTCTTTATTTCTACAATGAGAAAACTTTGTTTTTCACCAACAATGTTTTCTACACCAAGAAAATGTTTCATGTGTTGAAAAAAGTATATAAAATTTAACCAAAGTTTTTCTTCTGAGCTGAAAATTGTTTTCAAGTCAAAATAAACGTTTTTTGCAAAAAGTGTACTTTTTGGTCTTAGATAATTTTCTAAGTCCATCCTCACACAAAAAAACTAAGTTCTTTATCTCTACTGTGAGAAAACTTTGTTATTCACCAACAATGTTTTTTGCCCAAGAAAATGTTTCATGTGTTTAAATAAGCAAAATTTCACCAAAGTGTTTCTTTTGAGCTTAAAATTGTTTTCAAGTGAAAATAAACGTTTTAAGCAAAAAGTGAACTTTTTGGTCTTAGAAAACTTGTCTAAATCCATAGCCACCCAAAAAAACTAAATTCTTTATTTATACCATGAGAAAACTTTGTTTTTCGCCAACAATGTTATTTAAACCAAGAAAATGTTCCATGTGTTGAAAAAAGTAAAATTTCACCAAAGTGTTTCTTTTGAGCTGAAAAATGTTTTCCAGCCAAAATAAACCTTTTAAGAAAAAAGTCAACTTTTTTGGTTTAGAAAATTTTTTCAAGTCCATAGTCACACAAAGAAACTAAGTTCTTTATATTAACCATGAGAACGCACACTTGTCTAAATGGAAAGGGTCGTCACTTTGATTTCCAAAGTAGCTAATGAATTTATTAATGAGTAGAGAAATGAATGGCTGCCATACGGAGAAGGCGCTTTTCGTCTTGAATAACCGATGCAAAAAGCGACTGAAGACAAAGATACCAAGTTTATTCGTTCAAGAATCAGCTTCTGAAAGTGAGCGGTCTCTGAGAAAAGGCTTGCCAACATAGAAGAATAAGAAGAAGAAGAAGAAGATGGAGAAAATTGGAGGTTTGGCATATTTTTGTTTGGTACTTTAGCGATGGTTTTAGGCCATGTTTTTAGGCTTGTTAGAAAGAGAAAGAGCTAAATAGTAGCTTAAGAAGCCTTTTAGTGCCAAGCGCTCAGTTTTTGCAGAGTTATTCGCGTGAATATTTGTATTGCGCTAATGGGGCACCTGTGCCATTCCTATGTACCCAGTACTACCGTACTGGGAATATGCACTAATTAATTATGCACTTTTGTGGTTAATTATTAATTAGCTTAATTAACACAAAAAACAAATATGGGGTTAATATCTCTATGGCAACTACGAGTTTTTCATTAAAAAGAATAAAAACTTAATTATGCAATTATTCGAGGTCACATGACTATCAAACTGTGCGGACATTGTATATTAAGCACTTCTCAGAGTTTGGAACCTTAAAGTGGTTCTTTTACTGAAATATTTCGGTTTATGTTTTAATTAGGTCCTTAATATGCAAACCATGCCTTAATGTACCTGAGCATGTATGTTTTGTTCAAATTTTCACAGAGGAGTGACACACATGTGCAAGATACTGCAACAACTGATGAAGTAGACAATGGTCTTTCTGGTGAACCGTCTGATCAAATTCAGCAGGACTCTGTCTCTACCCATGGCCATCAGACAGTGGTCTCCACAATAAAGTGGATAAATCATCTTTACCAGAGGATGCTGAGAACACCATGAAGGTATAAATTTAAATTAAACTGTTTTTGAATGTCATGCAGTCTATAGTTGTTAATGACAATAATTATGGTTTAGACAGTATCACTTCTCTCTCTCTCTCTCTCTTCCCCCCCCCAACAATTACGTGTTCCAATCTGCATGGCTTCAGTATTAAAAAATTACAAGAAAATATCACAACTGTTCCTCATATCAAACCTAGAGGTAGACCAAAACACACTGCAACGATTTCGCCATCAAAAAGAAAGAGTGCAAAACAGCCAAGAAAGCTTCAAGTCTGTCTCAAGACGGTGAACAATCACGAAAAGGTATCAGTGATAAAGAAAATCATTCTTCTCCTAAAAAAAGATTCAAGATCTTACAAATGCATACCATGGGAGCTCCTGCGTATCGTGCAAGAATCAAGCGTGAGTGTAAGCATTTGTGTCCAACTAACTCTGAGACGTTTGATCTCACATGTGTCGAACTTGATTTTATGCAACCATATGATGACAATGTTGTCCCATTTCAGATGTTAAATTAACCCAAGATGATCTAGACATATTGAAGCCGAAGAGCAAACGTTGGCTCAACAATTTTCTCATCAATGCTGCTCAATTGCTGTTGAAGATGAAGTTTCCTACTACACAGGTTTTCAAGATGTTATTTTATCGAGAACTCTTACCTTTGAACCCATGCCAAACACAAGATTTGTTCAGATCCTTAACTGTGCAGATAATCATTGGGTATGTGTATCAACTATAGGGTGCAAACCTAATGTGGTGAATGTTTACGACAGCATGAGAACAGGTGATGTTTCTACAAATACTAAAGAATCAATCGCATCTCCCTTGAATCACTCTGGTAACTTTCTGTATTTGGTGTTTCCAGATGTCCAGCAACAGACAAATGGATCTAGTTGTGGATTGTATGCTTTGGCATTTGCTTACACGTTGTGTGAAGAAAAAATTCCTTCAGGAGTTCAATATAGTCAGACTACCTACCGTTCTCATTTTGCAACCTGCCTTCAGAAGAAAACAATAACTTCATTTGAGAGTGAACGGCAGCTCTACAACCCCGGTCTATTCTTAAAGAAGCGATTGAAACTATACTGTTTGTGTAGATTACCTGATTCCGGTGACGAGATGGTTAGCTGTTCAAGTTGCAACAAATGGTATCACTACACTTGTGTTGGAATACCTACTGGAACTAAATTGACTGGTCATTGGGATTGTATCGATTGTTCAAAGTGATAACTAAGTGTGAATAAATGGCATTGCTTTATAATAGTACTCATGAGTTCAAATTCATTGTTCTTGGTATATAATCATGTGACCAAGTTTAATAAATT
Source organism: Tethya wilhelma (assembly GCA_964030475.1). Lineage (NCBI taxonomy): Eukaryota > Metazoa > Porifera > Demospongiae > Tethyida > Tethyidae > Tethya > Tethya wilhelma. Next base: position 362,909 of record CAXIPT010000020.1, read on the forward strand.
TAGGTATTTGTGTGAGTATAAAGTATACCGCTGTGTAGAGCAAAAGTACAAGTATTTTCGTGAAGTACGTTCAGACAGCTATAGCTCAGTATCGACGTGGATTAGTCATCAGTGGACTCGGGAGTCAATGCCAAGATTCTATAGCTGTCAAGGCGCTGACCTGTTGTACATGTCGCTGCCAGTGGCAATAGTTAAGTAGTGGTTGCCTAGTGTCACCGATCGGTGTCAATAGCCATAAATTCAAGGGCCTCTGCCACCGATTCTTTCGGTGGCAATAGCCATTTCGTCATTATAATGTTTTTATTGCAAACAATTATTTTGCACTTCCATCCTCCAAACTGTCCCTCATAAAGCTGTACTTCTCCACCAAGCTGAGTGCAACCACCCCACAATGGTCCAGAGACGGTTTAGTGACATGCGTCATAAGCATGGTAGCAAGAGTACGAACAATGTCCTTCCTATCCCCATCATGTTACCCAGGTTTTCTTCAATTGATTTCTTGAACTTTGAAATCAGAAAGGGGTATGGGACACCTGAAATTTCCTACATGCCAAGGAATGTAAATGCACTGAAATATGTTGCTGTCCCGTGACACCTACTGATTATAAAAGATAGCTTCTTTTTTACTTTGGGTTTTGAAAGCACATACTTTTTCTTGTAAGTAAGCAAAAATATTACAGACTTTAACAAAGAAGTTAGTCAAAATAGAACCAGATAAACTAACCGCTATAAAAACAACTTCAAATTTGCACTGTACAAACTTGCATTATAATGATATCGATTACCTTGGAAGAAAGAGATTTTGAAGTGTGAGGCTGTTTATCATCAGGTACAATTTCAATTGCACTGGTGCTTTATCCAAGACTTGTGGTTGGTCATATGCATTTGTCTGTAACCAAAAAAATATCACTATAATAAATTTTCAGGTAAGCGTAAGTATACTTTTATAGTTTTACTGTTTTAAACGGGTTTTTTTGTTTGTTTTTTTAAATTACAGAGTAAGAAATTTATGGAAATGCTGTTAACGCTGGTTTTGCAACCTCCACTGGAACTGAGTGGCTGAAAGATATTATTCCCAAGATGGGGCTTAGATTGAAAGTGCACAGTGCATTGACATATCTCCTCGCACAAGTAAGTAAATTTCAGTGCTTAAAGACTTAAGGCTGACTTAAGATCTATAAGATCTCAATAATTTGATAGCTTCGAATCCTTTTTGCCACCAGCAATAGTAAGGAGCAGAATTACAGTTCAAGTTTTCAAAGAGAACTCGTTGAAGTTTCACGAAGGTTCGAGGCAGGTGCCAAGAGCATGTGCAATAACCACACCTAGGTCAATGAACTTTGAACTTTCATGAAAAGCTAGCTGGATGTCAGTGTATTCTTGTAAACACTGTTCTTTCTGTTCTACCAAACGTCTTCAACTTACTAAGCACACATTTGGAACTCCCTCATTCAAACCAACCTTTACCAATTTTTGTGGAATAAACAGTTGCTTACATCTTTTCAAAGTTGGATCTTCATTTGCCTCCTGGAAGACTCATGGCAACATGAAGCATCCTAACTGGCAGAACTCAGATGAACTTGCATGTGAATTCACAGCAGATGACTAAAGAGTCCAAGAAAGTGATTCGTTGACAAGTGATTCTGGGGCTTGCTTGGCTCAACTGAATGAAGATCCAGCTAAAGAAGTCGAGTGTGCAGTGGCAGCTGTTCATAAAAAGCCATGTGCTGAAAAGGCAGCAGCAATGTTTTTGCTTACATTTAAGGAACGTTATGTGCTACCGAAAGTTGCAGTTAACTTTGCAATTGGTGCTATTAATGGGATAGTAGACAATGTTTGCGACAATACACTACAATCTTTGGAAAATTCTGAGGTCGTGTCATTTCAAAGACCCAACTTGCAGCACATTTTGAGCATGAAAACCTATTTGATCTTTGCAGACGGAATATCAACAAGCTAAATATTACAGAGAAAAGTTCTGAATGATTGTAAGTCCATCAGTGCATGCCACTACAATAATATGACTGTATACATGCATGTCAACTTCTGAATTAGCAACTGATAATTCTAGTGAAATGATGTGAGCTAGGTCAGGATATGATTATTTCATATTGTTTGTATGATAGGAACCTACAACTGGGTACATCCTACAAGTATAAAAAAAGAGAGACAGCTTGTAGACACACCTGATACCTTCCAATATGTACCACTGATTGAAAATCTGGTGTGGTTACTTCAAAACAAAGATCTGTACGACGGGGTATAATCCATAATTTATTCTGTCTTCAGTATTATAAGTTTGTGAGATTGGTTGCGGAGGATCTTGTATACATTAAAGAGATTGTTTGTAAATGTACGCTCTGTTTCATCATGTTTTCATGCAGATATTTAATTCCCGAAAATAGAAGAAATGATGGATATTAACGAGTTTACCAAGATGGCGAATTTCTTACACAGCATCCACTTTTGACAGAGAAGCTTTGCAACTTATTGCTTACTACGATATGTGAAAACTTCAAATCCAATTGGATCATATCGTTTAAAGCATAAACTTGGTAAGTTATATCATATCTTGGTTATGATCATAAATGATACACATTAATTTTGTGAACGCATGAAGTAGAAATCAGGAATTCGGTTTAGAGCTATATTTTGAGAAACGGCGACTTAAAGTTTGACATTAATAAATTTTGGTATTAATTGTAATGCTTTCACTGCAACACCACTGTTCATAAACTACAACTATCCCATGCAATAAAAATAACCGATTGCATCATTCTACGGAGGCTTTAAATAGAATGCGCTTGGGCAAGTTTGTGCAAGTTATATTGTGCGCATGGTTAGCAATGAGCAGAAAAGAGAAACAGTGGCAGAATTATCTCAGTGGTGTGGCTAGGAGGCCCCACTCTCACAGTAAAACCTTGAGAAGATCATTAGAAGAAGATGATGAAACTCGGGCTCCTTCAACTTCAAGTACCTGTTCCCAGTGCTACCCTGTTCTAACTCGCTACAAAGACGCATTCTTCTCAATGAAGCATTCAGGAACAGAGCTCAAGAAGAGAAAAAGGGCTAACCCTTACCCAAAGAAACAGGACACAGAGTTTCAACATCACAGAGACATCACAAAACAGAATGAATGGCTGAGATCAAACATGTTTGATTCTCTAGGTATTAAAACTCCCCTCCCCATTCACCCCCCAGCACACACACACACACACACACACACACACACACTCATACACACACACACATACACACACACACACACACTGAGGAAACTCCCTTTATTGCTCAAATTGCATCAAGGCTGCTTAAGCGATCGCCTAACTCATCAAAGAGCCATCAAGCGTAAAAATGCTCAGGATCCCATTTCTACTTACACTAAGCTTAAAGTTGAGCAACGTCGCCTAGGAGACTACGTAATAATGCCTACTGATGTCGAAACGTCCTTTAAAATCTGGTGGAGGGGGTTAGATCCTTCTGCAACGGTAGAGGTGAGGTTTCCTCACGAGCGTCATGGTAATGCAGGAAGAGTGTCCAACTCAGCCAAAACAAGTGTCATGGAGGACTTCTTGGAATTTGTTGATATAAACAGCCAGCTGAATGGTCGATCGGCTGACTCAACAGGCCCGACTCATTATTTCTTGCCGAAATTTACCACAATTCAGATCCCAAAGCGTAATGTGCATCACTATGAAGAAAGTGTTCGAAGATCTCTAGTTGGAGAATTTAATCGGGCACAACGGAGTAGAGGTAGGTATAGTTCATACAATCTATAAGATCTCACAATGTCGTGCACAAGTACAGACCCTCACACGTACTCAATCATGCATACACCCTCACACACACAATGATGCACACACTCACTCACATGCACACAGCCTCACTCACATGCACCCACACCCTCTTGCAGTCGCATACACACACACACACATACACCCTCATGCAGTCAGTCACACACAAACACACACACACACACACACAGGCAGAGGGGAGTGCTCGAACAGCTCTTCTCATAACTGGCTCAAGCAATGTCCCAAGGTAGCTATCTGTCCCCACCAAATGGACTACTGTGATACTTGCAAGAAACGGAATGTGGAAATTCATGCCAAGCAGACCACAGTTAATCGGTTGCTCCAATCCTGTAGTGCTGTTTCTGAGGAAGTCAAGAAGATAGAGGAAGAGATTAGTGCCCTCAAGCAAGATCTAGAAAACCATCGACAAGAGGCAGAGAAAGCTCACACGTACTATGTAGAAGTAACGAAGCAGTGCAAGCAAGACTGGGATGAAATGGAAAAGCTCAATGCTAAGTCAACACTAAGTGATGGTGAGAAGGATCGACTTGCAATTCTTAAAAATGGCTTTAATCTAGTCATTTCAGCTGACTATCAGATGGCAAAGTTGGTTCCATATTGGGGGCTAACGGCTCAACCAGGCTCAACCTATTATCTACAGAAATTAAGCCATGATGTGTTCGGCATTGTAGACCATTCAAATCTACAGTGTATTTACTAAATGAACGCCTAGGACCAAAGAACACAGACCACACAGTCTCGTACATCACTGACTTCATCAACAATAGTGCATCCTGGATCAAGCGTGTCCATTTGTTCTTTGATAATGCTTCCAGTACGCACAAAAACTTTTATACAATGGCCTGGGCGCATGAGATGATACAGCAGTGTAACCTGTCATTTCTTAGAATATCATTTCTTGTGGCAGGGTATACCAAATTTGCTCCTGACTTAGTATTTTCCAGGATCTCCCAAACCTACAACAAAAGTGACGTGTTTACTACCCAGGAATTGAGTGAAATTGTCTCCGCACAAGCAACAGCCGTTGTAGACAATGGTGATCTTGTGTGCAATTGGCGAGATAAACTTACAAAGTATAGTAAGTTGCCTGGTATTCGTTCCCTACACGATTTCCTGTTCTTGAAGAATACCACAAACAACACTGTAGTGGCTAAAGTGAGAAAGAATTGCTTCTCTGGCCCATATGAAAATACAACAATGCACCTTGCTAGTGGACGTGACATCAATGAATCCGTCATCCCTGACCCTGATCGAGAGAATTACCGTGCTCTGGGAAAGATCAAAAGGTTGACTGATTCAAAGATGAAACATCTTCAGCAGATGTACAAAGACTTCATTCCAAGGGATCGTTGTTTGTCGTTTGTTACACTGCCCTGAAGGAGCTTTTCTGAGAGTATCATGCAAACACTAACATTGATCATTAATTCTGTACAAATTTGTTTATAGTAACTTTTATTGTATACTGTGAGTCTCTAAGGTGTACGTTGCAGTAATTTTATTGTGTACAAGATGCTGTCTGGAATGTGTATATTGTGTTTGTGAAAGTGTAATAAAAATTATTTGAACCAGTTTACTATTGTTCAATTTTGATTTATCAACAATATTGGCAGAATGTGCATGCGGTTTATATTCTACTTAATGCTATGAAAACTACATATCAAAATGCATCAAAATTTTGATATAGTGTAGGTAAGGGATGAAACTACTGATTTCTAAGAAAAAAAATTTTCGCGCATTGCGCGCAATTCCTGATTTCTACTTCATGCGTTCACATAATTATAATGGAACATCCTGACTATATTTCAGGCCTCTTCTATTATACAATCGATCTTTCTCATCCCTGAGATGCATTTAGCTAATTGCCACACCACTGTTGGAGAAGTATGGTTTTATTGCAACTATTTATAGACGATGTCAACAAACTTTGTGAGGTTTGTTTAGCTAGTAATAATGTGCATTAATTGGAAATACCATACATCCCATGATAATCATACATGACAGGGAGTTACAACGGATACTCGAGGAGAGCAAGTTTTTGTAAGAGGAACTATATGTTTGCTGATACTCTTGCTGCACATACTGTTGGGGGATTTAAAGGAGGTCTTTCACGTGCACTTCGCAAGTGTCGCTCATGCTTAGCTACACATGACCAAAGGTATAATTTCATAGTATGCATGCTGCAGGTATTAAGAGGCAGTCTGTATTGATTGGCACATATAATACATTTAACTTGTTACAGTTTATATCGAAGGATTTCACACCGAAATCTTATTTATTACTACCACTGTTCGTTGCTTAGTGGGCCTTTGAGTGCTGAAAATTCAACAACTTATGGTATGACTGGTCGATCTCCTCTGAATGACATCAATCACTTCCATGTAATAAACCAACTTCCGCTAGATGTTATGTGTGAAGGAGTGGTTCCGGATGAGGTGCAGTTAATGTTCTCCAATCATATTATTGAGCAAAAGTTATACAGTCTGGAAAAGCTTAATGATCTTATAGCCTGCTTTTGCTACGCATCAAAGGAAGCCTCAGACTCCTTATCTGCTCTAAAAGGAGAATCAACCCTAAAGCAATCTTGTAAGTTTATAGGCTACATGTGTATACATTTTATCATGAAATTCTTGATCATTAATTGTTTGATCTAGCATCACAGATGTGGATTTTGGCAACAAATCTACCCTTGATGATATATAGGTGACCTGATTCTTTCTGATGATGAGAAGTGGGAATGCTTTTTGTTGCTACTCGATATACTCCAACTATGTACAGCCCGTGTGGTTTCAAGTGGCCTAGCTGGCTTCCTGGAAGCATTGATTCATGACCACCATCAACTATTCATTCGATGCTATTCACATGTGAAAGTGACACCAAAAATGCACTATCTACTATCTAAACTATCTACTGCATTGACTAATTATATACATCTGCAGAACAGGGCCACTTACTGGTACTTGGTGTATGCGAATGGAAGCTAAAAACAAATATTTTAAGGATACTGCTCACAGAAGTAACTTCAAAAATGTATGTCTGACAGTAGCTAAGCGACACCAAAGACTACTCTGTTTATATTTGATGAGCAATCAATTCTTTGATCAAAATATTGAATATGGTTCAGGTGTGTGTACGTGTGTTTGTCCCGTCTGATTTAATTTGTACATGCGCATATCTGATGTTCTTTCTGTTGAATCTGAATTGCATGTGCACACATGCACAATGTACATCCTTAGATGTTCTATGACACATGCATGCACGTTCCAATATGCCATCAGCATCTTTTCTTGGCTATATATGTATTATAATCATATTATTATTATTTTATAGCTAAAGAGCCGAAAATACTGTCAAACATTGAGGATGATGTAAAGGACGCTTTCTTTACCCATTTAGATGTAGGATTCAGTTTATGTGCCCAAGTACATTTGAGGAGCTTTTAGTTATGTACATGTACATGGCAGGTCTTTTGATCTGTCCTTAGCTGCTTGACTTCTCTGCATATGACATAACATTATTTTACTTTGTGTTCTGATTTGGAAATAATATTAGCAAGCATTACTGGATTAAAAGTGAGGAGGCCCTGGTAGGCCGCCCTATACCGTGCATGGGCACTTCCTTTAAATTTTCATATTACATGACATTGTATAAACACACACATGTATGCTTCCACACATATCAATATATAGTCCAGCTTCAATGGGATCAAGTACCAACCTGAAGATTATGTTGTGATCTGCCAAGTTTTGGATGCATCAAGTCCCTTTATATAGCAAATGATGCTGTAATTCTGATAGTCAAGAAGACCTCGACTCAGAGAATAAATAGGCCTTACCATAGGTTACTAATTGAGCATTGTAGCAGTACAGATTATGCAGTGTCCCTTTTTAAGTTAAAAGCCAATCATGTTTATCATTCTCATTTGTTACAGAATGGTGGTCTTTATATTACACTTAGCTCTCACATTGAAAATATTGAATAAATGTTTCTTAATTTTTATTGTATCTTCAGTTGTTTAGTTGCAACAACAAAGTTAAGTTGTCAATGTTGTTTATGTTTGTAAACTGTTGTTTTGTCATGATACAGAATAGCTATAATAAAGTAATAATAAATTTAAGCATAACTTTTCAGTAGCCTATAAGCATGGTATTATTAACTAACATTGTACCATGGTTGTAGTCAATTGACCAATCAGATTGCTCAAAATGAGGTTGATAGATTTCATATTCACCTCATGTTTATAAACATGAGGTGGATATCTAGATATTCACCTATGTTTGGTCCAATCAGAACAACAGTATATGATAGCATTTCCCCCCTGGGCATAATATTATGATTGTCAACACCCCGTCTACCTAGAAGCTATTTACTACACAGCTACAATTGTAGGCCACTCTTTCCATTTGGTGAACAGCTGATTTGGTTGGTCCATGGTACAAGTCAGTTACATCACTCGGTTCAGTTTCTATGTGATTTACACAACCTCGGGCCTCTGGCCCTCAGTGTGTAAATAACATAGAAACCTGCACCTCGTGATGTAACCTATACTTATTTGGTAATTTAACTAAACATTGTTAAAGTAAAAAATAATTCGTAGTTGTAACACATCAGTGTTTGTATAACAATAACAGGTCAGCATGACAAATATAAAATGTGATTTTCATTCTTTGCAAATGTACACTAATAGTAACAACTTGTTGGTGACTTTGACATTTCCATTTTGTAGTTATTTCAACATTACTTAAGTCATAACTACACCAAAACAACAATTAGTAACTATAACATAAACATGACAATTTTGTTTTTGCAGCGATATAATTATATAGGCAATGGAACTAATTTGCAGAGTAGTCATGAGAGCCTCCACCAAACAATCATACTATGATTTGTACAGATTAGCGGCAATATAGCAGCGTGCCCAGTGTAAGCTGTGGGATTTCAAGGACTTTAAGGTGCTTTATCTTTTGTGCATCAACAAGCTTGTCATGCCTTCATGAGTGTTGAAGCTGAAAAGAAATGGTACATCACCTCCATGACTCCAAAGAAACTTCCTTTACCCCCTTAGCTGTATCCACCAAAACCAGATTTTGCCCATAGCAATACATAATAATGCAGGCATGTATAGCATTCCCAGTACGAATGGCACGGATGGCCCAATACTGCAATACAAATAATCATGCAAATACCTTTGCAAAAACTGAGCACTTAGCACTAAAAGGCTTACTATTTTAGCTCTTTCTCTTTCTAATGAGCCCAAAATCAACGCTAAAGTAACAAACACGAACATGCCAAACCTCCAATTTTCTCCATCTTCTCCTTTTTCTTCTATCTTGGCTCAACTTCTCTTAAATATTGTTCACTTTCAAAAGCTGATTCTTGAACGAACGAACTTAGTTTCTTCCGAGACAGTCGCTTTTGCCATCGGTTTTTAGCTCCTCTCATTACAAGGCGAAAAGCGCCTTCTCCATATGGCCGCCATTAATTTCTACACTCATGCATAATTAATTAGCTACTAGAAAATTTCAAATTGATGACCCTTTACACACACAAATGTGTGCATTATTTGGAATTCAAATGCAAGTTGCCTGGAACTTCACCTGGTTGCTCTTCTTAAGAGGCGAATCATTATCATAACATATGTGACCTGTCAAGAGAAAACGTGCCGCTTAGGAAATTATTGTTTTTGGAGTAAAATGCGGTTTTATTTAATCCGAATTTTCGCGCGAATTTTTTTTTCTTGCATGAATGCGTTGCGCTATATCTCAGCATGCTCCCTGCAAAATTTGAATGGTGGAGCTGCTTCTGTTGCAGAGATATAGACAGCAATGTCAGCCTTGTTAATTTTTACTTAGTTGCTAGCACGGAGGACAGTTGCTATGCTGTGCAGCAAACCGTAGCGAATATTTATGAGCAAGGCAGCTGCCACTAAAAATAAATTTTTATTTGGTGTTCTCTTTGGCTTATAAGCTGACTAAGCTCAAAATTTTGCTACAGCACATAGACAGAAAGGGGTCATTCCAGGTCAAATCAACGCAAAAAATCGACACCCTCTTCGGATTTCCACGAAACTTGGTACATATATTCTGTGTATAAAGTTGTTTGCTCATAAGGGTTTTGAGCCCAGTTCATTGTATGGCTTCTGCAATAATTGCTGCCGAATTTTGTAAATATTTAGTTACCTGGTGTTCTTTAACTGATCATAACTTTAGATGTGTTCATCAGTTTGAAACAAAACTTGTGCCACATTGTAGCTCATAAAATGTCCTTTTGAATGATATATAGAAAGTGAAAGTTTACTAAAACTGGGTTCAAAGGTCATTTCTCAAAGTGTTTATTTCCGCTTTCCACAAAAACGGATCTCATGAGCCGATTTTTTGCGTTGATTTGACCTGGAATGACCCAAAGGCAACCCAAAGCTTTGTACATGCTTGTCTAATCCAAGCGCTTTCATACAGTAGCTTTCTGCTCATAGGTATTGCCTCTCCCTGTACGGCGATCGCGTACAGGTTATTTTGAGGCTTATATCAGTTCTTGGAATTTAGAGTACCTAAAATCGATTAGCTGTCTCCTAGGTCTTCTTTCCTAGCTACTCGCTTCTCACTAAATAATTTAGCCTCCACGTGGTTGGCTGTGGTAATATTCAGCATTACTGTATGATCTAATTATGATACGGAGAGTATACGGACCACCCATACCGTATAGCGGGAAATTTTCGTTGGTGCAAAATTTTGTATAAACGCGCCTGAAGAAATTTTCGTAGTTTTAAATTTCGTATATGCGGCGCGCGCTCATATGCGGAAGTTAAATTTTCGCAGTTTTAATTTTCGTATGTTCGAACCCCATACGAAATATACGAAAATTTCCCGCTATACCTAGCAACAACTTTACAACCGTTTTTCTTAGGAAGCCAGGAGTGGAGGCAGGGCTGCTTGCAAGAGCTATATCTGGAAACTACTTGAGCCATGCGCATCAAATTTTGATATGCGCTTCCTGGGAAGGCCTAGATTTACATGGAACAGCTAACTTAAAATTCGTAGACTTTCCTAACCGGCATGTTTTCCCTTGACAGGTCACATATAGTACGGCAAGTAAATCTTAAGATACAACTCAGATGTGTTTCACTTAAGTTCAGTATAAAGCAGGCTACATAACTCATCAGCCCGCTAGCTCAGTAGCTAGCTACACACACCAACCCAAATGTGATTTGTTGGGAAAAATGAGAGCGAACAGGTAAAAAAAATATTGGAAATGTAATGAGACACAGGAATGGATAAATCCTAAAAAGAAAGCATAGAACGGCTGTTAGGGTGTGTAAGGAATTCTTTCTGTGAGGAAAATGAGAGATTCAATAAGGAGAGTGCTACATGCAGCCCATAGAAGAATTCTGCACTCACTCTAACAGCCATTCAATCATGTTTGCTTTCTTTTATCCATTCGTGTGTCTCATTACATTTCCAATGTGTTTTTTGTACTTGTTAATTTTTTTACCTGTGTGCATGGTAGTGGATATAATTACTCCCATTTCCCACAATCTCCCTGAGCCTTTGTTGACACCAGATACCTGGCCACTCATTACAGATGCTCGGTCAAAACACTGAGCAAAAGACTGTTCACCCAGCACCCATAGCCTTGTACTTATCTTTTCAGTCAATGCTTTTGNTTTCATGAATGCTGACTCAGCAAGAACCAAGAATTTGGACGTAGCGTACCAGACCCCTTTTTCCCCTCCTTGCGAGGGGTGGGGTCTGGGCACGAGACTATGGTTCATGAGGTTGAGTTTTGACATCTGCAACTGGAACAATGGTTACTGGGATGTTCCTTTTCCAGTGATCGAGTAGCAACTCAACTGTGGAGACCATGGTTCTAAATTCAGGCATCTGATGCTACAACAGCCATCTCTTCACCCAGTGATAACATTTTACGATATTTTTGATTTTTTGCAAGAGTTTTAGAGAGATTTGGTTTTGAAGGAAGGGTAGCTTCATGATGATGATTATCATCTGTTATTGTTTCCGGGAACACTTCATTAGCAGCACTAGCACACCCCTCACCAACTTGTAACTGGTCTACTACTTGAGCCACCGTTTAGATACAAGGGAAGGTTCGAACACAGAACTTCCAATGTGAGCCATAGCAGTTAACAAGTGATGACATGGCATTTGCAAAGTTATTCTGAATGAACAAGAACACGAGTGATCAGAAACTGACACCAAATGTGACCGTTCTTTGTATGATGTGATCCTCACTTACAGTGAATTCGTAGGGAATGGATTTAGCCAATTTCAATTGTTCTAGAATCAGATTCGATGCATACTGTGTACAATTTCATTACCAGCTAGAGTCTCGGTGGAACCACCAAAATGGATAGTAAATTCCTCTGTGAAAGACTATTGACAATACTCAGCAGCAGTAGTTTGAGTATACAGTAGCACATTTTGGAACAGTGAGGTTGACTTCGAAGTTAGATCCTTGAGTTTTTGGTTGTGACTCTTAAGGTTAGAAGTTTTTGAGTGGGTGGGGATCACACTAAAACAGTAATGATATTCATAGGCTCATAGAAACTCGTGATACTATCTCAAAGCCGAGAGGATTTGGTCTCAAAATGGCTGACTATTGCTCAAAAGGGTCAAAGGTCAAATTTAGTTGCTCTCTAAAATGGATTTTTCTCTGCCATTGCCACTCACTCACAGGGAACAACAACAGATGAACGAAAAAATGTACATCGAGAAAAAGCAAAAAGCTGCTCATCAAGTCTGAAGGCTTTTTATACTATGTATACACTTTTCACAACCACATTCTCTCACAAAATGCATAACAGGTAAACAGGAAAGCTGAGTCCCACCCAGTCAAAAACTAAACATGATATTCAAGACACACAAACACCCTACAAGCTCACATACTTCACTCCTCTCCACCAGGGAAGAAAAATGCTCAGTGTAGTTAAGGCTGCCTCAACTTTTAAAATACCCTAATAATTTACAATTTGTAGTTTGGATTTATTATATTCACCAAAATCTTACATCAATTGATTGTTTGACCAATGATAGAAAATATTTTCAAGTGTGAATGTCATGTGACCCGCACGGGTGGGACAGGATGATGTCCTCTTTGTAAGACTTTAATGCAAAGATGCAGAGCTGGATATTTATTTTCACAATGATTTATTTTGTCAGAATATTGTATTTATCTTCAAGATTTTGAATCTGCTTGGAAACTTGGTCTTACAAGCTTCATTAGGTAGAAACAGAGAGAAATAGGCCTATTTCTAAATATTGCACACCTAATTATATATGCATATTGATTATTTCTCACTAATTAATGATGGGTACCCCATTTTCCGGCCAGATCTAATATTTTATGGTTAAGATGTACTAGATAATGCAAAAAAATGCCTCTTCAAATAAACATTCAGCTCTGTATTCACAAAAGTATGTATTTTTGTGTGTAGCCACGCCCACAACTGGAAGACCAAACTTAATAACTATCGTATTTTTATTGTATTGGATACAAATTGTGAAAATGAAAATGAAATAACAAGTATAGTTAAAACACGAATGGGTAAACCTTTAATTATGTCCTTAACTTCCTTGAGGCATCCTTAACTACACTCAGTGGACTTTATACAGCCCTGTCAAATTCAACTTTTCCTGTACTGACTCACTTTGAGCTCACCTAGGTGGCAGAAGGGTCAAAGGTCAGAGGTCAAAAGTCAATCACACTCAACACACGCTTGGTTGGACACGCCCACCAAGCTTCGAAGTCACAGCTAGCACGCACTCTCCGCTAGCCATCCTGCAAATTTGCTGCACATTTTCATGCATATCACTACACAGCCATCCTATTGCATGCACAAGACACACCCATACAGTATTTTAGGAGTAATTCGTTTTTTTTTTGTTGTTTTTTTAAGTGCCTGCGGTCCGTGGTTTTCAAAGAATGCTTTGAAGTACTTTGATGTGGTCTAATTTCCGGTCACTTGTTCGAAGGCAACTTCCGGTCGCTAGTTTTTGCACAAAAATGATCTTCAGCACCTCCTGAACACTTTTATTTTCAATTGTATATTTTGATATAGAAATCTTGGACACACCCCTTCACGATTTACTAGCGATAGCAAAAGTACCGCCCACTCAAAATACACTAACTTTAAGACGATTATTTGTTGTGTTAGCAAAATGCATGTGCTCATCACGCTTAAATGTCACCCACATTGACTTACATTCTTCCCAACTACTCTCAAAATATTGCTTAAATTCATCATTTGCCGAGTCATAGAGCTCTTCCAACAAATCACTGTACTCCTCATTATTTGCATGGACTAACCGCTTAATAATGCTACGGCACACATCTCGGTCTGACATATGCACATCATGATCAGACAAACCTTTGACATTGCCTTGATCACATGCCACTGACAGTACAGAATGACAGCATTGGGAAATTCCTCTCTTAGTACCTTTGATTCAGTAAAGTCCTTGTCTATTATAATCACGCGAATAGATGCCCATGCATCATTTTGTTCCTTAAAAGACTGGATAATTGTATGCAAAATGTGCAGTATCTTCCCTGGCAGTAGCAGCATAAAATACTTTTCTTCCATGGCCAAAATCATAAGGCATGTCAAGGGCATACCTAGTTTGTTGGTGTAGTAAGTGCCATCAACAAACAGAATTTCGGGAAATTTTCTAAATAGACTTGCCATGTGACTACTCTCATAATACAGTATGGTTAATGTGTCATTATCATCAACAACACCACCACCACGTGCACCTTTGTCAGCCTTCAGTGCTTCAGTTAACTTATCCAATACAAGGTGAGCATCTCGTAAACCATTTCTTTTTGTTTCTCTAGCTCTTGTTTTCAAATTTTGGATGTCCTTTAAAGTAACAAATTTACCATATTTCCTCACAATTAGATCACGAACATGCTTGCCATTCGCTTTTAAACCTAGTATTTCAGTAATATCTTTTTGTTCTGCTTTCAAAAGCTGTCTTGCACTTGGATAATTATTTTAGATTGTACGGTGATTGTGTTCAAGGTCGCACTCTTTCACAACTAAACACTTAAGAGATTGTTGTGAGAGTGATTTTGGCTTGACAGCCCATGGAAAATGAACGCTGCACTGGTCGAATTCCCTTTCCATGCTGTCTAGGCTGACCATAATGTACGCATCTAACACTATAATAAGTACAAACATTGGAAATGTAACTGAGACACAGGAATGGCTAAATTGTAAAAAGAACGCAAACAAGATGGAATGGCTGTTAGAGTGTAAGGAATTCTTCCTATATGGGCTGCATTTAACAATCTCCTTATTGAGTCTCTCATTTTGCCCACAGGAAGAATTCCTTACACTCTAACAGCCATTCCATCTTGTTTGCGTTCTTTTTACGATTTAGCCATTCCTGTGTCTCATTACATTTCCAATGTTTTTTTTATACTTGTTTGTTCTCATTTTCCATAATTCTACAAATTACATTTAAGTTGGTGTGAGTAGCTAGCTACTGAGCTAGTAGTCTGGCAAACTAGACTCACTGAGCCAGTGGTGGGCTCAGTGCTGCATGAGCTCCGAGTGGTAAGTTGTGTAGCTTGCTTGATACTGAAGTAAAACACACATCTCAGTCATTTGGAGGCAGGAGCTATATCATAAGATTTACCTGCCTTTGTATATGTTATGATAACCAAAATCCTGATTCATCTCTTAAGAAGAGCAACCAGGTATCACAAAATANGAAATTGCATCTCAGAGCATGAAATTTTCTGGGGAGCATGCCCCCAGACCCCTCTAGAGGGGAATGGCCTACCCCACTATATTTCCTAGAATCGCCACTGCTTTGCACATGCATCATGCAATTATGTGTTTCACCATAGTGCCTTCATTGTAAATATTTTTGTGTAGGCTACCCAAGAATTTGGTTTGATCACCAGGTGTGACAGAATGAGAGACACCTTTGAAGAAAATTTTGCTCCATGCGGAAAGGCAGTGATTACCTACTGCAGAAACACTCGAGTCAAAAATACTTCACTTCAACAGGAATGCTCCACCTATTCAGCTGAGCTTGTAATACGTGAAATTTATGCCCTGGTTTTCTAATAGTGCATGTAATTGCTGGTTTGATTCCAACCCTTTGCACTTTTCAGAAAATATATGTGTACTGACTTACGCATGCACACACAATTGTGCAGTGATGGGGTTGAGACGCCTTTGCATTCTCTTTACTACAAAGAAAATTGATGAAAACATACAATTTTGTGCTAAAGATTGTCCCGGTAAGTATTTAAATTATGGAATAGATTATTAATGAAAAATGTACTTGCCTTTTTTTTCCATTTTTTTTTCTTTGCAGCGTGCCACTCGTCCAAAAGAAGCTACTTTTAAAGACAACAACCAGCCACATAATTTTTGCACAGAGGTTGACAGTGAAGCTCCTCCCCAATACTGTTGAGCAAAGCTTAATGATGGAGTGTTTCTCACTTATATCCGCTCTCTTTTTCAGAATATGGCTGCCCATTACATTTTTAATTTAGCATACCACAGTAAAGTTAAGGATGTGTGGCTTTTCTTCAAAATGAAGTCTTCAAGCTTCCATCAAAGGGAGGCATGAAAGCCACCCCATCTAGCAGTTGGCATGTAAGTGGAATCACTCGTAAGTTTGAGTCCTTGTCCCAAAGCAGCCAGGATAGTAGTGATCCTGAGTTAAGCTTTTTCTCTGTCTCTTCTGAGTCCGAGATGGAAGATAACTAGCTACATATCGTCCTAGACAAAGGTCTACGCTTAGCAGACTGTGATGAATATGTATTATAGTTATTTGAATTGAACTAGGTCACTTGTTTTCATAACAATTGTCATTTGTTCATTATAGTTACTGTAACAAAATATGGTTGTGCAAGTTATAGGTCACTGTTTCTATAACAATTGTCATTTGTTTATATTACAAGTTGTCATTTGTTTAGTTTACAAATATGGTTGAACACGTTATATTAAAAGTTTATTCATAATAAAAACATCAAGTAAAAGCAACCAAAATTATAAGTTAAACCTACTAACTATGCATATGTTACTATTATAGTTGAAATCAAAAGTATAGTTGTACAAATTACAAAATATAGTTGGTAAATATAACAAACTTACAGTCTACGGAAGCCCTCAATTTTATCGAACATACCGGAAATGAAATTCATATTTTGAGGACAGTCATCATGCATCATAGTGACGATTTGTGGTTAATGAATATCATTATGTTCATGCAGCTCACAAGGATATTATTAGCGCACGCAGTTTGTAGTTAGTGGTTTGTAGCAGTTTGCCACGTGTCAGCTCTGGATGGGATCATGGGAGGTACGTACAGCTAGCCATATGGTATAGCTACGTAGCTAGCTAGCTGTTGCGCTAGGCTACTATATCTGCCATGTGCTTTAAAAGGATTATGATCAGAAGTTGAAAGACAGAAATAACAAAGGTATGGTTCATGTATGAAATTTCAATCACAACACAAAGCATGTTTACATATTTGGAGTCTAAAAACACAAAATAAGATCAAAATCTTCTGTGTTAGCATCAGACTTATACTGTACTTGTCAGTTATCTCTCCCGATAAAATTGGCAAGCAAAAGTACATTGTCATCATTTGCTAACTGAGTTTATTGAATCCTGTATGGTTGACTCTCCCCAGTCTTGCTGCTGTGAAAAGAGAAGCTTGTGCAAACGTACATCACAAGTGAACAAAATGAACCACTTAAGTATGCATTGAATGCCGTGGAGGACAAAGCATGGAGGACATAAGTTAGGTATCTGTGATAGTTGTATTTCTTGTGACACAAGTAAGATTTACCATACATACAGCAAACTCCGTGCATGTCTAACTTAGTGGCATTGTATCATTTGTCTCATTCAAGTACCTAGGACCATACACCAAGCCTCTCTCCAAGCCAGCCCATATCTTGAACTGATTGTAAAACATTCACAGTCTCCATATACATCAAGACAAACCAGGGTATATACAGCTAATTGGTTCTCTTGTTGATATGAGATTATAAAGAAAAGCCTGTTTGAGTGAATCAGTGTGACATGAGTCACAGAAGTGATGTATCAGTATAGGGTAGTGATTGGAGCAGTGTTGTTGATAAATTGAGACACAAGTTCTCTTGCATGGCTTTCTTTCTTTGTCTTGCTTGAATTGCATGGCTTTCTTTCAATTATAGTGACGGTAGCTGTTAAACCAATTTCTGTAGGGTTGCTGATATCAGTATATTCCAGTGTGCTGAACAGGAATTTGTTACATTGAATGTTTTTTTTTTTTTTGAATTCCCATGTTTGAACTGATGGCTACAAGCAGGCACTGTATATTCCACGTGTATGCTGATTTGTCCAACACCACAATTGTATCACCAGCTGGAGAGTGGTTTGTCTTGGTGTATATGGAGACAATGTATGTATCACAATCAGTTCAAGATATGGACTAGCTTGAACAGAGACTAGGTGTGTGATTCAAGGTACTTGAATGTGACAAGGGATGCAATGCCACCAAGTTAGACGTGCATTGAGTTTGTTGAGTGTAAAGTGTCTCATACTTATGTCACAAGAAATACTATACTATCACAGATATTAAACTTAGCATTGTACTTATGTCCTGATCAACTGAACATCATTGTTTAAAAGAAAATAAGTATATTGTGAAGGTCAATTTTCAATATCACTGTCTGCATCAGTATCAGTACCAAGACTAATTGTTGTGTGAACTTTATTAATAGTTGGTAATGTTTCACGTAAATAAACTTCTTGTTCTTCATCACTACTATTACTGTTATCAGAGCTATTGTCACCAACAAAAGCGTCATTGTTTTTGTTCACCCTACACTTTGGGCACGAACCACCATTGTTGTGTGGATTATTACATTGTAGTTTGCATTTGCAAGAAGCCCCACAGGGTTGGCATAATCTAAAACAATTTTTACAGCCCGCTTTCTTTCCATCACACCCACTTTTACACCTACACCCCTTCTTTCGGATAGTATATTGTTTTAAGATATCTTCATCTTCCTAAACAATTCGAATTTGTTCATCAACTAGTTTCCAACTATAAGCAAATGGATCCATAGTTAGGCTGGTTGATGTTGCTGAATATGCTAATTTTAGAACAAATTCTGCTCTCATTTTATGATGGTGTAGAGCTCTCATTGATAGTATCAATAGATATTCATGGTCTTTACTTCCATTTGAGTGATGAAAACAGACCTGCCTACAAAAATTCGTGCCATTGTACTAGTGTTGGCAAAGGATTGTGTCATATGCACACCATTTCAACAAACGCTGTTTATCTTCATGTATAGGAGAAGCTGATAGTGATGTATGCAATGTATCAATTCGTTCACTGTTGAACAAAACTTTGTGTTTGCTCAAGTATATGGCACAAATAAGCCTAGTCCAGGCTTCAGAATTGATTTCCTTCTATTTCTCCCCTTGTATTCCATTTATAGCACACTGTTCCATTGAAACCAGTGCAGTGATATATGGTGCATATTCCACAAAGGTGGAAACAAACACTTATTTTGATGTTTTATACAAAGAGCTGATATAATCCCCTCCACTAAGAATATAAATAGCTAGTAAACATGTTGCTGGGTAATCAATTTTAGATAATTGTGAATGTGCATGCACAGATTAAACCAAAAGGCTAATATTTACATATTCTGCTTTAATTTCTCGTTCTGCATATACCTGTTTACCTTGCATCCATTTTCCTTCATACAATGCCATCCATATGTCCATATATCAGTATCACTATCAGTTATAACTATACAAGTACAAAAAACATTGGAAATGTAATCAGACACAGGAATGGCTAAATCGTAAAAAAAACGCAAACAAGATGGAATGGCTGTTGAGTGTGTGCAGAATTCTTCCTGTATGGGCTGCATTTAACAATCTCCTTATTGAGTCTCTTATTTTGCCCACAGGAAGAATTCCTTACACACTCTTAACAGCCATTCCATCTTGTTTGCGTTCTTTAGCCATTCCTGTGTCTCATTACATTTCCAATGTTTTTTGTACTTGTTTGTTCTCATTTTTCCATAATTCTACAAATCACAATTGAGTTGGTGTGTGTAGCTAGCTACTAAGCTAGTAGTCTGGAAAGCCAGCTAGACTGTGGCCGGGCTGCTCAGTAAGTTGTGTACTGAGCCTGCTTGATACTGAACTGTAACACACATCTCAGTCATTTGCATGATTTGGAGGCAGGAGCTGTATCATAAGATTTACTTGCCTTTCTATATGTTATAATCAAAGTCCTGATTCATTTCTTAAGAAGAGCAAGAGCATCCAGGTATCACAAAATAGTTCCAGTCAACTTGCATTTGAATTCCAAATAACGCACACTTTTGTGTGTGGAAAGGGTCGTCAATTCGAATTTTCTAGTAGCTAATGAATTATGCATGAGTGTAGAAATTAATGGCGGCCACATGGAGGAGGCGCTTTTCGCCTTGTATCTAGCTACTCAATGAGAGGCGCTAAAAACCGATGGCAAAAGCGACTGTCCCGGAAGAAACCAAGTTCATTCATTCAAGAATCAGCTTCTAAAAGTGAATAGTCTCTGAGAAAACTCGAGCCAAGATAAAAGAAGAAGAAGATGGAGAAATTTGGAGGTTTGGCATGTTTGTGTTTGTTACTTTAGCGATGGTTTTAGGCCATGTTTTTGGGCTCATTAGAAAGGGAAAGAGCTAAATAGTAGCTTAAGAAACCTTTTAGTGCTAAGCGCTTAGTTTTTGCAGAGTTATTGACGTGAATATTCATATTGCGCTAATGGGCCATCCGTGCCATTCCTGTGTACCCAGTACTACCGTACTGGGAATTATTAGATGACAATCGTATACAGTGAAACCACAAATTATAGTCAGCTTCCCCGTGTTGATTAGAAAGCATAGGTAAAGTTAGTTCACATTTGTTTTATAGTGTGNCTTACAAAAGCGATGCTATGGCTATATAGCCTAACTATCCCTGCACCTACGTAGCAAGTTTCAAGCTTATCCTCTGAAGGGTTGTAGAAAAAACGTTGATCTAAAGTCGACCATCGTGATCGCGAAGATCGTGACCGTTAGTTGCCCAACGACGAGTAGCGCCACGCCTTACTAGCAGTTCTAAGTCTGACTTGATATTTTAGTAGAGTAGTCCTTTACCTATTCGTATATAAAGTTTAAAGTTCAGGGCTTAGCTTGCAAAATAGTCGCTAGTGCAGCCTTGACGCGATTTTGCGTCAACCGCGGTTTGAAACACCCACGTGGATGACGCAATTTAGCGTCAACCGCAGGTAATCAGTTAAAGCATGAGCACGAGGGATCTATGGCATATAATGCCCTGTAATCCGAGGGCATTATATGCCATATAGATCATGAGTGCACACGTCCTTTAAATAGTTTATATCCCACGTTGCAAGCGGAAAATGAAAATGTCTCGTTATTCGTCAGCGCTTGCCATTAAGGACTGGGCCCAATAGGAAATGGGTAAAAAAATTGCAATGTTCAGTTGACTCTAACTTCCCTTAGCTAAGTGCTAACTTTGCAAATAATGGATCATAAGATAATTTCATCCTTACCTGTCATGTAGATAAAATTCCAAAACCACAAGTTAAATATTCATTAAAAAAATTAAGTTTTGAGCTTCACCCCTAATTAATGAATAATTAATTAGGCGGATATGAAGGGCTGTTACTATGGTAACGAAATTATTATCAACTGAATCGGAATATTCTAAACTTGATTTTCACAGGATAGATTTTTAATATCTCGTTGCTAAGGTGAGTTACAGCTGTTTATATGATTTCGGCTGGTGTGCATTTAATAGAAAACATTCCGTATCTCACCATGGCAACGAGATATAAAAAATCTACTCTGTCAAAATTGATTTTGAAACATTCCGATTCAGATGATTATAATTTTGTTACCATAGCAACAGCCTTTAATATCCGCCTAATTAATTTATTATTAATATGAATATTAATGAGGTCACATGACTCAAAATTTTTGAACAAAAACTTAATTAAGTAAGAAACGTTATCCTTGGTTTCCATGGCAATAGCTAATTTGTTTTGAAAGTTATGTCGAATTTGAATAATTTTTTTCCCTTAACCGATTACCTGCGGTTGACGCTAAATCGCGTCATTGCTTAGCTTGCAAAATAGTCGCTAGTGCAGCCTTGACGCGATTTTGCGTCAACCGCGGTTTGAAACACCCACGCGGATGAGCCCTGAACTTTAAACTTTATATACGAATAGGTAAGGGACTACTCTACTAAAATATCAAGTCAGACTTAGAACTGCTAGTAAGGCGTGGCCCTACTCGTCGTTGAGCGACTAACGGTCACGATCTCCGCGATCACGATAGGCGACTTTAGATCGACGTTTTTTCTACAACACTTCAGAGGATAAGCTTGAAACTTGCTACGTAGGTGCAGGGATAGTTAGGCTATATAGCCATAGCATCGCTTTTGTAAGCGTTGCTGGCTAGCTGGAAAAAAANGCGCACGGAAGTTCAAGCAGATACAGACAACTTATCAGAAGATAGCGACTCTGTAGGGGTAGGCTTGTGCCTATTAAGCCTACTGTTGAATGTACCACTGGTGGAAAGCATGTGTAAAACAGGTGCATACAAGATATAGATACACATGAGTAAAGATTCTGTTGAAATACATTACTATAGTATTTGATAAGATATAGCATAGGATTTAGAATATGGTCGAAAAGATGCGCACACAAGCCTTAGGAGAAAAAACAAACAAACAACACAAACATAAACCTGTAAACTTATTTAATCATGCATGTAAAATATTTAATGCTATTTCACTGTTCAACACTAATGCACATGCTCTATATATTGCTTCAATTTAATGCTTGGACAAACGAGCATAAAATTGGAGTAGTTAACTGTGAGTTTTAGATCAATGCTCAAACACAATAAGTCCACCATGTGAGTGTAAAAAGCACTTTGAAAGCCAACAACTATTAGGAAATGAAAAGTGCATGACATAGATTTGTTTATCACTGGAATGCACAAATTTAACAAGGGTGAGTTATTGTTGCATGACTGCTGATGGTATGTCTATACCTGATATAAATGTCAGCATGATACATAGCTGGCCTAAATTAATACTGAATAAACAATATCTGATAGTAAATTGACACGCAGACATGCATGGAGACTTAAATGTGGTAGTACGGAATGCATGTGTACAGTAACAATTGTTTAACTTACAATGGGAAATTTCTTCGAAGAAAGTCGGCGATGTATCCACTCAAACTGAAATTTGCAGTAGGATCCAACAAGACTCCAAAACGATTTTCAAAGGTACGAGCCATTAGATCCATCAGCACCTCCAGTCTATGCTTGGTTCCGCCCTGCTCTTCTTTTAGAAGCTTCAGATTTCTTTCGTATGTAACGGAGTCTTCACCATGAGTAGGTGCACATAAGAATGCATGGCTTGGTCAACTGTGCGACGCTTTTTCTTAGGAGGGTCTTGGCTTGGTGAATCATCTTTATTCTGGTTGTTGCAGCGATAGTATATGAACCACTTCCAGAAGTGCTATATAATTATTATAAAAAAGTATTTATTGTAAACAGTGCCCTGCCCGGAAATCCAAATTTACCTGAAATGCCCCTGATTTCAGACGAAATGCACTTTGCCCTGGAAAATGCAACATCAAAACCTTACCTTTTGTCAACTCTATGCTGTCCTAAAAAGGCTAACAAAGCAATAATCTTCGCTTTCTGAAGTGCTAGCTGCGCTAAGATCATAATTGCACTATGTACTTCTGCAATTAAATGGGCTTGTCGACACACACATAAAGAGGCATGGCTCGAATTTTCACGCGTGCGGCTTTAATGTCCCTGGATTTTATACCTGAAGGTTGGCACTTCATCATCAGGTACACTTTCAATTGCACTGGTGCTTAACCAAGACTTGCGGTTGGTCATATGCATTTGTCTGTAACAAAAAAAAATTATCTCTATAATAAATTTTCAGGTAAGCGTAACTAAACTTTTATACTTTTACTGTTTTAAATGGTTTTTTTTGTTTAATTACAGAGCAAAAAATTTATGAAAGTACTGTTAACGCTGGTTTTGCAACCTCCACTGGAACAGAGTGGCTGAAAGATAGTATTCCGGGAATCCTAAGATAGGGGGGCTTAGATTGAAAGTGCACTTACATCTCTCCTCGCACAAGTAAGTAAAGTTCAGTGCTTAAATTAAGGCTTAAAATCTATAAGATCTCAACAGGGAGTCAATAATTCGATAGCTTCGAATCCTTTTTGCCACCAGCGATAGTAAAGAGCAGAACTACAGTTTAAATTTTCAAAGAGAACTCGTTGAAGTTTCTTGGTTACCTAGAAACAAAGGAGCATGTGTAATAACCACACGTGGGTCAATGAACTTTGAACTTTCATGACGACACAGTGCGATGTCAGTGTATTCATGTAAACGCTGTTCTTTCTGTTCTACCAAACTTCTTCAACTTACTAAGCATGCATTTGAAACTCACTCATTTGAACCAATCTTTACCTATTCTTGTGGTTGCTTACATCTGTTCAAACTTGGATCTTTATTTGCCTGCTGGAAGACTAATGCCAACAGGAAGCATCCTAACTGGCAGAACTCAGATGAACTTGAAAACCTATCTTGATCTTAGCCACTGTTTGACTTCTAAACTATGATCAGACTGTGATGAGGCTGCCATATNAGCCTCAGACAAGCCAACTCCTATCTGCTCTAAAAGAAGAATCAACCCTAAAGCAAACTTGTAAGTCTATAGGCTGCATGTGTATAAATTTTTATCATTAAATTCTTGATCATTAATTAGTATCACAGATGTGGATTTTGGCAACAAATCTACCCCTGATGATAGGTGACCTGATTCCTTCTGATGATAAGAAGTGGGAATGCTTTTTGTTGAAGTGGCCTCCTGGAAGCATTGATTCATGACCACCATCAACTATTCATTTGATGCTATCCACATGTGAAAGTGACACCAAAAATGTCCATTTTCCCAATCAAATTTTACGGTTGGTGTATACTATAAAAAACAATTGCTACTGCATTGACTATAATTATATACATCTACAGAACAGGGCCACTTACTGGTACTTAGTGTATGCGAATGCAAGCTAAAAACAAATATTTTAAGGATGCTGCTCACAGAAGTAACTTCAAAAATGTATGTCTGACAGTAGCCAAGCGACTACTCTGTTCATATTTGATGAGCAATCAATTCTTTGATTAAAATATTGAATATGGTCCAGGTGTGTGTACGTGTGTTTGTCCCGTCTGATTTAATTTGTACATGCGCATATCTGATGTCCTGTGTTGAATCTGAAGTGCATGTGCACACATGCACAATGTACATCCTCAGATGTTCTATGACACATGTCCAATATGCCATCAGCATAGCCTCATCCCCAGGCCCTCTGCGTGCTACTATTGCTGATTTATTACGTTACCAGATAATTTTATTTAAGCACACAGAGGGCCTGGGAAACGAGGGTAGACACATGGTAGACAAGTGATTTTGCGCGTGGGCAGCTCCGCTTAGACTGCCCACGTATTTTGCATATGACATCATAAATAGTGATGAATATTCGCATACATGTAGGCGCTACTGAAAAGATCAAGAAGCTGCTGATAAAGAGTCTGAGCCTCGGACTTTGACAGTGACTACTGGATTGTCAACTGTAAACCAGTGACTGATTTGAACATCTAGATCTGTAGACTATTGCATTTATAAGTGAAGCATATATGTCATAGTGAATGTATACTAAAATGCTCCTCAAAATATAACTACAACACAACACTATTTAATGAAAAATGTAATAATTCATTCAGAATGTTTTAATTCATGAAATATGGCATGTTCACATGTCTCAGACACTTCATAAAATGCCCATCAAATATGGCAGCCTCATCACAGTCTGATCATAGTTTAGAAGTCAAACAGTGGCTAAGATCAAGATAGGTTTTCAAGTTCATCTGAGTTCTGCCAGTTAGGATGCTTCCTGTTGGCATTAGTCTTCCAGCAGGCAAATAAAGATCCAAGTTTGAACAGATGTAAGCAACCACAAGAATAGGTAAAGATTGGTTCAAATGAGTGAGTTTCAAATGCATGCTTAGTAAGTTGAAGAAGTTTGGTAGAACAGAAAGAACAGCGTTTACATGAATACACTGACATCGCACTGTGTCGTCATGAAAGTTCAAAGTTCATTGACCCACGTGTGGTTATTACACATGCTCCTTTGTTTCTAGGTAACCAAGAAACTTCAACGAGTTCTCTTTGAAAATTTAAACTGTAGTTCTGCTCTTTACTATCGCTGGTGGCAAAAAGGATTCGAAGCTATCGAATTATTGACTCCCTGTTGAGATCTTATAGATTTTAAGCCTTAATTTAAGCACTGAACTTTACTTACTTGTGCGAGGAGAGATGTAAGTGCACTTTCAATCTAAGCCCCCCTATCTTAGGATTCCCGGAATACTATCTTTCAGCCACTCTGTTCCAGTGGAGGTTGCAAAACCAGCGTTAACAGTACTTTCATAAATTTTTTGCTCTGTAATTAAAC